>VWZK01008584.1:0-27671 GCA_013396935.1 Baryphthengus martii | reverse complement strand
TTGTTGTGTGGGTGCCTCCATGACAGGTGTGAAGCTCTGAAGTGTTATGTCAGAGACTTTGCCCAACTTTTGGATTGCAAACCATTACTACTGTAACTCATTCCTTCAAAATGCGACTGAAAACGTTACATGACTGGCGCTTACCCTTGATCTACAGAACTAACAAATGTCTCTCATCTTCTCTAAGTAGACATTTAAATAACCTGTATATGAAATGAATCACAAAGCTGGAAATAAAGCTTTTATAGCAATTAAATAGAAATTTATAGATATATGGATTAAAAAAAACATATTAGGGTTGGGTTTTTTTGTCATTGTTAAATTAAGATACCTAATTTTATAATAAACATGAGTTCTGTCAAATAGGTCTACTTCACAAGTATTACATACAGTGGATTATTTAATACTAACTGAATTATATATATAAAGCATCTTTTAAATATCTGAAATTTAGAAGCCTCTCACAAAATTTTCACATCTGGCAACATCTTAAGATATTTCTTCCTAGCTGATTTTAAACCATCTACCTTAGCAGTACAGCCCTGACCTCTAGTGGGTTCAGTGAAACAGTCATTGCAGGCAGGATAGCATGCTAATTTGGTTTTATAATTAAGTTCATTTAAAACTGGAAAATGTAGAAGTTCTAACAAAGCCATACAATCAGCCAAGGTCTAGCTGTTTTATTAAACAAATGAAAATTAATTACAGTCCAACAACAGTACTGTGTTTGTCTTATGCCAATATCCATCTGACTGATGAAGTGTTTATGACAGCAGATGAATGCTCATTCCATTGGGAGCTCTGTATTAAGTAAACCCCATTATTAGTCTCTTAGCTATCTGCATAGTTTGGAAGGCTTATCTTTTTTGGTTAACTTACTTGATGCCCAAGATATATCTATCATTGGATTCAGAAAAAACAAATAAGTCAAGTTAGGGATAAGGACATTGCAAATTTTTTATAATCTGAGAATACCTAATTGCTACAAAGACTTATGAACCCCTGTTGCACTCAGTGAAAACTCAATACTTCCACAATACACTCCAGACTTCAAAGATTAAGGATCTTAGTTTTCCTGTTATTTCTTGTCCCACAGTGAAAATTCATTCCAGAGCTCTGAAAGGAGTGCAGCAATGATTTTTCAATGAGATATAGGGAGCTTCCACACGAAGACTGCAGAAAGTATGTAAGACATAACATTAAATTTAGGTATCTTCAGTCAGAAGGCTAAAGAGAGACACAAAATGATGGGAATAAGGGTTGTCTCTTTCAAATTCCTGACACAGGGTAAATGATGTATGGACAGTCTTAACAGGATGGCCATAGTTACTTGGCTACGCTCCTCCCCATATATCCTACAGTCTCCAGCATGTAAGTGCTAATGAAAGGACTCAGACAGTTGATTCTCTAAGTCACATTATGTAGCTACATTAATGTAAGTAATGTTGTTCTGATTTACCATGAACTAAGCAAAAAGGAATCAGATCAAACTAAACAGATAGACCATCACAAGGGCATCATTATTGGAATAAAAAATTATTTAAAAATGAAACAAAGATACCTCTTCCAAAGAGTCATCAATGTGCTGCACTTTCACATCATCTGTATATGTTCACAATGCAAATATGCAGATATGTTTTCCAGACTCTGAATACCGCAAGAGAAGATCAAGAAATCTGTTATAAAGCCCAAAAAACTCAGCCAAAGTGGCTCATCCAAAAATTATGTAGAAATGGCATGTTCTTTTGGTTATTTATTACAGAACCCGTTCAATTAAAGATTCATTTTTTAATCTTTGAAGGAGAAGAAAACATCCCTTTTCTATCATTATTATAGATTAATTAACTCAATATCCATATTAACTTTATTTATAGTAGTAGTACACATATATATTTTGTCAAATGAAGAATAATTTGACAAAAATTTCTAGGATTCCTGAGGCTGCCCTAAATTTTGTCATGTTAAGATTCTTGCATTCAGACATCATTGCCTTAATTAGAGGACCCCATTTTATTGTTCCAGTACAGTTTGTCATGGCAACCTCACTGTTTAGTAAAGCCAAGTTGACTGCTATGCTCTGTCAGGTTTTACCATCTGGTACTGGACAAATTCTTTCCTCTGAAATATTAAAACTATAAGGGATAGTTTAAAGGTAACCCTCCCTTTATATGCTAGCATGTTACAATCCATTACACAAGCTTGGTAACACAGACATATTTTTGACTGTATCTGTATTGCCCTAAGTTCTCCTCAAAGTACCCTCAGTGCCAAACTCCTACAACCAGATTCCATGGCTTTGGAAAGAGAATGACAGCTACCCCAGCTTCAAATACAAGCAAAAGAATCCTGCAACAACACTAATTATTAAAAGCATGCTTTGACATTCTCATAACGGTTTCTATGTAAGCACAGGTTAGGAAAAAGACCAGCCAGAGCAGCCTTTCTATATAAAGTATAAGCTGGACTGCATAGCCTCTTCAGGCCCTATCAGCAGCACATTGCTTGCCTCCAGATCAGCCTCCAGATCATCAGGGAGCTAATCTACTCTGATCATTCTCCATCTCCCCAGTTCTCACTTTCTTCTCCCTCCCTTTCTTAAGGAAAGAAACACTGCATCCAAAAATCACTCCTAATAATCTCAATGTGTGGATTACTCTCTGTGGCCCGTGACATTTCAGATTTACCATCAGTCTGCTATTAAATCTTCTTGCTCTCCTGAGGAGATTGTTAGCTCCAAAATTCAGTCTCCAACTCCCATGTCTCTGTGTACAGAAAATCCAGCAAGTCTTTAGCCACTTCATCTCCTATTGACCAATTTGTGCTGTGCCCAGAAACGAAGATGGGATGATATTAAACATTCTGGACCAGATTGCCCATCCTGCTTCTCCTACCAGCCAACTGCTGGTAAGATTGAGACAGTCTCTTATGTAGGACTGAGAGATGTGCACATAAGCTCAGGGTAGAGGAAGATGGAGATGCTGAAGAAGTTGAAGTGGCCTATGGAATAGAGGTTGTCCCCAGGTGTCACATATATCTGCAGTGTGAATACCTCGTTCATCCTCCTAAAGCCTCATAATGTCCTGAAATGTAGATGAGGTAGTCCAGGTTTAGGTAGCCTGCACGCAACTGCCATCAGAATAGAAAATTTAAAATAACACATGTGGTTGGAACTGAGTAGCTTCAACTGTTATACTTTTCTGATAGAAATCATAAACAATTTGGAATGATAAATCAATTTCTTTAGTCATCAAACTGGAAACCCCAAAAAGACACCTAAATCACTGAGCACAAGTCAGAACATTCTGAAAATCAAGGCTGTCTTTAAGGTATCTCTGGCTAAGCATCCCAAAACTGAGGCATGAGAGCTCTTGCAGAAAGATTCAGTTTGAGATGGAGACACTCAATTTTAGGTGTCTACACGTGTTAATGCTCCCATGATCTGAGGAGTACATCAAGGCAGCCAAGAAGTCCACAAGTGACTCAGATGACCAGCTGCAGGCTAACTGAAGACAGGGGTGTAGCACTACTTTAGACTCCATTAGGTAACCTCTCCAGCTGAGTAATAAAGATCTCTGTCAAGTTTGTGTCATATTTGCTAGTCCTGAAAATGTGTCTAAGATACCCCAGGGGCATGACAAAAGGAACGAGATGCCTATCTCCAAGCAACTGAAGCTTACTCAAGATACCTACTTTAGAGAAAGCTAAATTGATTTCTAGGCTTTACTGAGTATAATGAAGATGTATGCTCCCAGCTCACTTAGAGATATTTTATGTGTCTTACTTATCTACTGAATCCTACCCCAAGTACTGCCTGAAAATAAATGAAGGGGTCTCTCTGTAACTTTCTGTCTGCTCATTCATGAAGGAAAAACAAATGTTCAGACAACAAATTGAGCATAAATTGAGTAAGAATGTTTTTCATCTCTATTCGCCAACTGTAAAATTCTACTTAAGCGGTGAAATCGGAAATATCTGCCTATGAAAGAATGGATTATGGTACTTGACAAGGTGCATCTGACCCTGAAAAAAAAAAAAAAATATAGCAGCTGTGGGGCTTCAGTATGTCTGCAAATCATTTAAGTCCTAAATAAGGATGTACATACCCAGGGTAGGAAATGTGAGCCACAGGGATTTATAACTGTCCACACAGAAAGTCAGTGATATAACTGTGTTAAAATTCAGGAGTTCATGACTCTTTGCCCTAAGTTTCACTCACATGCCCATAGTCTGTTTGACTGAAATAGCTTTCTACTCATAGCATGCTGTCATTTTTTTTTTTCATCTGTACTCAAATGAGAGGGCCCATGTTTGAATCACTCTCTCTGCCTGAGAATATAAATCTGACTCAGATTCATAAGTCTGCATGCCATTTGACTTTGAAACAGCACAGGAAAATTAAAACAGCTTTGGAATTTTATACTGGGACAAGTGTACCACTATGGCTACAGAACTCTGGTACTCTGTCCCTGTGACTGCATCAAACACACTAATCATGAAAATCCATTTTCAGACAGACAGCTGTCATGAATGAAGTTCCATTATTGTTAAAGAATAATGCAGTTTAGATAGGTGAACAATGAGAATGACTTCTCACCTATACAGAAATTTTTAAAGCTGAAAAACCCACAGTCTCATTACAATGCTTGGATCTGAAAATTCTTGCACTGTCCTTTCTGGCCTGTATTTTTACTGTTTGACACAATCAGCAAAGTGAAACATATATATGGTAAAAGTTGGCAATTGTCTAGAAATTTTGAAAAAACCTAACTTTTTTTTTTTAATCTAATAGTAGATATCACAGATTCAGAGTCAACTTTAGACCGATTTTATTATAAACAACTGAGATTACTGTTTTTTGTAACCTATGTGGTTTATATCAGGACGTCAAAAAGCACAGCAGGTTTTCAGTAGCTGCTGTTATGTAAAAGCCATTGGCTCATTAGATAATTCAGGACCTGAAGAATCCAACTTCCTGTTCATAGCAAGATCATCTTTGTGGGCAGACCAGGTTGCTCAGAGTTTTGTCCAGCTGGGACAACAGGCAGGTAAGAAAGTTAAGGTAAGAAACTGAGAGAGCTTTGCCTTTTGTCCCAAGAAGATACCTGAGGCTGCATGTGCAGGAAAGTACATTTCTGAGCCAATGGATTAATTTTCCCTCAGTCTCAAAAGGGAAAAAAAGAGACGTTGCAAATACTTCTGTCATAGTTTATCCTACAGCAGAGCCTTGCAACAGAATAGTTATTCCCTGTTCCTTCCGTGAGGATATGAGTGTAGGATCAACAGATTTCCAAGCTTAATTCAGTGAAGAAACAAAGCTGAGAGAATCAAGAAGTATTGTTGGTTGTTGTTCTGTCAGTATTACAGAACAAAATCAACTTTGCAGACGTAAGGCAGAAGTGCCACACCACACTTAAAACTGAACGGGATGAGGAAGGGATGGACGTTAAGGGGAAAACTGTCTACATAAAAGAATTCCAATGCAGTTATCAGCAAACCTGGATTTTCTTTCTAGATTCAGCTGAAGTCAAGCACAGATCCATCTAAGTGATGGATTTCCAATGCAGAGTCCTTTATGTAATAAAGCAAATTAGCTTGTAGAAGCATGGGGTATACAGAGCCTAACCTGTTCATCTTATCTGTTACACCAGGTAAGGTTATTGACTCAAAGAAAAGAAAATCATGCTTCTTACTGACGGTGTAAAAAGGGGATGCTGCTATCAGAAAAAGGAGCTTAGGAAACAAAGCTATGGACAACCAACCACTACTTGTTGAATCATAGAATCATTCTGGCTAGGCATCATTAGGCATCATGGCATTGCAAGATCATAGAAACATAGAATAATCTTGGTTGGAAGAGACCTTTAAGATCATCACGTCCAACCATCAACTCAGCAGTGCCAGGTCACCACTAAACCATGTGTCTAAACACCACACCTTTTATACATCACTAGGGATGGTGACTCCACCACTTCCCTGGGCTGCCTCTTCTAATGTTTAACAATGTTTTTGGCGAAGAAATTTTTCCTAATATTTAAACTAAACATTCCCTGGTGCAACTTGAGGCCGTTTCCTCTTGTCCTATCATTTGTTACTTGGAAGAAGAGACTGGTACCCACCTTTCTACAACCTCTTTTCAGGTAGTTATAGAGAGTGATAAGATATCCTCCGAGCCTCCTTTTCTTCAGGCTAAACAATTCCATCACCTGCAGCCCCGCCTCATAAGGTTTGTGTTATAGACCCTTCACCAGCTTAGTTGCCCTTCTTTGGACATGCTCCAGCACATCAATGTCTTTTTGTAGCGAGGAGCTCAAAACACGGTATTCGAGGTGCAGCCTCACCAGTGCCGAGTACAAGGGGACAATCACTTTCCTGGTCCTGCTGGTGACACTATTTCTAATACAAGACAGGATGTTGTTGATCTTCTCAGCCACCTGGGCACTATGCTGGCTGTCGACCAACACTCCCAAATCCCTTTCCACCAGGCATCTTTCCAGCCACTTCCCCTCAAGCCTGTAGAGTTACATGGGGTTGTTGTGACTGAAGTGCAGGATCTGGCACTTGGCCTTGTTGAACCTCACACCATTGGCTTCGGCCCATTGATCCAGCCTGTCCATATTCCTCTGTAGAGTCTCCCTACCCTCAAGCAGATCAGGACTCCTGCCTAATGTGGTGTTTGCAAACTTGCTGAGGATGCACTGGATCCCCTTGTCCAGGTCATTGACAAAGATATGAAAGAGAACAGGCCCCAGTATTGAGCCCTGGGGGACAGCACTTGTGACAGGCTGCCGACTGGATTTAACTCCATTCATCAAAACTCTTTGGGTCCAGCCACCCAGCCATTTTTTTACCCAGTGAAGTGTACACGCATCCAAGCAATAAGCAGCCAGTTTTTCCAGGAGAATGCTGTGGGAAATGGTGTCAAAAGCTTTACTAAAGTGCAGGTAAACAACATTCACAGCCTTTCCCTCATCCACTAAGCAGGTCACCTTGTCATAGAAGGAGTTTAAGTCAGTCAAAGAGGACCTGCCTTTTGTAAACCCATGCTGACTGGGCCTGATCACCTGATTGCCCTGTATGTGCCTCACGATGGCATTCAGGGTTATCTGCTCCATAACCTTTCCTAGCACTGAGGTCGGACTGACAGGCCTGTAGTTCCCCAGACCCTCCTTCCCTTCCTGTAGAAGGGTGTCACATTTGTCAGCTCTCAGTAAATGGGGACCTCCCTGGTTAGCCAGGACTGCTGATAAATTATGAATAGTGGCTTGATGAGCACTTCCGACACCTGTCTCAGTTCCCTGGGTGGATCACATCTGGCCCCATAGACTTGTGTGCATCTAAGTATTGTAGTAGGTCTCTGACCCATATATTCTTATACTATGGGAGCTTCATTCTGCTCCCCATGCCTGTCGTCCAGCTCAGGGGCTGTGTGGGCACTTGGAGAACAACTGGTCTTACTATTAAAGACTGAGGCAAAGCAGGCATTCAGCACCTCAGCCTTTTTCTCATCTTTAGTCACTATGTTTCCTCCTGCATCCAATAAAGGATGGAGATACTCCTTAGCCTTCCTTTGGGTGTTAGTATATTCACAGAAGCACTTTTTATTGTCTTGTATGACAGTAGCAAGATTACATTCTAGTTGGGCTTTGGCCTTTCTAATTTTCTCCCTGCATAGCCTCATGGAGTCTTTTCCTGGGTGGCCTGCCCCTTCTTCTATGGGCTGCACACTTTCTTTTTGTTCCTGAGTTCCAGCCAAACCTCTCTGTTCAGCCAGGCCAGTCTTCTTCCCTGCTGGCTTGTCTTACAGCATGCTGGGATGGCCTGTTCCTGTGCCTTAATGATAAGATTGAGGTTGCTGTGATGACTGGAGCCTAAGAGCAAACGACAAGATTGTAGAAGTTGCAATTGTGAGGGCTCATCTACAGAGGATTTTAGAGAACTCAAGGCCAGATTTTAGGTTCCCAGATCAGTTCCATACCTTCAGTTTGTTGGAACACCTGTGTTCAAAATCTTCAGGCTTTTCCACATGGATTGTAGAGAGCACAAGAGAGAACACAAAGACAACTGGATTAAGATAAATGAAACTGAGAAAATATAACTTGCTATAGGAAAGTCTAAAATTTAAAAAAAATATGAGTAACTGCGGAGGGTAAGCTTCATCATGAAACCCACTGGGGTCATTTGAATGGGAAAAGACTCTACAGGAGTTCATACTTCAAATGATCTCAGCCTGATGCTCAGAATTCCTAGAATGGAAGAGAATCACAGAACGCTTTGCACTGGAAGGAACCTTTAAAGGTCCTCTAGTCCAATCCCCCTGCAGTGAGCAGGGACATCGTCAAATAGAACAGATTGTGCAGAACCTCATCAAGCCTGACCTTGAATGTCTCCAGAGATGTGGCCTCCACCACCTCCCTGGGCAACCTGTTCCAGTGTTTCACCACCCTCATCGTAAAGAACTTCTTCCTAATGACCAATATAAATCTACCCTTCTCTAGTTTAAAAACATTGCCCCTCATCCTATTGCTACATGCCCTTGTAAACACTCCCTCCTCAGCTTTCTTGTAGGTACTTTTCAAGTACTGGAAGGTTCAGCCTTCTCTTCTTAAGGCTGAACAACCCAAACTGTCTCAGTCTGTCCTCGTAGGAAAGGTGCTCCAGCCCTCTGAGAGTGGTGAGGATGTTCACTTAGCACAACAAATGGCTAAATGACCAGGAAAGTATGTCCAGTGCTCCAAAGGTAATCACTGAACTTAGAAAAAATCTCTACATTTAAAGCCTCCTCTTCTGAGCAAGTATAACAAAACCCAGAAATGTATTGCAGGACGTGTATCTCCACCACCAATGTTTCCTATCCCAAAACCATTATCACAAATCCTACAGTCTTTCTAGGAGGATAAGAACATGGATAGAATCTCCCAAGGAATTCTTACTACATAGTTTTAATAGAGTTATGAAAAATTGAGTCATTTTTATTTACACAGATGCTTTATAACTCAAACTTTAATAATCTTAGATGTAATATTGTCATATACATAATTTTTAGCTAATTAGCTCCAGCGACAAACTATCTACAGTGAAAAGACTAATTTTCAGTAAAATATATATGATTAGTGTATGTCAAGTCAAGCAGAAGAAGGTGGAACGACCCTAACAGGCTTAGAACAGACAACAGCAAGCGTTCAAAGCATCATAATTACAATACTCTTTATATTGTGTAAAAGTTGGCCATATGTTCATCATCTATTCCATCTGGATACAATAAGAAATACATATTAGTTTGTTTCTAACAAGGGGACAAAAAGGGCATGAAGACACAATATGTTTAGAGAATATACAAAACCATCTGTGATTCTAAGGCATCTAGTTCCTCTTGAGAAAAAAAAAAAGTCCACTTCCAAATCCAGCATTGAGATACCTTTGTAAACAAATATTCACGCTGAGGTAATAGCAACATGCTGCTTCTCACCCACCACAGTGGGTGAGAAGCTGAACAGTGGGCGAGGCAAGCTGAACCCTACGCACAAGAGGAGGCAGCCCCAGAAGAAGTTTGTAGGCCTTCCAGAAGACCAAGCATCACAAGTTACTGCCTAGCTCTGAGATGACATTTCTGCCTTGGATACAATATATTTTGGGGAGTCTTCAGGCAGATCATGACTATCCATTACGCCACTCTTGAGAGGTTAGATGTCCTCATTCCAGCCAGAACTGGAATGGGGAAAAAAGGTACTTAAAATGTGAGGTGTGGTGGCACAAGCTAAGAATATAGCTCTAGTGTCAATCTTTCATTTTTCTGTAGTCAGACAGTGAATAGTTGGGAGTAAAGTAAGAATCTTTTTCACATGAACTTTTTTACAAGGATAGACAGGAAAACATGACATTGGCTATATTAACTAAGCCTTTGGATAGGAGGTCTTACGAAATGTGTAGCTCTCCTTCAGCTACTTAGGACATCATTTCTCTGCAGTGAGTCCCTCTGGGACTTTATGGCATTCAGCAGACAGGCACAGAGCTGCTCTCAGAGGCAGCACCACATGAGTCAACCAAAAGCCTGCTCAGACAGGCACTGAGTGGTGACAGACCATGCAGTCAACTAAGGGTTGGTATCATGGTCACCAAGCTAGGCTGTCATCTTTTAGGAATACAAATCCTACTCTAAACTGTTTTCCTAACATGATGATGTTTAAATCCTTTGTTAGAAAGATATTTTATCAAGTAATCCTGATGTTTGTTAATCTGTAACAACATATCAACTTTGCTTGCAGACAGATCTGATCATTGTTAGACAAGTGTCTGCCAAAACCAATACAGGCATTATTTAACCCCTCTGGAGGCAGAGGTTACACTAAATTTCTTCTCAAGCTGCCTTCAATCCTTTTGTTGTTTACTATGCAATTCAAATAGATTTCCAATATGCACATGAATATATATATACACCAAATCTGCTGTGCAGTTCTGCTTCTGTTTTGTCTGTATTTGCACAAAATTGAACATTCCAGAAAAACAACCAACCAACCCCCAAAAAACGGGTAATCATTTTTTTTTTCACTTTAGAAACAGCAGGCTTTTACTGTAATATTAAAATTTGCTTTTATTACTTCAAACTGATGGCTGTTTGCATAATGGTCTGACAAATCACCTAGCAGTACTAGCAAGTTAGCCAGAAGTGGCTGCTAAAATACTCACAATAATGGATTACAGAGAAATGATCTTTAAATGTTCTTGGTATCATTCTTTAGAATAATTCCTGTACACGTCAAATGGGAATTATGAAAATATGGAGAATTATGATTGAGTAAAATTTTAACTCGGGCACCCAGCTTATACTAAACAAAGCTTCCCCAGCTATGTGTCCACCGTACCTTTCCCAAGTAATCCTTCACTATCCTTGAATTTCCAACATATCACGCAATCTTTCCTCTCTGCCTCTCGAGAAACCACTTTCCACAACGCGCTTCTGCCAGACCTTCACAACATGAAACCTCTGGCCTCCAGAGGCGTCCAGGCGCTTGACTACCCCTAAGCCCTACGGTTCTCTCGACCTCGGCTGACGTCCCCGTCCCNTGTCCGCTGGCCGTGCTCGCGGCCAGCAGGGCCGGGGCGGGTCGGCATCTCCGTCCCTCTCGGAGCTTGCACCTGCAGCTCGCTCGCAGTCTTGCTGGGTCCTCTCTGTCTCCTGTTCCTAGGACTTGACTTCAGCGTGAGCCAGGGCAGGGGCCGAGAGGCTGCTCGGAAAGCAGCTGGCCTGTGGGATGGTTCCGGGTGGGCGCCATCCCGTGCACGCTCCTTGTCACCCATCGCCTCTCGCTATCTGCCAGAAGCCAGGAGGTTTCAGCCTTGAGGGGCTTATTTCAGCTTGCAGTAATCCTCTGTGTTGTTTTTCTTTGTTTGTTTTCTATAGGAGTTGGTTCCTCGCTGAAACATCTGAGTAAGGTTTAGGGAGGTGTGAAGTAGCAGGCAGATGTCATCTGAAATCTGCGAAGGTATTTGCCAAAACGAAGGCAGATGTGGGGTGTAGCTGCAACAGAAATATTTCTACAAGTTAAAATTATACGTGATGGAATTTCTTTAGTGAATGTTTCGAGTACAAGGAGGCACTGTGATGTTAAAATGTGGAAGTAAAATCGACTTGAATTTTTTTCATCTCTTCATTGGGAATGATAATGCAGAACAGGATTTAAAGATTGGTTTTGTTGAGAGGTTTTTCTTCATACAATTATCTGGATGAATTTAAAAATTACATGCCATAGGGACATAGTATCTGGTGGTAAGGACATCTAAGGAACGTGCTAGTGCTGTGCAAATTTCATTCGGTTCATAATTGACAGCCTTCAATGAGTCAGTACTAAACTAATATCTCAAAATAGTGCTAGAAGGCACTGCTAGTGGCTGCGTTATCTCTGGAATAATACCTTCATAAAAACAAAACAAAAGGCCTGATGTGGCATGCTAAATATTCTGGCTGCTTGTCATGAAGTGTTCTAGCCTTCTGTGCATCTGTGGATGTGATATTTGGCGTGTCTAGGTAGGATGCTCCAACAGAGTACTTGGCTATATAATTTCAATGATATTATTACTTTACTATTTAATATAACTAATATAAAATGATTGTGCAGAGGAGTAGTGATCATTAGACTAGGAAACTCTGTACTTACACTGAATGGAACTTTTTTGTTCCTACTTTTGGAGGAAAGAGTACTATGCAAATGAGATTTAAGCACAATTAACCACTGAAAATGTTGTACTTCAATTAAGTGCATATTTAGTTTCTTAGTGGTATTTTTTCTCCTTGTTTTTTTTCAGTACCCCAAGTGTGACCATAAAATATGATTCTTTGCCTGCTGCACCAAACTTCTTAAGTACTTCTTTTGCCATTTGGTCACCTGGCTTCAACTAAAATGGTAAGTTGTGATTTGGATAATATGTGCTTAGATCCTTTTACTCTAGTCTGCTACCAGTCTGGGTGATGGGGAAAATGCCGTTAATGTTTCACATGTTCTTTACAAAGAAAAAATGATTTTGCTTGTCACTTCTGAGTTCTGGTATTTCTTTTTTTTTTGTGGATGTCTTCCTTCATAGCTTGTGAGTACATCTAAACACTTAAATCATCTAAACACTTAAACACAGTGCGTCATAGGAATTATCATATAAAGCCAGTGATGCGTTTTCAGTCAGGACTGGTGTTAAACAGTTGAGTACATATAAATCCTGCCTCCACATAATATTCTTCTATTCACAGGTGATAATATTGCTGTGGCTTTTTACCTAATGTGAAGCAGTCAGGGAACTGAATGTCTAAAATCTTTGAGTTGGAGCTGGAGTTGAATCAAGCCCTAAGCATTCTCCTACAAGACTTTAGTAGTGTCCTCTCTGTCCTTGCTGTCCCAAATCAGTTTCATTGTCTGGTTCGTTTAGCAGGTTCATGTTATTCCCACACAAAATGGATATCAGAGCTAAAGGAAGTGCCAGACAAGCAAACACAGGGGCCATCTCTTTGTTTATGTTTTTTTTTGACACTGGTGCTTGTTTGTTCTGTTTTGAAGTCCTTGTTAAATTTTAGTCCGAGAACTTATTATTATCTGTAAAGCTGTTTGCTCTTCTTGAAATACATGTGTGTCAACTGCAGGTATACTGAAGTGNGGGCCCCCGCCACAGGGCGGGGCTTAGGCCCCCGCCCTCCCGTCTCCATGGCGACACTGCGAGTCGCTTCCCGCCCTCAACCTCGTCGCCATGGTGATTGCCTCCGCCCCTTCCGGGAGCGACTCGGAAGCGGAGGGGCGGAAGCGACCGGGGTGGCCGCGGTGGGCTGAGGCGGGGGCGGATGAGCGGGCGGCGGGGGCCGCTGTGTGGGGGGCAGGNAGGCACTGTGATGTTAAAATGTGGAAGTAAAATCGACTTGAATTTTTTTCATCTCTTCATTGGGAATGATAATGCAGAACAGGATTTAAAGATTGGTTTTGTTGAGAGGTTTTTCTTCATACAATTATCTGGATGAATTTAAAAATTACATGCCATAGGGACATAGTATCTGGTGGTAAGGACATCTAAGGAACGTGCTAGTGCTGTGCAAATTTCATTCGGTTCATAATTGACAGCCTTCAATGAGTCAGTACTAAACTAATATCTCAAAATAGTGCTAGAAGGCACTGCTAGTGGCTGCGTTATCTCTGGAATAATACCTTCATAAAAACAAAACAAAAGGCCTGATGTGGCATGCTAAATATTCTGGCTGCTTGTCATGAAGTGTTCTAGCCTTCTGTGCATCTGTGGATGTGATATTTGGCGTGTCTAGGTAGGATGCTCCAACAGAGTACTTGGCTATATAATTTCAATGATATTATTACTTTACTATTTAATATAACTAATATAAAATGATTGTGCAGAGGAGTAGTGATCATTAGACTAGGAAACTCTGTACTTACACTGAATGGAACTTTTTTGTTCCTACTTTTGGAGGAAAGAGTACTATGCAAATGAGATTTAAGCACAATTAACCACTGAAAATGTTGTACTTCAATTAAGTGCATATTTAGTTTCTTAGTGGTATTTTTTCTCCTTGTTTTTTTTCAGTACCCCAAGTGTGACCATAAAATATGATTCTTTGCCTGCTGCACCAAACTTCTTAAGTACTTCTTTTGCCATTTGGTCACCTGGCTTCAACTAAAATGGTAAGTTGTGATTTGGATAATATGTGCTTAGATCCTTTTACTCTAGTCTGCTACCAGTCTGGGTGATGGGGAAAATGCCGTTAATGTTTCACATGTTCTTTACAAAGAAAAAATGATTTTGCTTGTCACTTCTGAGTTCTGGTATTTCTTTTTTTTTTGTGGATGTCTTCCTTCATAGCTTGTGAGTACATCTAAACACTTAAATCATCTAAACACTTAAACACAGTGCGTCATAGGAATTATCATATAAAGCCAGTGATGCGTTTTCAGTCAGGACTGGTGTTAAACAGTTGAGTACATATAAATCCTGCCTCCACATAATATTCTTCTATTCACAGGTGATAATATTGCTGTGGCTTTTTACCTAATGTGAAGCAGTCAGGGAACTGAATGTCTAAAATCTTTGAGTTGGAGCTGGAGTTGAATCAAGCCCTAAGCATTCTCCTACAAGACTTTAGTAGTGTCCTCTCTGTCCTTGCTGTCCCAAATCAGTTTCATTGTCTGGTTCGTTTAGCAGGTTCATGTTATTCCCACACAAAATGGATATCAGAGCTAAAGGAAGTGCCAGACAAGCAAACACAGGGGCCATCTCTTTGTTTATGTTTTTTTTTGACACTGGTGCTTGTTTGTTCTGTTTTGAAGTCCTTGTTAAATTTTAGTCCGAGAACTTATTATTATCTGTAAAGCTGTTTGCTCTTCTTGAAATACATGTGTATCAACTGCAGGTATACTGAAGTGAGAGACATTCCAAAGGAGCTAAATCCATCACAGTGAATGCTATTGAGTATACTGTGCTCTAGGATATAGAGAAGCTCTAACAAATTTTGATATGTTGTCTTAGGGCTGAGCTTCCTTCTTAGCCTGCCATGGAGGAAATCTGCAGTGGGGGCTCTACTTGTTTCTTAGCTACCAAACAGTCTGTTGGAAGAAACTCTCCTCAAATTATGTTGTGCACAGAAGTAGCATTCTGAGCACAAGATCTTTATTTCCATTTTGTAGAGAAGTAACTATACTAATATTTAGGCACCAGTGTCAAATTTTACATGCTTTCTTCGTGGACAACTGTTCAGGAATACTTTGGCCTAGTCTTTCTGTTGAATTAGTAGCCAGCTTCAGAAAGGAAAACAGATTTTCTACTTGTCATCTCTAATTGTTTTGGTTAATATTTGTTACTACTTTTATTAGGCTTTTCTATTAATAGACTTTTCTATTCCTACTTTCAATTTTAATTGCCCTTCATTGTTCTGAAACCTCATAATTTAGCCAAAACCTTGGAAGTCTAGATGCTTGGTAGTGGAATTAATTACTGTTGATACTGTCAATTACGATGATGTTTCAGCTGCTAAGTTTACCATGTGTCAAAGAACATTTCAGCCCATCTTCTAACTATAAATCCGTATCAGTAGTAATAGAGGTATTGTGGCATTTTGTATGCATGGGGATGTTTAAACAGTTAATGTAATTTCTAAAAAAAACTTTTTAATTCTTGCAGCAACAAGCTTTAGAACTGGCATTGGATCGTGCAGAGGTGAGGAGTAGATAAATTATTTGTTTGCACATAGTATATTGGTCTCAGCAGTTAATATAAAAACGTGACTATTATTTTTTTCTTCTTAAAAGTCTTGGAGGAGCATGTTATGCAAATATATGTATGTATATAAATAATCACCCATATGTGTGTATATAAATAATCACCCACTAAAATGGCTATGTGGCTTATTTGTCCCTTACCCATTGTACAGAGAACATAAGCAGGTACAATGATGATAGACTTCAGTTTCTCCCCTTTTAAGCCAGCAAATGTGTGCTGTGAAATAAGCAGAGCTGTACAGAGACAGCTGACAGAAATATATTGCAAAATATATATTTACTCTAAGGGCAGCCCAGTTAGAACGAAGAGGCAGGTGCCTTCACATTCATTTTCTTTCATGTTAACATGTGATAAAATGTTTACTTTGAACCCTGTATGGGAAATACATGTTTCTGCGGGGGAACCTCTCTGCATTGAAACTGTGAACTAAACCATTAATCAAAATACTTCCGACAAACAATAGAGATCTGGGAAAACCTAAACTACATTTAATGTAGGACAGTATCTGTTTTTCCTCTTTTTTAGTTCAAATAGTTAATGTACCTGAATTATATTTGTAAGACACAGCTCTCTGGACAAAACTGGGGTAAATGCAGGAGGAAAATTACGCTTCCTGAAGTTGGTTTTGTTGAGCAGTACTTGATTTGTAAATGTTGTCAAGCCGGTACGTGTAACTTGACTGTATCTTAGCACGTTAACTTCAGTAGTGTTAACTAAGTACAGTAGTGTTACCACTACAGTGGTGTTATTTGCAGCGTGCAGCTCGTGCCATAGCCCTGAAATGCTGCGTCACAGCTAAATTGAGCTGTGTCCTTCTTGGTGAGTAACATGTCACCAGATCATGCTTAGTACGCATTTGAAACAGTCATGTACCATAACCATGAATTACTTTTTGTACACATAGAACACTGTTTGGTAATGCTCTAAAGTTGCATGGCAGCTGGAATTAAATTTCATTTGTGATATATGTTATTTTTGAGTTTCCTTTTCTCTCCTAGTATATCATTGAAAGTGCCCGTCAGAGACCTCCCAAAAGAAAATATTTATCCAGTGGAAGGTAGTAAGAGTTTTGGTATTTAGTTTTAAAATAGCATTTCTTGGATTTAATTTTGGTTACATTTTAAGCTTTTTTTAATTTCAGAAAATCTGTATTTCAAAAACTCTACGATATATATATAGAAGAATGTGAAAAAGAACCTGAAATAAAGGTAAGTGGAAATTGCTGAGAAGTTTTTCATTGCTGTCTAAACAAGCAAATTCAGAAAATTCTTTTCTTGTTTCACTGAATTCTTTTGTTAAAAAAAGAATAAACTCCTGTTACTATAATAGTTACCTACAGGAGACACTGTTATTGTGAATTTTGTGGACTGAATTGTGTAATTTAATAGCATCATCTTCGTTCAGTTTGGCATAAAAACAAGGTGGTGGGAGGACCAAGGACTACCTGGTAACCCTATACCTGCTTTTAAAGGTAATAAAATAGAATGCTGGCGGGGGATTGTAAAGATCATGCTCTTGAGATGCTGTTCTGCGATAGAAAAATTTGTATTTAGAGCACATATTCACTAAACCAAGTTGTGGATGGTTAATAGATATCTTGGTCTTGCATTATGAATTGTAATTCTTGAAAATGAGATGCTCAAAGACTGAGATGCAAAGGTTAAAAGATAATGCTATTGTGAAACTTCATCTGTGAGCATAGGACTGTTTATTATAATTTGCACAATAAAGCTGAAGAAGGAAGTAATAGTCTGACTAGAATTTTACCAATGACTTGAATGTAGCTTAAAGGTTTGGTGTACAGAACTGTCAAAGTTTCTGTGCCAATATTGCACCTTTTCGATGGTGCAAGTTATAATTATGTTGTCCACTCAGAAGCAGTTTTTAAATAGACACCAGTTACTACTTTTCAGTCTTAACTTTCTCTCTTCATATTAGCTCTTGTAATAGTTTCTCTCCCATGTTCCTGTTTTCTCCCCTGCAGTTTACTTGGGCACTCATGTCCTTGTTCTTGATGTTGGTAGGGAAGACCAGATTTCCCACAGTAAATCACGAAGTGCTAATTAATTACTCATCCTCTGTTAGTCCAGTCTGCCTAGCTTCACTAATTCTCTGCGCCTCTTCTATTTGTGCATGTGCACACTAGAGAGGGAATTAACTATGTGGAGGTGATTATCTAGAGCAATTTGTTTCATTTAGACTCTAGTGTGCAGCGTTCTTGTACCTGAAAGCTGAAAGAAATAAAAACCAAAGCAATAATTTTGAAAGCAGTGTTAAACATGAATGTGGAAACAGAGCTGATCTGTGGGCTGTAAGGATCTATACTAGGCAGGTGTATCTGAGGAACTCTGCTACGAAAAAAAAAATGAATTAAGGATCAGTAATTAGTCACCTGCTCTGTTGGTGCCTTCTGACAGCTGCACATAGTAGCATCAGTATGCAAGCATGAAAACATCTCAGAGTAACGAAAGTTTCAGAACAGGACTAAAAAAAGTCACTTGAATTCCATGTTGGACTAGTTCAAAACCAATAAAGTACATAGAAGCACTTTTACCCCAAAGTATCAGGTTAAGGGGTACACGGGTAGCTGTGGGGAATGAGTAATTGTACATGAATCAACCAAACAGCACCAGGTAACAGTGGCATTTGTTTGGGTTTTTTTTGTTGTACTGGGGTTTTTTTGGTCCTTGATTAATTCCTAATGATGATGAATGATGTGCAGCTTTGGATGTATTTGGGAAATTGTATAAAACATCATATTGCATGCATCTTTCTACTCTTGAAGAAAATATAACCAACTGACATGTATAAGGTGAGTAAACAAGAGACTGTAAGAATGCCCTTTGAAGCAAAGATGATCTTATTAGGGTGAAACAAGCAGATTTTGTTCAGACCACAGCATTTCTGAAGTTCAGTCTACAAAGAACTTATCTTTGGTGTTACTTGTGAAACTGAAATGTTTTCTTACCTCCACAAGAGGGGCTGTGCAGCCCTTGTCTTCGAGGTGCATTATTGGTACTCTCTATTGGAACGGCAGCCTGAAGATTGACACAGCCAGTAACATCCTAGCAGAAGCGTAGTTAGAGTTACAGTCTTCTCTTGGGATCTGATATTGGTGCAGCTAGGTCACAAACATGTTTAGGCTTCAAGTTATTCCTTTTATGTAACAAAAAAAAATAGGTTTTCTCAAGTTGTTTTATTGAGTTATTTTTCAGTCAATATATACACAATTCCTCTTTGTGTTTTTCTGCTTCCTGAAAGAACAATGCTTAGCATTGTTGTTTCCATTTTCAAATAGTTCTGTTGAAGTTGAGACAGAATTGTACCTTTCAAGGTGCATCTTCCATGCATTCATAAAGTAATGTTGGGATAAATGAAACATGTCCAAAGTCAAGGGAAGAACCCGGGTGGTTGTTTTGTTAGATTTCCATTCCATAGAGATATAGTTAAATAGCTACAAGAGATTCTTTGGGGTTTGGCTTTTTTTTATGGAGGTGATCTGTTTACTTTAACGTGTCTGACCAGCTTTTCAGTCATAAAGGTAAATGGGGAAAATAAATTTAATATGTTACAGTGAGGATCGAGAAAAGCAGTCGTTGTAAGGATAAAATCATAATTATGTGTAACATCAGTGCACCATTGAAGGAGTAGATATTAAAATTAACACTTCACTCTTAGCTAATGACAGAGTAGTAATAAACAGCGTAAAATCACTACTTCAGTAATGTTGGGCAGGAGTGTTTCTCTGTGCTGCTTTCCATCCGTTGTGCAGGATGCTTGTTCAGGAGAGATGAGTGCCCGTTTTCGGTGGATGAAGTCAGAGCGGGTTAGGAGTTTCAGCTGATGTAACAGAGCAGTGCAACTCGCCTGGTTACTTGGTATCCAGACTCTTGCAATACACTATCTGAGGCTTAGAATTCATTGTTTTAAGTTCAAAGGAGACTTCTGAAGTGTTTAAATTTATAGGATGTATATGGAGTCTTTGAAACATACTAACTAATTCTAAAAAAGCTGTTGAGTGTGGAAAAGATTGTTCTCAAGAGTTAAATAGGGGAATAGTTTCTGCAGCTGCTGGATCAGATTTCAGCAAATACAGGCAAGGCATTGCAATTAAGAAAGCTTCCAAATGCTGTAATCCAACATTTTAATCCTGGAAAGAAATATCTACTTCTGTTAGGAATATTTGAAAGTCCTAAGTATTTGTTGTTGTTATTAAACAATGTATAGTGTGTAAGTGATGGTATAAACAATGCTCACAGAAATGATACAAATAATAGTGCACTGTGGATTTACAATATTGTAGCCTAGGGTCATTCTTGTTAACTGTGTTGTCCATGGACTTACAGTTCAAGGGCTTTTTTCGTTTAAATGAGTGGGGGGGTTAAAAAAAGAAAAACTCTCTGTGTATAAGTATAATAATACATAATGTACATACTGTGCTGTATATAGTCCGACGAAATTTGACTGGGCTTGTTTAGAAATATACTTCAACATTAATCTAAATAGTGCTCATATTATAGGAATTGTTTTTATTTCTACTAATTACTTGATAGTATTATGTTCATGAGCAATGTTTACTTTTAAAGCAGAAGCTGAGGCGAAATGTGAATTTACTTGAGAAGCTGGTTATGCAGGAGACGTTGTCATGTCTGGTAGTGAACCTCTATCCAGGAAATGAGGGTTATTCACTTATGCTCAGGGGAAAAAATGGTTCAGGTAATATTTTTGCTCTTTAATTTTTGAAAATACTCAGAATGCTCTATAAATATTTAGAATGTGTTGTTGCTTACATTTAACTACTTCACTTCAAATATAATCCTGTGTGGAAAAAAAATACACAAACACCCCCTCCCCCTCAAACAAACCCAGCTGCACTTGAACTAAAAATTTACATACAGCTGTGAAGTGCTCAGAGATGATCTCTAATGGTGCAGCAGAAATCTGTAGATTTTGATTAGCCTTCCATTCTCTTATTTCCCCTTAGTTTCCTGAGTTGCTTATCTGAGGTTTTTCTTGCTTCAGGTTCCTTCTAACAAACTGTTTCTTTCACTGCTTCCTAAATCTAGGTCTGACTAGAGGCATCTGTGTTCCAGTTTGGTTGTACCTTCATGCCACTGGTATTGTGATGTGCAATAAGAACACACAGTGTGTCGTCTGGGAGCAAAAATTTCGTCCCATTGAACTATTAAGGAATATTGCCTTTTGGCACAATAAGAGCAAAATCAAACTCTGGGAACAGAAATGAATGTAAAAATACTATGGGAAAAAAATTACCTGTTTGGAAAGGTTTCCACCAGCCCTGTCTTTTACTATGAAATCTTGTTTTAGATATCACATTGTTAAAGTTGGAACTTCAAAGGCAATATGTTTTGTCTAAATTCAGATTCTGAGACCATTCGGCTGCCTTATGAAGAAGGAGAGCTGCTTGAATATTTGGATGCCGAGGAACTACCACCTATTTTGGTTGATCTTTTAGAAAAATCTCAGGTTTGAAAGTTTGATTTTTTTTTCAAAGAGAGCATATGCTTTGTAACCAGATAGACCTTAAATTGTTTGAATGCTTCACATAGGTGATTCCAACCACTTGTGTGTTTGGAACCAAGATACTTAATGCCCCAAAGAAATATTTTATTGGTAGGTATATGAGGGGAAAAAACTAATACTGTGGAGAAGGGATAGGGAGTTTGCTATGATTGAGGTTGCCAAACAGCTTCAACTCTGTAATCTAGCAAAATGTCCTTCATTTTTTGTCATTACGAAATACTTGGTATGGGAATTTCTTAAAGCTACATTGCTGGCGTATGAAAGCATTACATTTGAAGCTTGTATTTTAGGTATGTCTAGATACGTAGTAAGCATCACTAGTCTAATAAAAGTAGTGGTTAATTTTATTCATAGGATCACTGAATTTTACATGATATGTAACAAACTTCTTTTTGGGGCTAGTTGTGGTGAATGGGGTTAAATCCAGTTGGCAGCCAGTCACAAGTGGTGTCCCTCAAGGCTCAATTTTGGGACCAGTCTTTAATATCTTTATCAATGACCTGGATGAGGGGATCGAATGCACCCTCAGTAAATTTGCAGATGACACGAAACTCAGTGGGAGTGTCAATCTGCTTGAGGGTAGGAANTGTGGCACTTGAGGCTATGGTCTAGTGGTTAGGGATGCTGGGATGAAGGTTGGACTAGATGATCGTGGAGGTCCTTTCCAACCATAGTGATTCTATGATTCTAGGGGCCTTTATTTACAGGTTGGTTTTTTTGTTTCAACTAGGTTAATATTTTTCATTGTGGATGTGTCATAGCAGAAATACGTGACTATAGGCAGTCTGGTAACATGAAATCTCCAACGTACCAAAGCAAGCACATTCTTTTGCGTCCTACAATGCAGGTAAGAAGAGTTTAAAATCATTGCTCAGTGTTGTAGGAGTTCCTAAACTGGATATGAACTGTTACTTGAACATACTTTAAGAAATCTTATTTACTTGAAAGCTAATTACTGTTATGTCTTCTTCCTCAGACCTTAATTTGTGATGTGCATTCTATAACAAATGACAACCACAAATGGACACAGGTGGGTTAGCAGTCATTTTAAAACTTTACAGTGATGTGGTAAATGCACAATAAAGTAAAAATTATTTAAAATATTTATTTGCTTAATAAAATCTGATAAAACTGATTGTATTTTTTTTTATTAATTCACGCTGTCAGTGATATACATAGTAGTGCATGGTACATGCTCCGGAGAGCTGCCAAATTTACTTATTAATAGCATCTTCCCATAATTTGCAATAGATAACAATAGGATTTAGTAAAAGCTTCTTAGAATCAGCCCTTAATTTTTGATATTGCAGAATGACAATATTGGAATTACTGTAACTAGTTTACCTTACTTGTTCATCTTCAACATACAGCCCCAGAACAGCAGTTGGAGTCTGGCACAATTGCTCCTCTAGCATCATTTTGCTGTTGATACTGTTACAGTAAACAGAATCTGAAGTAACCATGGTTGTATAGTTCTAGTTAAATGCTGAATATCATGGTGTACTCAGTGTATGTGTTTGTATTTCAGAGCGAACATGCTCAAATCCAATTCAAATTGTAATCTAAAGTCCCAGATAGATGATGTTTATGGCACTGATTGCCAGTCCATCCATATAAGTCACTGACAGAAAATAGATTTCATTGCTACCAGAGCTGTTTAAAATAAAGAAAACAAAACCAAAAAAACCCAGAACATTCACCCCTACTTTTGAGAAGGATTTCTTTTCCTGTTGGAAATCTCACCCAGAGCTCTGTAACTCATAATAATGGTTAGTAATACTTAACTGTTGAATATTTTCTTTTGTTGACTATCCAAACACATTTTTTTTCAGTTTTCTTAAGATAATGTGCATGTATGCATAGGTATATATCAACATAGTTAGTGTAAAAGTCTTAATATTTTTATATTTATTAATTGCTGTGTATACTATAGGAGGACAAACTCCTGCTTGAGAGCCAACTTATTCTGGCTACAGCAGAGCCTTTGTGTCTTGATCCTTCAATAGCAGTGACCTGTACTACAAACAGACTCCTGTACAACAAGCAGAAGATGAATACTCGCCCCATGAAACGGTATTTTGCAATGTGAAACATGTTGAGGCTTTCCTTGAAATCTTATGAAGTGATTCAAAGTAAAATATAAGTAATGCTTTATTTGAAAATTCTGCTTCTCGTATGTAATATCTACTTAAGTATTGGGAATATGAGGAAGAGTCAAGAAATTGTGTCCTATTTTTCAGTGCTTAATATTGAACCGTATTTTAACTAGTAGTAGATACTGTAATATGCTATTTTTGTATATCAAAGAATGTGTGTATATATTATTTTCTTAATAGATGATATGGCAGTTTTTATTTTGCCCTTTTGTGTGATTTGGATGTAAGCTGAGTCAGATGTCAGCTCAGTAATGTAAAATATATAAATGGATATGTGGCCTGTTGGTCTCTGCTTTGTTAAATCTGTGTACAAGTTTAACGCTGAATGAGGAAATCAAGGGAATTATTTATGTGGTTGACATTCAGGCTGAACAGAAGTGTAGGAGTATTAGCATCTGAGAACTTAGAAGTAATGTGAAATGCACTACATACAAAACGTTGAAATTGTTTCACTTGTGCATGGCTATTCAAGCTTTTGTGGAAAAAAAGTGAAATGATTCACACGTGTTCTGCTGAAAGAGTTGCACTCATTCTGTAGAATGAAAATATTCTAATTTCAGAATTACTGCAGTATTTTAAACTTGTTTTGCATCGAATGCGTGCAGGAATAGATGAACAAATGCTAATGTACAACCAGTGGCAATGTCTAAGAAAGTGCAAATAGTAAAATTGATCAAGCTGTCTTTAAAATTAGAGCTTGGTGCTTCACATATGTTCCACTAGAAAAATAGACAAAGGTTTTAAACGAATGTCCAGATCAGCATTAATGTACTAATGGGTTTGCCATGAGACAAAGAATGGAGGGCAGTTACCGTGTTCATAACTTTATAGTTACATAGACATTACACAGATCTTCTGACAGAACTGAAATCTCTGGTAATATACAAATATTTTAAGCTTGGCAACTTCTTAGTTGCTCATTTTGACAAGGTGTTTCAATTATGCATTTCAGAAACAGCCCCGATTTTAGTGCTGAAGCACATGAACAGAATACTAGTATTTTTTAAAATAAGAAAACAAGTTTGAGTTGTACAGTGTAATGCAGAATAGCTGTTTTAAATTGATGTTTCAAAACCTGTCTTTTAGTCTCAATGTAAGCGTGTATGGTTTTGTGTTTGTACACAGGCAGTGTGAGGAGTTCCATTTTGACGGTTTTACAAGCTTATCTGTCATTTTACCATAGGTGCTTCAAAAGGTACTCAAAGTCGTCTCTGAACAGACAGCAGGAAGTAGCTCACTATTCAACTCCACCTCAGCTCAGACTACTTGACTACTTACAGAAAAGAAAAGAGAGGAAAGGAGCCCAGCAGTATGACCTCAAAATTTCTAAAGCTGGAAATGTAAGTGTTCTGAGATATATGTGGGTATATGTGTAGCTATTTAAAACATTTAATACATTAGTACTTCTTCTTCATCTTCCAGTGCGTAGATATGTGGAAACAGAACCCTTGCTACTTGACTGCGCCTTCTGAAGTGGATGTAAGTCTAGTTGTTACCACTAGCAATTATAAGTAATTGCATTGAACATTGCATTGTGTGAAGAAGTGACTAAAGAGTATCCAGAGTCAAAGAATAACCTCAAAAAAATGGGAGTGACTTTAGCATTTGAAGTGATTTTTCTGCACTGTAAGGTGTAAACACAAGCTAAACCACATTGGCTTACATTTCAATTGTAGCGTGATAGTTTAGAGGAGTTAACAGTACAAACAGACCTTTAGTATTGTTCATCTGTAGGTTTAATGAGCAAAGGTCTATTTGAAGTTGTCTGATAATGTAAAAAATAGGAAAAGAAATGAGGTAAGGAAATGACTTTTAAAATGAGTCACTTCTCAACTTGGTAAAAATTCCTCTTTTTTTGTTGTGTTATGTTACTATGGAACATAATATTTTTCAGTAGTATGGGACATCATATTTTTCAGTAGTTTAATTCTTTATACAGAGAGCTATAGTTTGGAATTCTTCTGATCACTATGTGTGTTCTTCTTGGGGACATTCACATTGCCAGTTTCTGGCACTGCCAAAACACGTACCGTTAGCACACAGAAGGGACTCAAACTAGACAAGATTGTAGTTTTGGTCTTAATAGGAATGGAAGGAGTGCACATTACACATGAAATGGTGCTGTAAGTTTGAACAAACCTTCTCTCTCTTTGTACTTAATAGTGTTGTACCTGACCTAATCAGAGTCTTTAGAAGTTACTGGTATTGGAAAATTTCTTAACCACTCCACGTGACAGGCAGTGATTTCAGTCTGTAGTCTTAAACTGTGTTTCACATTTCCATTAAGTTTAACAGAGCAGATATGATGTAACAGACTAAATGTAAAGTCCTTGAAGGTTCTCCAGTTTACTTTTCCTGACTGCATTACACAAGGAGAGGGAGTGTTGTACAAAGTAGCAAGCTGTCTTTGCTTCTTGCACTCACTTTTTAGGACTGTCGTGTTAGCCACTGCTGAAAACAAGCAGCTGTGCTAGATTGACTTTAACTTTGGTCCAATGTGACTGTTGTGGTTTTTTTCTTTTTCTTTTCTGGTATCTCCATTCTCTTTAAGGTGGAAAAATATGCCAAAGTGGAAAAGTCTATCAAGCCTGATGACTCACAGCCAACTGTCTGGCCAGCACATGTGAGTAGTTTAGATCTTTGGCCAAACTCCTCTGTTTCTAGCTAAAATGCCTCTTATTTCAAGAAAGTCCAAGTAATTTGGGAATACTCTTCTCTCCACCAATTTAATTAATCTTCCATGTGTTATAGAGACAGAGAGGTTACCACAGATATTAATTACCACAGAGGTTACCACAGATATATACCTCAGATATTAAAGCAACTTTAATCTCCCAAATAACATGTGCTGTTGCTGTTCAGTAAAGAAAGCTTAATAATTCACAGAGAGCAGTACTCTGCTCAATAAATAGCTCTTTCTGCATTGTTTCAGTTGAAGCTTAAGATATTTGGCACAAATTACATGATTTGACAAGTGGTAGTTATTTAATATAATTGGCTATAAAATAATTCATTAATTCTTTTTAATTTTGGAGAGACAAGATACTATCTTTCTTAACAGCATTTATCACAATGTCTTTGTAATTTCGTATTAGCAAAAAGTAATGTTTTCCCACAGATCTTAATCATCTTGAACATTTTACTCAGAAAACTTCTTTGCATTGTCATAATTTGTATAAAACCGTTTCTATGTATGTTTACGTAGTCTGCCTTTCCATGGTTGTTTAGAGCCTGTGATATTTTTAAAAGATGATAAACTCTTTTTTTCCTTTCATCCCTTTAGATAACTTCTTCTCAAATCACTTTCATTTTCAATAATGCACCCCTTCTTATAGACTGTTACTTACCTTTCTTATAGGGTGTCTCTTACTATATTGTGTAGAACTATATTTTACTAGCTGGTTTTATTATCACTTGTTTAAGTCTTATTGGGTATTTTTTTCTGTCTTTTTTAGGAAATAAAAGATGATTATGTATTTGAATGTGAAGTTGGTAATCAGCTTCAAAAAACAAAACTGACCATTTTTCAGTCTCTTGGCAATCCCTTGTACTATGGTAAAATTCAGACACTCAAAGGTGATGAGGAAAGTGACAACCTATTAACTCCATCACAGTAAGTTATGTGTGCTTTTAAACTATGCTGTGATATGATAGGTAAAGACAGACAAACACTGCTTATAATTTTCAGTCATAGAAATACTCCAGAACTAGAAATCTGATTTAAGAGTTTTCTTTGAAAAATTCAACTAATTAACCTAATTTTTTTAATTAAAAAAAAATCTATTAAAGCAACCATTGTATCTTCAACGTTAAATCTTCTTTTCTTTTACATTTTACATTACACATGTTAAATCTTCATTTCTTTAATGTAAAAAATATATTGTAAAATAAAAAAAACACAAACAAACCCCAAACCAAACAAAAATCAAAACAAACCCCCCAAAACCCCAACAAACCAAACAAAAAAACCACCTCAACAAAAAACCCAACCCACTCGAATTGTGGAGACACTGTGAGACATTGTTAGCACACGTTTTTCAGTGTTACTTATTTTTATTATTTTCAGAATTTGCTTGATGCTGTGAAAACATAAGACTTGATTATAATAAATCTATCCTTATGCAGAGAAGTTTAGTCTAAATAAGCGATGAAGAAAAACATGAGCTCCTAAGAAGAAGAAGTGGTTTGAATCTGCTGTTGTTGGCTCTGGTTCTA
>VWZK01008583.1:0-174784 GCA_013396935.1 Baryphthengus martii | reverse complement strand
TGCTCCCACTCCCTTGACCAGTTGACCCACCTACCTGGTGTCAAACCTCAGCTTGGTTCATGCAGCCATTCCCATTTTTTCGCTGATGGGGCAGCAAATGACTTACAAATCAGGAACTATTTCATGTACCCAGAGGTTTGGCGAATTAATTTCCCGGTGTCTTCTTTTAAGCCTCAGCTCTACAATATTACCTATTGCGTATATAAAGCCATTTGTTTGTAATTTGTATTATATCTGCTTAATATAGAGCTAATTATCTGCATTACCTTCAAACCATGATTAATACACCACTAAGTCCTTTCATTCATTTGCCTCACCACGCTTTTAACCAGTTTATACCTTTGGCATTCACTAGAGATTTAAACAAAAAGCTTAATAAACTCTAGGATTGAAAATCCGAAGCCTCGTTCCCACATCACAGAACTCACTGAAAGTGCTCCAGAGAGCTATAAAATCCTATTTTAATATGATAAACACACGATAAAGCCGCTAAATGAGGTAAGGCTTGGCAGTCTGGGAAAGGAAGAGGGTTGGGGCAGAGACATGAAGTCAAATGTGCAATTGGTAAGGATGAAAATCCTTAAGGATCTCGGTAAGGATGCTGAGACTTGCAGCTGCACTTTCAGGTAAAAGATTAAAAAATAAAAACAAACCCTTGCAAATTGAAAAATATGTTCCAAATCCACCAGTTCACTCTCAGGATTGGCTGTTCCTAAAAATCAAAGCCTCGATGCTTTGCTTCTTGAAAATAGAACTCAAATTATTCCCGGTGTCAGCAAATCCACCGTGGGGATGAGGGCAACATGGTTTTTGCTGCTGAAAAGGAAGGAAAAGAAGAGTTTGTCAGGGTTGATGGTTCTAGGGGCTGACAGTGATGGATCTGGAAGTTACAGCACCAGCATCCGTTTCCATTCCCTGGCCCACGACAGCATCTCGGGCTGGAGCTGCAGGGGGAGCGGGTCTCCTGCCCCGCTGCCCAGGTTGGCCTCACCGCTCTTGACTGTCTGAGTGCTCCGGGGTTTGCCTCAGAAAAGAACTGCAATTTAAGGAATGATGCTTTTAAACCTAATATTAAATGTCATCCATTTTACTCAGCATCGGGGGCTTTTAGGGAAGAGCTGCCAGTTAGTGACCCACGCTACTGACGGGGTGGGAAACCACGGGATTCCAAGGCTGTTTGCAGCCAACAAAAATAAAATATGAAGGAAATTGTTACTAATGACAAATTCTCCCCATTATTCTCAGCAACAGCTCCTGTCCCTCAAAAAACACCACTTGGGAATGCAGCTGCTACTGGGGCAGCCCTGACCTGCTGATGGGACGCAAATGAGACAGTGAGAATTGAGGGCTGAAGGTGTTTCAGGAAGAAAAATCAGGCACTGCTTGAGTTACAACACATGACAGAGCTATGGATTTTGGATACGAGTCATTAAATGGGGATCCTGCTCCCAGGCTGTTCAGCTGGGTGCTAGGAACCAGCAAAACGACATGAGCTAGAGCAGGAGTCTGGTGAGGAGCAGCTGAGGGAGCTGGGCTTGTTCAGGCTGGAGAAAAGGCAGCTCAGGGGAGACCTTCTTGCTCTCCACAACTCCCTGACAGGAGGTTGGAGCCAGGTGGGGATTGGGCTCTGCTCCCAGGGAACAAGCACCAAGACAAGAAGAACCAGCCTCAGGTTGCTCCAGAGGAGGTTCAGATTGGAGCTGAGGAACAACTTCTTCCCCTCCAGGGTTGTCCAGGCTGCCCAGGGCAGGGCTGGAGTCCCCATTCCTGGAGGCGTTTCCAAGCCTTGGAGATGCGGTGCTGAGGGACAGGGGTTAGTGGTGCCCTGGCAGTGCTGGGGGAACGGTTGGACTTAAAGGTCTCTTCCAACCAAAACCATTCTATGATTCTATTGAATGTCATGGTAAAAGCAACTTGAGGGAAACCTTAGGATTTCAGAGCTAATTTAGGTGTAAACTAGATGAACCAAAATGGGCAAAGCCATGGTGCTGGCATCACAATTCTCCACACACACCTCCAAAGAGATGTAGTTATTTTGTATATCCCTTTTCTGTAACAGTGACTTTGCAAACAGGGTTTGCTTTGAGAAAAAAATTCCCTGCAGTGGATAGAGAAGACAAACTGCTGAGGTCAGGAGAGGACCAGAACTTCTTAAGAACATAAGCCAGTTATTGTTTTCAGAAACAGTCCTAAGTAAATCGATTTTTATTGGCCCTCTTCATGGTTTACTCACTCAAATCCCTCCTATTTTTAAAATCTCAGAAAGCAGGGATGGTCTGGAAAGCATCAAGGCCGCATTAAAGCAAAATAGGAAGACTAAAGCTTTGATCTCATCAAATTTACTGGGCTTCTTCTGTCCTGAAATACTGCCAAGTGTCATTGTGGACAGCACCAGTGAGCTCTGCGGGTGTTCGCCGGTCCCAAGTATTTGTCATCAAGAAAGACATGGACCTGTTGGAGTAGGTCTAGAGGAGGCCACAAAGATGATCAAGGGGCTGGAGCATCTCCCCTACGAGGCCAGGCTGAGACAGTTGGGCTTGTTCAGCCTGGAGAAGAGAGGGCTCCAGGGAGACCTTCTGAGGGCCCTTCAGGGCTTCAAGGGGCCTGTCAGAAAGATGAGGACAGAATTTTGAGCAGCAAGTGCAGTGATAGGACAAGAAGTAATGGTTTCAAACTGAAAGAGGGGAGATTTAGATGAGATTTTATGAGGAAATTGTTCACTCTGAGGGTGGTGAGACACTGGAACAGGTTGCCCAAGGAAGTTGTGGATGCCTCATCCCTGGAAGTGTTCGAGACCGGGTTGGATGAGGCTTTGAGCAACCTGCTCTAGTGGGAGGTGTCCCTGCCCATTGCAGGGAGGGTGGAACAGGATGAGGTCTCTTCCAACCCAAATCATGCCGTGATTCTGTGATCACTAAAAACCCTGGCTGAGCTCCTGAATCAAGAATGGGCAATGCGAGAGGCGGAAAACGAGATGATTTTGCGCCTTACGTTCACACTCCTCCACGTCCAGGTTGAACTGCTGCAAGGCGCCCAGCGTAAGCTGCCGCACTTCGGCTTCCAGCAGCAGCTGCATCAGCGAGGTGGAGAGGTGTTTGCACGCCGACATGCAAGCCGTCTGCGCCACCTTCCCCTGTAAGAGAAGACGGAGACTTATTAAAGCCATCGAGCACAAAACACAAGAGGAACTTCTTTAGAAGTCCAGCCTCCTCAGCATGTCCCATCAGCTATGGGATGTCCAGTTAGCGCTCAATCTCACAACCACCATTTTAAGGAGAATCACCTTTGAGGACTCCCCAGGAGGGTTAGACCTTGTCAGGTGTAGAGGGCCTGGGAGTAGCTCAAATCCAGGAGGACCTTGAGCTGCTTAGAGCTCTGTGCATGTCTCATTACCATATTCTAATGTGGGTAAGACAATAAACCACCATGCTTAATAAATAAACCATGATGTTTATTCAACATCCTACAGAGATTGCCTGAAGTAACCTCAATGATAGGTCAAAATGATGATCATGTTGATGATCATTCCACGGCAATGATCACTTAAAACTCCAGCCTGTAACTCCATCAACATCCAAATATAATCCAAGAGAGGAATTTCAAAATCCTGTTCCAGCAGCAGAGGCTCATAGTTAAAGGTTTAGCCTTGACTACCACGGAGCAGAGAGCCAGGGCCATGTTGTTGTGACAACGGTGTCTCCAGCATGTTGACACTCCTCAGCCCACTTCTAGCACTCCTCTCTGACTTCCAGAGAAATGACTTAAATCCCTTGAAATGTTCATATCTCTAACAAAAGCATGAGAATGTATGGGTTTCAGCTATTAAGGAAATTGAGAACATTGATGGTACATATTCATTTTTAACACATTTTCTCTGAGTCACCACAGATATGACTCCCTTTTGAGGAACAATTGAGGTCTCAAACTATAAATCACAAGAGGAGTTAACCAAGATAAACCTTCCGTTTTCTGATGGAGAAACAACTGCAAGGCAAGGGAAGAGAAATCACAACGGGCAATTCAATGAGCGTGATGAAATTTTTGAACTGTGAAACTGAAAACAGCTGATTTTCAGATTATGGGTGAGGACCCTACACTGACAGAATTGAACTGCCAAGTTGCAAGCCCAGGATGCCTCTGAGGACTTACGATGTTCAAAGAGTGGTATTAAGAGAGGATGGTGGGGGAAGGGATGAGCTGTTGAACAGAAGAAAGGGAGATGGTTTGAAACTAAAAGAGGAAGATTTAGGTGACGGAGAAGGAAGAAACCTGTTACCCTGAGGGTGGTGAGACCCTGGCCCCAGCTGCACAGCAAAATAGTTGCTGCCCCATCCCTGGAACCATTCCAAGGAAGGCTGGCCAGGGCTCTGAGCAACCTGCTCTAGTTGCAGATGTCCCTGCTCCCTGCAGGGACAATGACCTTCAAATGTTCCTTCCAGCACAAACCGTTCCATGATTCTAACCCAAATTTCTCTCTCATTTCCAAATACTGAAAACATTTCCCCCATTTTTGTATGAATTGTTGCGTGCCACCCAAAATTTGTGGCAGGTAAGATTTGGGTAGAGAAGATTTTCAGGGTTCCACAACAAAAATGAAACCCGTAAAAACAGGGAAATCCTTTCACACGAGAACACAGACTCGCACAAACCCGTCCAGACGATCTCAATGTCTGCCAGTGCAACCCCACAACGATATTTCCAGATAATGGTGCTATCCTCAAAACACCTTCAGCAGGAGATTATGTTCTCAAACGTGCCCACAACAGACATCAACACGCTTTCTTGAAACCGAAGAGTGGCTTTAGAAGATCTCACAGATTTCTACCAGTGCTTTACAAATTGTGTTTAAACTGGGATTAGAGTAAGGGGGGGTTACGCCACGTGCCAAGCGGAGCAGCATAAGTTTCTTGATCGTGCCATTGAGAGATGAGAAAAGGTCTGGGGCATCTGCTGGGAAGTGTTTCTACCAGCTTTGCAAAGTTGGTTTGGATCTTCATGCCAGATTCATCTTCAGCAGGAGGATCAAAAAAAAAAATAAAAAATCATTTTTTTATTTAAAAAGCAAAGAGCAGACCCATGCATTGTGGTGAAGGGTACTTCATCTCCGCTCTTCACTGCTGTTCCCAAGCTCCAGAAGCATCAATCACTCACCTCCCAACCAACACCTTTGCTAAAATTAAGATGAAGCATGGCAACCATAAACTTCAGTAGAGCCCAGGGTGGGGTTTTCTTGAGCTTTTCATCATTTATTTGTGCTCTTCTGACACATTCAGTTATTTAAAGCACTCTTTGTGCCAATTCCTCATCCCTGGCCGCGGCGGGAAGCACGTCGCTACCCAACTGTGATTTTTCTTCATTACTTCCAAGAGACACTTGAGCTTTTTCCTCTAGTCAAGTAGTCTTCAAGGGTTATTGAGCAGAAAACTCAGATGGAAGCAGAGGGTGAGAAAACAAAGCTCTGCAGCCATGTCCTGAGACCCCTCACCCATGCTGGGCATGAGGGACAGGGATCCTTACCCATCTTGGAAGAGGATGAGAAAATCCCTATGAGCAGCTCGTACTTGTACATCAGGAGGAGTCTGCACAGAAGGCTACAAGCCTTGGAGAAGCCTTGGAGATACTCAATGCCAAGACAAGTCAGCATGATCAGGAGGTCGAAGGAGGGGAGATCCAGCCCCTCTGCTCCCAGCGCTCTGGGGACACCCCTCACTGCAGCGCTGGGTCCAGCTCTGGAGTCCTCAGCACAGGAGAGATAGGGAGCTGTTGGAGTGGAACCAGAGGAGCCCCAGCAATGCTGGGAGGACTGGAAGCCTCTGCTGGGAGGCCAGGCTGGGAGAGTTGGGTTTGTTCAGCCTGCAGAAGAAAAGGCTCCACGGAGACCTTCTGGGGGCCTTTCAGGACTTCAAGGGGCCTGTCAGAAAGATGGGGAGAGACTTTTGAGCAGGGCCTGGTGGGACAGAACAAGGGGGGATGGTTTGAAACTAAAAGAGGAAGATTTAGACCGAAGAGGAGGAGAAATTTTTACACTGAGGGTGGTGAGACCCTGGCCAGGTTGCCCCGAGGGGTGTTTGCTGCCCCATCCCTGAAACCATTCCAGGGGAGGTTGGCTGGGGCTCTGAGCAACCTGCTCTAGTTGCAGATGTCCCTGCTTCCTGCAGGGGGGTTGGACTGGATGACCTTTGAAAGTCCTTTACAACTCAAACCATTCTGTGCTTCTAAGTCAAAAGGATACTCCCACCAGGAGGTTTTTCTTCCCTGTTGACTACAATTTAAGAGAAACAACCTTGTCATGCACCAAGAAAACTCAGATCAGCATGCAGGGAGGCACCTAAAGGGTTACCTGCCCCTACAACCACCACAGCAAACACGCCTGCCCCGGTGCACGCATCCCTCCGGCCAGCCAGACTTGCCTGAATGAAGAATGAATGACAAGTGACACCAGGAGGGTGTGAAGAAGAGCAAACAATAGAGATGAAATGTCAGGTTAATAAGCTGAACGTGACGAAGACGGGATGGAAAAAGTAATTTAATCATCAGGGCTTGACAGCACAGCTACTCTGCTGAGTCTTCACCGCAAAAGCGATGTGCAAGTGGCACCTGATGATACTCTTTGAGACCATTTTCTCCCATGGTTCGTTGCAGAGATGGTGAAAAGGATCCAATCGACAGGCCCAGCAGCAGCTTCTAGCTCAGCCTTCTCCCTTCTTTCCCTTTTTCCACAGGATTTGGCCAGGCCTAAAGCTTTTTTCAGGTGAAAACCATGTCTTTGAGAACTCTCAAGTTGAATGTCCTTATGCCAATTGAGAACTCGACCTTTCATTTCTGTTATTAAGTTTCAAACACCTAAAAAACATTTTGCTTTAAAAACAACTTAGTCTTTCATGTTTGATTCAAGGTTTTAGAGGCCTGAGAGTTTAGATCTGATACTACTGGATGAAAGACAAAAGCATTTACAGCTACTTTCTTACGTCTTTTAAGCACTAATCCATTTTCCCTATATTTAATATTAGACGGTTTGGAAATACCACAGGATTTTAAATCACTGTGCTAAATGTCTGCCTAGAGAAAAGAAGGTACCAGCAGGGACGACCAGCATCTCACTCCCTGGGCACCAAGATTAAAAACCCATCCAGAATATATGGTTTAAGTCTCGTAAATAACGACTGAACCCAACTGTATAAATAAGGCTGACCTTAATCTTGTAAATAAGACTGAACCTCATCTTCTAGACAAGACTGTTAGAAATAAGACTGAGTGTTAGAAATAAGACTGAATCTTACAAATAAAGACTGAACCTAATTTTCTTCTGCCTCACTCCTACACTCAGTGCAACAGACGCCCACTTACAGCAGCTCCTTAGAAGACCAACAATGCCTTATGAACATCAAATTTAGACTCTTTCCGCAGAAATACAGGGTAATATCTGCTTGGTAAGCAGCTGCTGTTGACAGGAGAAAACACTGGGACCAGGACACTGATATATCACTACTAATAAGCTGCTACTGCTGCTGGGAGTGAAGGAGGTTGTTTGTCTTCACGCCTCGGGTGGTTTGGGCTGCACGCTGGCAGATATCGAGCACCTCCTTGCACCACAACGTGCCCATCTTGGTTCCCTGGTGCTTATTTATGATGGAGATTCGATCCGTAGTCTTCTATTTTTTCTCCTTCCTGGTTCATTTTTCAGTTTTCTCGCAGTGCTGGGAGGAAGAGCTCCGACTTGCATCAGGGCACCCACCCAGCACAGCGACACACGGAGCCGAGCTGGTGATGGACACCTTTTCCACTAGCCTCACCCTCTCCTGAAATCATTAACTGCACCACCCACGGCAGCAGTGTCGGGACATGTGTCTTGGCATGGAGACTGAGCAGGAAGCCTCCGAGATGTCAGCCCTAGACGTGGCTGCTCCTAGAAAACCCTGTGGTTCAGAGAAGCTGTCGTGCTCAGCTGAGACGGCTCAGACCTCCTGCTAATTACCCCAATGATTTTTGTGAGCGCGTGGCGGAACCAGTGGCACTCCCAGAGGCTCTCCTCATGCCAGTGCCCTGAGAAATCACAAGGTTATGGCCTGATCCTGCTCCTCGGTGTGGCTCCAAACCACAGCATNCAGAGGTGGCCTCACTAGGGCAGAGTAGAGGGGCAGGAGAACCTCCCTCACCCTGTTGCCCACACACTTCTTCATGCAACCCATGAGACCATGCCAAAGGCACATTGCTGGCTCACGGTCAACTTGTTATCCACCAGGACTTCCAGGTGTTTCTCCAGCTCGGTCCCTGCCTGTATTTCAGAAATGCTTTCCCTGCCTGAAAGCCTCAGAATCTTCAGCTCAGGAACAATTTATCTAAAATGCAAAACATGATTTGGAGTGGAAGGCAAAGGAGGAGGAACGCAACCACAACCTGAGCTGTCTGCAGAGAAGGGGGCAAAAAAGCACTTTCAAGTCACCAATAGCTCATTTACCAACATGACAGAAACCTGAGGAGCTTAAGATTCCACCAAGAAATTCCGAAAACACCTCTCTAGTATAACTCCTGTATCCAAGATCTTTGCAAACCACATTAAAAATGAACTGGATTTGCATTGTGGAGAACGAGGATCACATGGGAGAAAGTTGATGGAGCTCAGTAGTCCAGAAACCCAAGCGTCTGCACAGTCACCTCCACCAAGCTCCAGCCTGGTCCAACATTCCGTGAAATAAAGCAATTCTGAGTGTGTTATCAGAGCAAAGGCCATAGGTTTTTGTTTTGAGGCTCAAATCAATTTTTAACTGTATTTCTGGCAATGAATCCCTCTGTCAACGGCCTCTGCTGCAACCTCTTTGCAGTTGGGGTCTGCTGCTGGGTCTTCCATAACAATTCTCAAGGTGACACTGCCTTCCCTGTTCCACCAAGGCTTCCTCTGGGCACACAGGTAGGACATCTGGAGAGGTCCCTTGTGGCTACGCCAACTAGTGAAAAGGTAAACCTCTGAAGCTCAAAGACACAACCAAGAGGCATCTACCGGAGCACATCGCCATGAGCTACACCTCACAGACCCCATGAAGTCAATCACAATTCAGGAGATAAGCCACGGAATCATCTCTTGTCATCTGTATTTCAGGGGCAGCAGATAGAAGCATGGGGCTTCCCAGGAGAATGGGGAACCACCATGGGGAAGGTCAGCACGGAGGCTACCAAGCTGGTGCCACTCATGGTAGCGCGTTTGTTTGCAAAGAGCCAATATGTTAACAATTAGGAAGAGGAAACGCTGAAAGGAGTGTCTTGTTAATTAAAGAACTTGTTCTCAAAGAACTCATTAAAATGCTACTGAGATGGAAAGGTTGTTAAAATAAATACCTATTAATCTTAATGTGCAATCAGGACCACGCTGCCGCTACCCACCTCATGGCAGGGGGAGAGGGAGCTCCTCGGCACACGGTGGTGGCATGAGGTGGCAGCAGCCACCGGCTGGACAGTCCCAGAAGAAACCTGAGCAAGTTGTCCAAAGGACTCCATTCCACCACCCTGCAAGGAGCACCTCTGGCTTTGTTGAGGAGGAACCTGCTGGTGCCTCCTGGTTTTCACTAGGCCAAAATCGGTCATGAAAATGGAAACAAAAGTCCTATTGTAGCACTGAGGACACTTCCACCAACTTGGCAAATGCTGAAAACAGCATTTGCACGAAAAACAAAGCCTGACAGGTTTCAAATGGACTCAAGAGTTTCCAAATGTTTTTAGTTTTTTTTTTGCTACCAACAGAAATTTTCTTTTTAATCTGCAACAAGTGTTAGGATTGAGGCAGTTAAAGATATTTAGACCTTGAAATCCATGGGCTTCATACAACAAAAGAGTGGGCCAAACAATTAAAATTCCTCAATATTAAATGTCCACTTTTCTATAAACACCACAATTGTCCCAATAATTTCAACACTGAATTTGCTGACTTTGCCAAATTCAGGATGCAATACTCATGGAATGTTCTGCAGAAGATGGAAACATGATGGTGAGAGGGGATCTGATCAATGCTGAGCAATAGTTAGAAGGTGGGGGTCAAGAGGCTGGGGCCAGACTCTGCTCAGTGGTGCCCAGCAACAGGACAAGCGGCAACAGGCACCAGTTGGAACCCAGGAGGTTTCAGCTGAGCACGAGGAGAAACTTCTTTGGTGGGAGGGTGTTGTGTTGAAGCCTGGCCCAGGCTGCCCAGAGAAGTTGTGGAGTCTTCTTCTCTGCAGAGATTCCAAACCCACCTGGACACCGCACTGCTGGGCCCCCTGCTCTGGGTGACCTTGCTGGAGCAGGGGGGTGGCACCAGATCATCTCCAGAGATCCCTTCCAAACCCTGCCATGCTGGGATTCTGTAATAATGAGCAATCATTTGGTGGCAATTCCGTAATAACAAGCATTCTCATTTTTATACATGAGAATAATCCCAGTGGACACTTTCTGAAGACGTCACACCCTGCAGAACCCCAGACGTTATTTCCTCCTGCCCCTGATGCCTCCAGACTGAGCCTCAAATCTCACTAAACTATGAGTAAAATCAGCACTGCCAACTCTTAAGGGGAAAATTTCCTAGCTTGCTCATGCCATCCCGATTCACCAGGTTCTTAAAACCAGCCTGATGCATTTTTAATCGTTTTGCCTTTTTTTTAAACACTTGTTCTGCAGCCACTGAAGATGTAAATAACCTCCAAAGTATTACCCAGATACATTAATGCTTCCCAAACAGGGAAGGCAAATGTACAGTGAGTGCTCTGCCCATTTTAAGAGGTTTCCTTAAAAAAGAAACAAACCTCTCATTAGTCGCCCAGAAATCCTTTTTCAATTGTGACAAAGTGGTTTTGTGGGGGGGTTTGGTTTGTTTGGGGTTTTTTTGTTTTGTTTTCTTGGGGTTCGGGGATTATTTTGGGTTTGGTTCAGTTGTTTGAGGTTTTTTTTTAAAAAAAGCTGTGGATCCAGACTCAGCATTTAGCAAGTAGAAGCAAGTGTATCCAGGAAAAAGAGGTCCAGAAGCATACAAATGAGAGCTCCAAGCAAAATGCATGGTCAACAAAACCTCTCTGTGTTGGCCAAGCCTGTAGACTGCTGCGTCACCACCACCCCAAGCACAGTGGTCTCCAAAGATGTCCCCTCTTTAAAAGCAGGATCTGAAAGGTACTTCAGTAGGTACTGAAAGGCCCCCAGAAGGTCTCCCCAGAGCCTTCTCTTCTCCAGGCTGAACAAGCCCAACTCTCCTAGCCTGGCCTCCCAGCAGAGGGTTCCAGCCCTCCCAGCATTGCTGGGGCTCCTCTGGCCCCTGTCTCTCCTGTGCTGAAGACTCCAGAGCTGGACCCAGCACTGCAGGGGGGGGTCTACCCAGAGCACTGCGAGTAGAGTGGTTCAAGGACAGATTTCCACCACTGAATTACCTCAGGTCCACCATAGTCAACATATAAAAAACAACACCTTAAAGTAGTGCCAACTAACACAATTTCCAGTGAAATTTGTCTTGCAGAAAGATCCGCTCACCTGGAAAGTTGACAGCATCTGAAGAGCAAAAAAAAGCAATTGTTCCAACCAGCTTGGAAGGCCACCAGCGTTCGAGCAGAGCAGGGTTGCTTTCAAACTCAGACGAAAGCTGAGCATGAGCCCGTGTTTAAGTGGCTGCCTTCCAGAGGTATTTAAAACTATCGACGGGGTGTCATTTTCAGAAGCAAACATTTACCACTTCTCTTCTATTTTGAGCCTTAAAGGGAAAACCGTCTGTCACAGATACGGCAGCAAGACAACCACATGGCAACGCCGAGCTCCCAACAGAAGCTTAGAGGCAACCAGACAAATAAAACAGAAAAGAAGGGGAGGAAAGAAAGCAAATACAGCAATTATCCTCACCACACAAAAAATAAACCAGCCAGTTAACACCGACCATTGTAGCCCGATACAAAATCCCTTGTGTTCCAATGAAAGAGGAAAAACCGTTAGAAGATGCCCAAGGTAAACAGCTGGAGGCTGTTTTGGCTGGAGTTGGAGGGAGACTCAAGGCTCTCACCATGGAGCAGCACAGCAGAAGTCACGTCAGGGGTGATGGTTCACAACCAGCTCCCACAGACAGAGCTGAAAGCGCTTGGTTGGGTTTTTTCTAGTGTTGTTTTATTCTGACTTTTGTTGGTTTGGGTTCTTCTTCTGTCTTTAAGCAAACGACACCGAATTTGCAGAGTAACCAGCTCCACAGCCAGGTTTTTCCTACAGAGGTATCAAGGGGTCTTGGCACTACAAACTGCATCTCCTTGCTCACGAGCAGGAGCAAAGACACTCAACAGCCAAAGCATGACTCAAATTCAGATTTCACAATTTCACAATTTGTCACCAGAACGTAAGACGATCCAGAAGAAGAGCAGGCATAGGAACCCAAGATTTCTCCCTCACTTCACCTGTGCTGTCAGGGCCAATGAGTGACATCTCCTGTATTTTGGTCTTTGAAAAAGGAAAGCAAATAAATAGAAGGAAGGGCAGGGGGTGGAGAAAAGGACTTCAGGATGTAGCTGTTACAACTGAGCATGGGACGGTTTCTTTTAAGCTTTATGGAGGCTTCACAAGCACACAACCGGGTAGAGGTGGTTTGTAGACACAGCAGTTTGCAGCAAAGATAGGAAGCTGATGGTTTGGGTGGGGTGTTTTTTTGCATACTCACACATGCAAAAAACCTCACGGAAAGAGAGGATTCCAAGATCTGTGTCTTCTTCCTCGCACACCATCCAAAGGCATGGCAGGAGATTTTTAATTCACTGCTTCTTAAAAGTCTACAGCACAGAAAGAGTTGAGTACAGAGCCTGCTGCACCTGAAATGAGCAGTGTTGGAGCATCCAGCTGCTGCCTGGTCTCCTGAGATGCTTTGGAGATCTGTACAAGGACCATCACAGTGGACACGGGTGGGAAAGCACTGGGGCCAGTCAGCGTTAGGGGTACAGCAGCAGTATCCTCGGAGATACACAAGGAATTAGGTGGTTTACCCTTGTTAGTTTATCCTCGTTGTCCTTGTTAGTCACTTGGTTTAACTTGAGACACTCACGAATCACACAAGCATCCGAGCCTGACAGGTTCAGCCTGTGGCATCAAACTCCTATTCCAAATCCGCTGGTTTCCTCTTTCTTTATGCGACCCTCTTTTTTCAACAACGGAAGACAAGAAAACCTCAGCTACTTGCTTTCTAAATACTCCAAGCTGTGCTGCAAACACCTGTGCCACCTTCTTGAGCTGAGAAAAGGCACCACAAGACACAGAGCCCAGCAGGGAAGCATCTACCAAAACCCCTACAAACCCCAAAATACATGGACAGAGCACGTCACAGCAGCTCAAACCTTCCCTCAGAAGGTATCTCCACAGTGTGGCTCAACACAACACATCATGGCAGCTCAAACCACTTCTCCTTTCCCTAGAAGGTACCTCCATGGCATGACTCAAAATCCCTGGCCCAGTAGCAGGAGGGAACCCTAAACCGAACTGCACCGTTGACTGAACTGGACAACCCTGGGGCTTTTGACTTGCCAAGGTGGCACTTTGGCAGCTTCTCCCCAGCACCAAACTATTATTATTTGACATTTAAAGGCATTCCAGAGCAAACACTGCAAGCCAACTTGAGCAGCAGACCAAGAAAGGATGGTCCTGTAGGTTCACTGCAACCCCAGGAGAGGACAGTGACCTGTGGAGCTGCTGGGTGGGCTTGGACAAGGCAAGGGCTTGATGGTTCTCAATCTTCTCCTCCTCCCACTTGGGTCTCCACAAAGATTATTCACTTCTCTGAGAAAGACACCGAGACGCTGTCACAAGAGAGGTCCAAGAAAAAACATGGTGCTCCCACAGTGGAGGCACCTCAGCCTGTGAAGGAATTAGATCCATAAACAGTGTCTCTTTGTACACAAGAAGCCCTAATTAGGTATCCCTCATCTTTCTGGGTTCTGGTTGTGCCTTCAAATGCAGAGGGAGGCTCCTTCCTGGTCCCTGTGGCCAAGGGCTGAGACTTTCCGAGCTACTTGACTCAAATCAGAGCCATGAGCTGACCGTGATGGGAGTGTGCGGCTTCACAGTCGGAATGAACAAGGAAAAAAAAAAATAAAAAAAAGAAATTAAAAAATTACATATTTCATCCCCCTCTTTTGTGGCTTTTATTTTCTTTTGTATTCGCTTTGGGAATAACATTCTTTCCATTGGGAAGAGCCTGATTTTCCATTAAATACAAAGCAGCTGCCATTTTGGAAACAAAAAGTTGATTAAACACAGATTTATTATTTTTTTTAGGTTTTTTTCTCTCTAACGTACGAAGAGCTACAAACCACACTTCCTTCTGCTGATTTATCAGGGCAAAGCATCTGCCAGCCAAGGCAAGAGGAAGACTTAGAGCAAACCAAAGCGCTTCATCGTTCCTATATAATTTTATAATCAGAATTTGATGCTAGAAATGAAAGAGGAAAGATCTCAGGGACACCAACCCTGAGGGTTTCTCACCCTTTACATCCACATGGAATGCTCCATATCCCCCCTTTCTGCAGATTTCTCTTTCTGGGGACGCCGAAGGAAGGGTCGGCACGTCACCGTGACGTACGAACGCCTGATGGAAACGCAACTAATACATGACTTCAGGCCCAGATGTTGAACAGACTGGAAAAAAGGATGAGCTCAAAACAAAAAAAAAGAAAAACCAACAAAAAAAACAAACAACCCACCCACTCCATTTCCACCCCATGAGCCATCAACGTCCAAATCGGCCAATTTTGGGGGTTTTTTTTGTCTGGTTACTGAGTGACCAACACAAGTAGTGGATGAAACTTCAGTTCATTTTATATTTTTCCAAAATCTAAATCATACAGTAAATTTCCATTTTCAATATTGAGATGTTCCAGTTGAAAAGCAAAGAGAAGAAAGGATGAATGGTGAAACCTGCAGAAATTACTGATTCCTTGCCTTTTAATTAACCCACTGGGCTCTCATTTATTGCTCTTCCTAAAACACAATGAAGAAAGACCACAGTGATCATAAGAGATCCATGAGGATCTGCCCTTTTAAGTGCCTTCCTTGCTCTCTCATGCGATTCCATCTAAACTGGGCTGCAAGATCCAGGGAGACAAGTAACAAGCAATAGGACAAGAGTAATTAGCCTCAAGTTGCCCCAGGGGACGTTCAGGTTGGAGCTGAGGAACAATTTCTTCCCCTCCAGGATTGTCCAGGCCTGGCCCAGGCTGCCCAGGGCAGGGCTGGAGTCCCCATCCCTGAATGGGTTTCCAAGCCATGGAGATGTGGTGCTGAGGGACAGGGGTTAGTGGTGCCCTGGCAGTGCTGGGGAAATGGTTGGGACTTTATGATCTTGAAGGTCTTTTGCAATCAAAATGATTCTATGATTCTGCGTATAACCATCCCTATGATGGTCACAAATAATGTGTCCTTAACCGCAGTCACTTCAAACACACCAAGAGCAATCAACTGCACTCACTCAGCTATAGGCTCCCAACGATGGGCATGAGTTCCTAATGCTTCTCCGTGCAACCTCAACTCAAATGACCTCTGCATGGGGACTCCATAGGACACTGTATTTGAAGGTTGTCCCGAGAGGTGATCGATGCTCCATCCCTGAAATATTCCAGGGGAGGTTGGATGGGGCTCTGCGCAATCTGCTCCAGTTGCAGATGTCCCTGCTCCCTGCAGGAGAGTTGGACCAGATGACCTTGAAAGGTCCCTCCCAACCCAAACCATTCTATGATTCTATGAAAGCTGGGTTCCCCTAGGGCTGGTGGGTCTCCCCCCGTATGCAGGTTAAGGAGGCTAGTTGACGGCTTTGAAGCAGACGTGGTGTTCACCAACATTCCTTTGCACATTTCCAACTTCAGGAGAGCCTTCCAAGACTTCAGGCTGCCAGTGGATGAAATAAGAGGAAAGCTTAAAAATTCCAAAGTCTATTGTTTGACTTAAATTTGCTAAAGGGAAAAAAAAAACCAAAAACAATCTATATTTGTAACTTCCGTTTGGGATTTTGGAAGCTACACGCTGGGGTTCTGGTGCAGGCAGCAGCAGGAATTTCTTCTGCCGAGGATGGATTTTCGGCTGCATGTCTGTCCCATGGCGTGTGGATGCAGCATGCAGGAGGCAGCAGCAAAACAACTTCACAAATCTAAGGTTGTAAAATCAAACTCAATGCCAAGAGAGTGTCAACGTGACTACGCAGAGGGAAGCAATACCTCGAGTGGCATACACTTCCCGTTTTCAAGGATTTAGGGGACCGGTCTGAGTAATCCCCTAAGAGACTCAGATCTTAGAATCATAGACTGGTTTGGGTTGGAAAAGACCTTGAAGACCATCCAGTTCCAACCCCCCTGCCATGGATAGGGACACCTCCCACTAGACCAGGTTGCTCAAAGCCCTATCCAACCTGGACCATCTCTGGAGAGCAGAGGAAGCCCCCTGAGGACCATACAAGGTGGGGTGTGGATGCTGCCCATGCCCTGCCCATGTCTGCATCCCAGGCAACTCGGATTTTTTTATGTGTGTCTGTATCTACAACACCATGAAACTTCCAGAATTAGCAACAACTACTTCCCACCCAACATTACAATTGCTCCTTTGTCCTGCTGTTTTGTGCAATTAGATTTTTATTTTTTCAGTCTCTTTTAGGCAGACAGATTAGTGATTTATTTCCACCAATTAATATCAACTACTCAGAGAACAGAAAATTAGAGAGGTTAAAAGGAAAATTAGAATCTGTTGCCATCAAAAAACAAAACCCACCAAGCGCAGGCCAGCAAAGTCCCACCATATAAAGGGATTACTCCATTCCTGACCCTTTCCAGGGGACCTCAAGGTATTATTTTTCAGGGATTTACCTTACTGAAACTAATGCACCCCTCTCCATAGGAAGCTGACTCCATAGCTGTCTAGGCACTGGATTCAATTAAAGAAAGAAATATATCTGGCTTCTAAAATGGTTGAAAGTCCTCAAAAAGCCAGAGGCAATACCAGTTCCTGCAGCTGTCTCTCTTCGGCTACGCCCTGAGGACATCACATTGGATGGTCGACATTCAACACCAGCTCCTGGAAGCCGAAAGCATCCCTGCCCGCTCTCTGGCAGCTCCCGCAGCCCTGCCAGCAACTGAGCCGTGGCTTTTTGATGGAAGTTGGCCTCAAATTGCTTTAACAAGGCTCTTTCTTTCCAGAAGCTGGTGTTGATCTGAGACCTCAATGTTGACTTAGAAACTCCCTGGTGCCCCAAGCCTGCAAATACTCAAGGCTTAGCTACACTCAGTTTCCAGGAAAAGGGGTACAAGCATCCAACTGCGGCACCAAATATCGACACTACCACGGCAGCTCAGCGCTAAAACCAAGAGCGGGGGTTAAAGGTGGGAAAGCAGAAGCTGGAAGTGGACGCTACGGTCTCCGTGCCGGCCACATTGCACAACTTAAAAGAAAAAAACAGACACATGGCCTTGGGCTTGCAGACATGGGAACAGATGAAACAAGGTCGCTCGAGAGCACTTTGTTTGCGATCTATCCACGGAAGTGCCACAGCTTTGGCTCCCGCACGTGGAACAAGCAGAAACGACAACGTTTAGAGGGGTTCGTTGAACCAGAAGGCAGGTCCAAATGGTCTCCTCTGCTTTCTTGGCGCTGAGCACCCTAATCCAAATTGGGAGATAGTAAATATCAGGAAATCACCCAGTTTTCTGGATAAAACACTCTTCTACCACTCTAGCCACATAAAGAACCAAGCCCCTGGTCGAAGTGCTTAGACTAGGAGGAATATCAGGCTGAAAACCCCATGAAGGATTTGCCTGAACAAAACACAGGGAGTGAGGGGGGTTTTTAACAAAGATCTTTTTCAAGTAGAGGTGGAAGATCCCATCATGTCTTTTCTAATAACAAGTTTTTCCCCTAATTCCCTGCACATTTAAGGATGCACAGGGGGATAAAAGGAGCCAGTTAAATGCGATGGGCAATGCTACTGCAAGAATGCGCTTGTGGGTGAGCTGCCTGGAAGGAAACCATTTCCTCCGGTCTCTTATTTATCTTGTTGATTGAAACTTCCACTCAATCTTCTCCTTTCCTCCATGCTGAGACTGAGGATCTTTTCTGGTTCAACTCACCCTCTAACACGTGAGGTGCAAGCAGAGCAGACCAAATGCTCATGACACGCAGTCTTGTACTCACCGACATTGTAGAGTGGACATCTACATCCCCCTACAGAGGACAACACAGGGAGTTCAAAGTCAAAGGCAGAAAAGAGCAAAGCAACAGTGAGAAAGGCAGAGAGGAACACATCGGCATCACCCGGAGGTGTCTACAACCCATCAACTCTTCAATGCTGGCAATTGGAAGAGTATTAAGAAAAGCAAAATATGGGTTCTTTGAACCTGGTTCTAAGGAAGGTGAGCAGGAAACCAAAGTCCCACAAGACCAGTGTTATTGCTGTTAAGTAGGTTCTGCAAGTCAACACCCACATGGCTCAGCTCTCCCCACTGTAAGATGGAGGCGATGGATGTCAAACCCTAGTGAGTTTGAGGGCATCAACTGGAACCCAAGAGGTTTCAGCTGAGCACGAGGAGAAACTTCTTTGGTGGGAGGGTGTTGTGTTGGAGCCTGGCCCAGGCTGCCCAGAGAGGTTGTGGAGTCTTCTTCTCTGGAGAGATTCCAAACCCAACCTGGACTATCAGATGCTGGGCCCCCTGCGCTGGGTGGCCCTGCTGGAGCAGGGGGGTGGCACCAGATGATCTCCAGAGGTCCCTTCCAACCCCCGCTGTGCTGGGATTCTGGGATTCTGTGAGTGACAGCAGGGATCAGCCCAGGCAAAACTTGCTCAACTCTTCCCAGGGCAAGGGGATGTTATTTGAGCACAGATGGGACTCACGCAAATCTAAAGGTGTCTTTGGTGCTCATATGATGTTTTCATGATGGTTATTTTCCACTTGGGTCCCTCCCAACATGGTCAAAGCTGTGGCTGTGCAAAGTTCAAGGCATTTTCCTTCCATGCCTTTTAAAATATTACAGAGGGACTGGGCTTTTTCAATAAAAACACAGGTAATCGTTCTCTTTAAAAAGAAAATAAACACTTCCAAAGCCCTTCCTACTAAAGCAAGAGCTGCCGGGGCCAGTACATTTATTTGCAACTGAGAGGAGATGCCAATCTGGTGAATAAGGAAGAAAATGTTGCAGGCAGAGCAGCCTGGCTGAAATCTGTGCCTGCCATCTGGCAAAAATCAGCACAAAAGGGAAAAAAAAACAAAACAAAACAAAACAAAACAGAATAAAAAAAAAAACAAAACCACAACCCAATCCCAAAGCCCCTTCGCAGAGAGTTCAGGCTGAACAGCTCAAGACGGCAGAGATTGGAGTTTGTTCGATCGCTGAAAGATTGCTTCCCTTTCCCGGGTCAGCATCACCTCTTGACCTGCCCTGATTACCTTCCAAAGGAGGTTATCAAGATACAAGACTAACAGAGGATTAAAGGAAACTTAAAATAAAAACAAAACACCCCTCTCTCCTCCTCCCCCTGCCCCTCTCCCAAGAAAACATCCTCGCTTTGTTAACCTGACAGTTCACCGTAGGTGTTGACACAACCCTCCATCCCCCAGAAGCTTAATGTCAACAAATCAGTGTGTTTGGAGTAGCCCTGTCAATGCGATTTACATTAACTTGTCTAACAAGAAATAAAAACAACAATCAGCCATCAGAGACAAAAGGGCTTTTTTTCAGTCATTCTTTTTTTAAAAAGTATTACACTGGAAATGGTAATTTTTAGAGGCCGTGGCCCTTTATTTGCTGTATAAAGTACATTTGTCTCTTCAAAATAAAAAAAAGTATTTTCTCTTAAAGGAGCCCTGAGCATCCCAAATTAATAAGCCGAGCAGCAGCAGCAACCGACTCTTGCTGGTTAACGCAGGAAGAGGGCAGCCTCGAAGCCAAATGTTAATCCCGCTTTGATTTCCACCCGCGTCTTAGTTGCTTCGGAGACATTTTGGGGCACTTAGTGGAGTATTTTCAAATTGTGGCTTCTAAACCACTGTGACAATTTTCATGCAGCCCTGGTATGCACCAAAACCCCGTTAACTTCACTGTGAACTTTTCCTCCCCTCCAAGCACATGCTGTACCCACCAGCATGCCCCGTGCAAGCGGGAACACAGCGTCCCGATGAAAAGCTGCAAAATACTCCCCATCCGTTCCAAGGATTCCTCACCTAAAGCGGTTTACAACCGTCTCCCACAATGACTGTTCTCAATGCTCGAAAGGAAAAATTAGGGATGGCAATTTCTAGTTGAACACTGGAGAAAGTAGAGATTTTATATCAATCCGCAAGCCAGGACCGGGCTATTTTTCCTGCTTAATCTGGTTGCCCTGGAAGGTGGTAGAAGCTCCATCCCTGGAAATCTTTCAGGTGAGGTTGGATTGGACTCTGAGTAACCTGCTCTAGTTGCAGATGTCCCTGGTCACTTCAGGGGGGTTGGACTCAATGACCTTTAAAGGCCCCTTCCAACTCAAACCACTCTACGGCCTCTAGAGGACCCTTCCAACTTCAACCATTCTGGGATTCCCCCAAATAAACACTAGAAAAATTCAACCTCATGCATCCAAAAAAAAGAAACCACAAATCCTAATGCTCAAATCTTGGATCAGAGTTGCCTTTTAGCTCACTCAGCATCTCTGCCCCTCTTCACCCCTACTCTGAAACGCTGAGTCAACCAGACACTTCAAGGCCATTTGCTCTGCCCTGGGGCGAGCTGGAGTCTTGACCCCAGAAAGGTTTCCTGCAGTAGAGCAGGCCTGTCCGAGACAATGGGATTACTCACACGCCTCACGTTAAGGAGCTGCCTGCATTTTTGCAGGCTCAGGACTTTCGGCTCCACTCTATTACAGGACAGCGCTTTTTTTTTTTTCCCCGAGGGGTAATTTTAGTACAGTAACCTCCAGCATGCCCAGGCTGAGTTTTTTTGATCAGCAGATGAAGGTTGTTCTTGATGTAATTACCACTGGGACAAAAGGCAGGTGATCCTGCTGCTTAGTCACCTCCTGAGACAGATACTCTTTGCTGCTGCAAGTTCCACTACTAGGAGAATGCTCTTCACTTTTCAAAAACTGCAGAGATTCAACACTAAGGTACCTGATTATCAGCTCAGGAAGATGGGGACATTTCCAAACCGGCAAAGGATACGAGAACAGGAAGGGAAAATATTGCACAGAGTCTGTGGATGCTCCATCTCTGGATGTGTTCAAGACCGGGTTGGATGGGGCTCTGATCAACCTGCTCTAGTGGGAGGTGTCCCTGCCCATGTCAGGTGGACTGGAACAAGATGATCTTTAAGGTCCCTTCCAACCCAAACCATTCTGTGATTCTAAGAATGAGAAGATGCTCCAAAGATGCCCCTCTAAGGATGGTGCACGCTTACTTTTCTTCATGAGCTACTGGTGGTGTGGAAATCCTATATTTTAGAGTTGGACCAAATGGCAAGAACTCTTACCACCAGCAATCTCACAACAGCCTCTTTCAGTTATAATTCACCATTTTTGGAGATTGTTCCTTTCCCCCTCCAACCCCTCTCACTCTTTCCTTCCACCAAAGAAGCTCAATCCACGTTTTTGGTGCTTTCACAAACATCTCTGTCCTTTTTCTGCATTCCTTTAGACACATGGGGGCTCCTACACATCTGACCTTCCACATTTTACGTAGCAACGTGCAAACATTTTGATGGTTCTTTACAACGCACTAGAAAAAGGCCCTTGAACTCTAGGAGAATGAACCCGCAGAGTTCCAAACACCAGAGGAGTTTGGGAGCCTTGTAGAGTATCCTGATTCTTCCTGACTTGCCCTCACTCGCCATTGCCTCCGAGGGTACACGGGGACCCATCAGCAACATTCGGTGATGGCATCTTCATAGTGCTCCTCCAAAGGAAGAAACTCCACTATAAATGAAAAAATCCCAGCCCTACGCCTCCTACAAACCACTGAACCTGATCTATAGCTTGACAAACCAGATTGCAGCACCTGACTGACGTGCTGTGGCTGAAAAGAGCCTTCTCCTCAGTTGGGTCCTTTCTAATCCAGTTTTGGAAGAGAAAAGGCTGTTTCGATCTGTCTTGGTCCTTTTTAGACCAATTAACTGTCCTCTCAGTTGCCAAAACAATTTTGACTCCCTCAAAAAAGAAACATTAATACTCAAGGAAGATAAATGACTCCAGGTCCATCTCATAAATCATTGTGGGCATCTCTCCCCATCCTCATCTCTCCTGCCAGCCATGCTTCATGCTCTGGTGCAGAGACCAATCTCCCTGTCAAATTCCATTACTTGCTGTCCTAAATTCTCCCAGTATGATTTGTGGAATTGGTCTCCAGGTGATAAACCACCCTTGTGTAGCCACATTGCCTTTTTGAAGGAGAAATCCAGCGGTTGAGGAATCCAGCCATCTCCAAGCACCTCCTGACTCCAGAGGGCACCTGCCCCATACTGACTCGCATGGCCATCAGCCATACTGCTCAGGAGGTGACATTTTGGCAATAAACCTGGCCTGAAGAAGAAGATGGATGAAAACCCTTCCAGTCTCTCTGCACAGGAGGCAACATGTTATTTAGCCATTTGTTCCAGTGACAGCAGAGCCAAGAAAGCACCTTTTCAGCAGCATCTCCAGGTACAAACAAAAGGGAAAGCCAGTTTCATTTAGGTCAGGGATTATCCCGCTGGACTGGGCACTGGAGAGGCTGAACCTCAAGTCCTGGGGTCAGTTTTGGGTCCCACACTCCCAGAAGGACCTGGAGGGGCTGCAGCATGGCCAGGGAAAGGCAACAGAGCTGGGGAAGGGTCTGGAGCAGGAGTGTGGGGAGGAGCGGCTGAGGGAGCTGGGCTTGTTCAGCCTGGAGAAAAGGAGGCTCGGGGGAGACCTTCTTGCTCTCCACAACTCCCTGACAGGAGGTTGGGGTGAGGTGGGGAGTGAGATCTCTTGTCCCCAGGAGATGGGACAAGAGGAATCGGCCTCAAGTTGCCCCACGGGAGGTTTAGGTTGGAGCTGAGGAACAATTTCTTCCCCTCCATGATTGTCCAGGCCTGGCCCAGGCTGCCCAGGGCAGGGCTGGAGTCCCCATGATCCCTGGAGGGCTTTCCAAGCTGTGGAGATGTGGTGCTGAGGGACATGGGCTAGTGGTGCCCTGGCAGTGCTGGGGGAACTTGATCTTAAAGGTCTTTTCCCATCTAGATTATTCTATGACTCTCTGATTTCTCTTTTGGTAGCTCCTCCATCTGCAGCCAATCAGTCCTCATCGACCAAATCTCAGTGCTGTGATGGAGAAGGCCAACGACACAAGCCATGCAGAAGGCTGCAGAGTTTTGGGGGCTGCAACACCTTCTAAACCAGCTCTGCAGAGCTTGAACATCCTTCCAGGAGAGCAACTGCAGTGGTATAAACAAGTAAAAGGGAGTGAAGGAAGCTGCCATTGTGTGTTCTTAGTCTTTTCTTCCTGTTTATAACCAAGCTCATGAAGGATGCTCAGCATGTGCCAGAGTCATCTAATCCTGGGCAACAAATAAGCAACAGTCCCGGAAAGAAGAAAGATTTGAAATTGCTTTTAGGATAAAAAACAGTGGTCAATAGATTTGGTATTTCAAAACGAGCTGCTGCCTGAAGATACTCTTCAGTATATATCCATAGAGCTCAGAAAAAAAATCTTATTTAAAGGAAAAAAAAAAAGAAGTTTGAGCAAAAAAAGAAACTCCCCGATGATTATATTTTTTCCTATTCAACAGGACGCTACGCAGCCGACCACAAAGATCAACACAAAATACACTTTTTTGATCACAATAACAGCATAAACACAGGCGTATTTTAGACAGCAGAGAAGAGAAAGAAACATATGGCGCTTTCCAGCAGAGCAATGTTTTGATGGGAGGCCTCCAGCAACCTGACAAACATCTGGAAATGGATCTGCAGTTCAAATATTAGACACCCTTGTACTGGGTGTCTCTTCAAAATAAAATATTGACTGTCCATTCAGCTGACAGTGAACAAATCTAAAATACTGGTGGCTTGTGAATGATGATGCTACATCTACATGGCAGGCTGGGATATTTCCCTTGGTCAAGCAGAAGTAGACTTGCAAACCCTTGGGGAGATGCTCACTGAAGCTCAACCTCTGGCAACACGTGAAATTTAAAAACAGATGGGTTATTTTGCCAGCTCAAGGCCCCATTTCCAACACACCCCATAAAGCCTGAGCAACCATTAGTTTCAACGGCACCATTATGGGATTCCCAATCCAAAAAAGAAAGCAAACTGGTGGAGGTCGCTTACCGGGAGGTGGGTGAACACGGCAAATGTGCTGCGGAGAAAGCCAATGAGATCCACCAGGTAGTCGCTGGCCTTGCTGCCCGGCTCCATGGCCATCCAGTTGTAGTCTGCCAGCTGCAAGAACTGATCTATCTTCTGGTTCAGGTTAGTGTAAATCTCCTCCTCGGCAGCATGGCGAGCATCCTAGGAAACAAGATGATGTTACGTGGGATGGAGTTTCCAAACCACATGTCTACACAGGTAACAGGACATGAGCTTCACCCAGTCTTTAGTCCTAAAAGCAGCACAAGACAAAGCACATGTAGGCAACTACGTGGCTGCTACAGCTTCAGGTTAGCTCAGATTGTTGGGACATGTCCCACCAGGTCAGTAGTAGGCAAGATGAAGTTGTCTGCCTATGATGCAACCTGAGGACCAGGAGGACAAACCTAGTGAAGGATGAAAGAGAGAGAGAGAGAGAGAGAGATGAGAGAGGAGACTGAGACACACCAAGCTGCATGCAGGTGTGGGGTGCAGGAGGGCCACAGAGGAGCCTCCCTGCCAGAATAAGGGTAGGACAACTCAATGTTGTTAGGCCAAATAGGTAGATGATGCCAGAAGGGACAATGGATGGACTTCTCTGCAGACATGGGGCCTTAGTCTCCTGCTGAGTTATCACAGAATGGTTTGGGTTGGAAGGGACCTTAAAGATCATCTCATTCCAACCTCCCTGCCATGGGCAGGGACACCTCCCACTAGAGCAGGTTGCTCAAAGGCCCGTCCAACCCAGTCTTGAACACTTCCAGGGATGAGGCATCCACAGCTTCCCTGGGCAACCCCTTCCAGTATCTCATCATCCTCGCTATGAAGAACTTTTTCCTAATTTCTTATCTAAATCTCCCCTCTACCAGTTTAAAGCCATCACCGCTTATCCTATCACTACAAGCTCTTGTAAAAAGTCCCTCATCTTTCTGGCAGGCCCCTTGAAGTCCTGAAAGGCCACAAGAAGGTCTTAGTGAAGCCTTCTCTTCTCCAGGCTGAACCACCTAGGGCAAACCTCATGTAACCTATTCCCTACTTGGGGAAGTCCTACTGCTGGAGTCCTCGGTGCTGTTCCCATCTCCTGCTCTTCAGCCACAGGACACAATTCAGACACTCCACAGCTGATCTCAAAACTTCATCTCAGGTATCTGGGTGGATATTCCTGGGTTATGATTTAAAGACTGGGAAGTTTAACAGTTTCTATCAGGCCTGGTTTTTAGGGGATAATGTTAAAAGGAGAGGAAAGGTACAGAAATGTAAATTATGAAAAATCTATCCTCCTCTTGGGTGAAAGAGGAGAACGTGTTCTCGTGGCCAGGCGCGTGCAGCGCTGTCCAGCGCTTGAATAGCAAACAGAAAATTAATTGAAAAATAAATAAAAATCAGGTTTTTGTCAAAAAGCTGCTTAATCCCTTTGATAGGAAGCGCTGTGGTCACAGCCTGTCACGCTCATGACCTCAACAGAAGTAACGCTCTGAAGGACAAATCCAAAAGCTCGTCCGACGGCATTAAGCTTCCCAGGAGATATAAAATTACCTTTCAGCTCAACCTTATTCCCTACATTCACACAATCTTGGAAAGAAGATACTCTCCAACCCTCTCATCAACAGCAACTCCCCACAGATGGACTGTTGTGTGAAGTTGGGGGGGAGGCTGAATTTAGTAAGAGAAAAGCCCCCTTGCGTTCTAGCTGCTCCTCAGAGATTAGAGGGGCTAGGGGCAGCTGGACTGATCTCTTAAGAGGTACACCAATTAAGATGTGTCGCTATAGGTCCGACTCCAGACCACACTTAGGTCTGGTTAGGAGTCAAGATTCACGAATAGCATAGTCACTGTGTCTACAGGTCCAACCCCAGATTCACAAACACCTTGTAGGCTGTACGTCTGGTTCCCTGAGAGGGAGCAGTCGGATGCGCAAATAGCGCAGTTTTCCCGTGATTATAGGTCTGATACCAGATGCACGAACTGTCTGTACTGTAGGTCTGGTTGCATTAAGCAATCGGATTCACCAATAACACGCTTTATTTACACTTGCAACACACACAGATTCTTTTGGATTGCCGGTGATGTATATACTAAGCTGCAGAAATCATTATATAGTTCAAAATACAAGCAATTTCCCAGGGTAAAACAAACAAGCAGACAGACAGACACTCGGCATAAGCGAGGCACAAGTCTTACCAAAAGGTGCACCTTCTGTCGGGGACGAGGAGAACAAACCCGTCAGTCTGTCCCTAGAATTTGGTGTCAAATTCTCATCCTATCCTCAGGTCCTAAATAGGACCCACATTTCTACTTCAGTTTCCTATTCATGTGCAAAGTTTTCTATCAATGTGAAAAGCGTGGGGATGTGACTGTAGGCAAACTGTTAACTGTGCTGAGCAGATGCACAGAACACCTCTCGAGGAGCTTTCCAGCCTTGAGGGCTTCTGCCAGCAACAGGCCATTGTCACATTCCCTTCTGCTGGGAACAGTCAACTGCTGAGATAAGCCGGAGAATGGGGGTCTGGACCAGGCCTGGTCTCACTCCTCATTCAGTGTCAGCACAACACGGACCACGGGACCTCCACCCCGCCTCAGTGTCTGCTTTAGACACTAGGTGCTTATCAACAGGGATGAGTTTCGATGGTTTGTGTTTTCTGCTTCCAAATGTTCTGTGCTTTCTGATTCCAACAGTGGATCTACTGGCCTTCTCACCTTAAAGGTTGTGGTCCCATAGAGTTTCGTAGTGTGGACAGTTTCTGGAAGGACATTAGTGATATTGGTGATGAATTCCTCTAGGAACTTGCAGGATTTCTCCAAATGGGTCGTATTTATAATGATCTGAACAAGCTGCAAAGGCAAAAAAAAACAAAAAGGTTTTCAACTATCGTGCCCCTGAAGCCAGGGAGGTGCCAGCTTAATGGCTGCCAATTTATTAGGACTTCTATCATGAAGAGCTGGCGCTCTGCAAACAGATGACGCTTTGCTACATGGTCAAAGGTTCTCCTCCTTGAACAACATCAGAAACTTAAATAAAAGACCATTTGGGGGAGGGGAAAGCATTTCCCATGACAGCCCTTAATATGACAAAAGATGATTTTTTTTTTTAATTGACTTTCTTCCATTCCATTGTCACTCAGAGCTCTTTTCAGCAGCACTCAAATACAACAAGCTTACCAAAAAATGTCATGTCAACTCACAAGTATTTGGGGCCCCTAATGAACCTTAAATAACCCATCTCTTGAATGACACTGAGCAACATCGTACGAAGGCACTAAACAAAGAAATCAGAAGGTTTTACTGCTCTGAGGGTGGTGGGGAGGACCAGCAGATCTCACCCTTGCTTGCTTATTGCATCCACCAGTATCTGCAAGTTTCTTACTGCCATCTTCTCAGCTGCTTTCACGTGACGCTAAAGGCAACCAAGTAGTAAAAGCCTCTATTGAAGTCAATCAACTCAGACAAAAACAATCTGGGCTTCCACTTTAGGATCACTGACTTGGAAGAACCTTTAATCCTTTAAGTAGATCACGGAATCATCTAAGTTGGAAAGCACCTTTAAGATCAAGTCCAACCATTAACTCTGCACTGCCAGGGCACCACTAGCCCATGTCCCTCAGCACCACATCTCCACAGCTTGGAAAGCCCTCCAGGGATCATGGGGACTCCAGCCCTGCCCTGGGCAGCCTGGGCCAGGCCTGGACAATCATGGAGGGGAAGAAATTGTTCCTCAGCTCCAACCTAAACCTCCCGTGGGGCAACTTGAGGCCGATTCCTCTTGTCCCATCTCCTGGGGACAAGAGATCTCACTCCCCACCTCACCCCAACCTCCTGTCAGGGAGTTGTGGAGAGCAAGAAGGTCTCCCCCGAGCCTCCTTTTCTCCAGGCTGAACAAGCCCAGCTCCCTCAGCTGCTCCTCCCCACACTCCTGCTCCAGACCCTTCTCCAGCAACGTTGCCCTCCTCTGGCCACGCTCCAGCAGATATTCAGAGATGAACACCAGTCTCTGAACATTTTACACCTTTATTTTAAACTCACATTTGCTAGGTAGGCTTTCCTCACAAAAATCCTCATATGTCTAAATCCCATGAAGAAGCCACTCTCAGCCCAAAGAAAGGCCTCACCTTCCCTCCAAGGGCTACCCCATTTTTGCCTGTCTAAACTGGGTAAATGTGGCTGAGGGGACTGTGGTACCGGGCTTGGGGCTTGTCCTTCCCACACTCAGGCTGATGCGGGAGATGGATAGTGCAGGGATAGTCGCATTCCTCTGAGCCCTGGGAGGAGCAGGAGGGAAGAGGAATTTACCCCAAGGGACCAGAGAGATTCCAGACTTGGAGATAAAGGGCTGAGGAAGCATCCTTTGTAAATACCACTGTAAATACACTAAACTCTCCAAAATCCACCTCTATGGAGCGTTTATATTGCCCAGAGAACAGGACACATTTCTGCAGCACAGTTAATTAAACAACAGGCAGCTGCATCAATAGCTCCTCATTTAATAATGGCACACAGAGGTCCCTCTGAGGCATCTGAACTGCCCTGGGTACAACACACATGTTCCCAAACAGGCTTTCAACTTCTCAAAATCTGACCTCATGCACAAAAAAAAAAAAGTAAAAAAAAATGAAGCATCAAATCTCAAAAAGAAAATGCCAATATCAAGTTTGTACCATAGCGATGTGTTGCAACCATCTCAGACATCACCCATAGATGGGGAACCTCTTCCAGCTCCCACTTGGCTCTTCTCTGGCACTCCTTGAAGTCCTCTCACCCACCACTTGAATTCAGAGAGGGGTAATTCTAAGAGCAATGGCAAAAAGCTTCCTCTTTCCTGTAGTATTTTAATTTACGGTTCCATTGGTATTTTCCAACCTCCCATTTCATAATGATGCTCCAAACCAGCATCGCTAAAGGTGTCATAAGGACCTCCAAGGAACCAAACTCTGCCCTGGACACGGGATCTCCTTGAAGCCACGTCTCACCTCAGTCAGCCCGACGTTTTTCCTCTTGATGACATTCTGTAAACAGTTGCTTAGCGTTCGCGTCAGCAGCAGATTGGTGGCTTTTCTAATCATATCATCAACTTCGGTGGAACTGGAAAGGAGAATTTTAGGAGAGATTTGCAAAACGTTTCATGAGAAGAAAACCACCTGGAGTCTTCAGCACCCAGTCGCCTTCCCAACCCTCTTCTGCTTTACGCATGATCATCTGTACGCTGCTTACATACTAATATTTGCCAAAATACGTGCAATTTAGGCCTTTTTGTGCATGTGTTGGGAAGGAAGAGGGACTAACGTGTGCTAAACCTCCACCTCTGAGCTGCTCCTCTTAGAGGGGCTGGTCTATCACAGGTAAGAGCTGCCCACAGCATCAGCACTAACCCCACGGAGCCAAAATACCACCCTACACCCAATGCTGGAGCTGAGTAAGAAAGAGGAAAGTGATCGAAGACCTGCAATGGAGGGGACAGGACGGGGATGGGGGACTCAACTCAAACCCTCCAAAACACTCCCTGAACCTCCTCATGGCATTTTCTTTATACTAGACTGGAAGCTCTTGAAATCAGATGGTCACAACTGCAGCATGGTTGAAGTTTGAGGGTTTGGTTTTCTGCTGAAGTGCTGTTCCTCCAACCCGCACCCCAGCCAGGTGCAAATTCTCCTTGCTGAAGGAGGTTTTGGAAACCCACCCCGTCACAAATCCTTTGATCTGTCGTTGGCCCTGCATTAGCACTGACCCCATGGGGCTTTCTCTGCAGCGGTGCGGTGACAGGTAGCTGAAGGCAAAGACAAATTCCAACTGGAGGCAGAGAAGCATTAATAACTTGAAGGCTCCCAGTAAATCAAGCCCCCTGACCTTTTGCTCTTTCTTCTGTTTTTACCTGACAAATGGAGCCAGATTACAACGAAGGGAAGGTAGAAGGTGTCCCTGCCCATGGGAGGATGGTTGGAATGAGATGATCTTTAAGATCCTTCCCAATCCAAACCACTCTGTGATTCTATGACTGACACAAGAAACAAAAATGAACAGTGTAGTGACCTGACTGCCAGTGTGTGAGGTGGGAAATGTTGAGGTGCTGCTACTGAGGTGCTTGCTGGTGCTGGGATAGGCACTGCCGGTCCCTCTCCAGCTCATATCTCCTAGATTTCATAGAATCATTGAATGGTTTCGGTGGGAAGGGATCTTAAAGATCATCTAGATCCACCCCCCTGCCATGCGCAAGGACACCTCCCACTAGAGCAGGTTGATCAAAGCCCCATCCAACCTGGTCTTGAACATACCCAAGAATGGGGCATCCACAGCTTCTCTGGGCAACCTGGGCCAGTGTCTCACCACTCTTCAAAGTGAAGAAATTCTTCCTAATATTGAATCTAAATCTACCCTCTTCAGTTTGAAACCATTACCCTTGGTCCTATCGTTACATGTAGAAGTCCCTCCCCATCTTTGTTACAGGGCTTCTTCAAGTCCTGAAAGGCCCCCAGAAGGTCTCCCCAGAGCCTTCTCTTCTCCAAGCTGAACAAGCCCAACTCTTCCAGCCTAGTCTCCCAGCAGAGGGTTCCAGCCCTCGCATCATCCTCAAGACCTTCTTCTGGGAAGATGCCAAGGAAGATCTACACCTTGTAAATCAGGCAAAAGCAGCTGAGGGGTCTGTTACACTCTGTTTGCTCTCGCTACACTTAATTTCCTTACCTATTTAATGTAGTGCCTGCCAAGGGTTGCCCACTGTCTCCTTCCCAGTCGGATGTAAGTGGAGCACAGCCAGCTGCTCAGCAGGACCGGATAATTTAAATTCAACGTCTACAGCCAAAAATCTTAGCCTTTTAGACCATTGCCGCCAATCTCAGTGAGTTTACTTTCCTCCTGCTTAGCAGAGAAGCACATCTCATGCCAGCAACCATCAGGGCTGGCCCACTTCACCTCCCAGTTGGCCCCCTTGGCTTCTTTTCACTGGGTTTTGAGGTGCAGTCCAAGGTGACGTGTTTGAGGTGGTTTTTTTAAAGTGTGGCAGAGAAATCAAAATGTGGAGGGAGAAGAAGCCAGCCAATGAACTTTTCCTCATCTTTATACTAAAAGGAGGGCTCTCAAATAAGGTTTTACTTAAACCAAAACTGAGCCAAACCCCGGAACCCATCATGCACACACATACCCCAGGCCCTCCATTATCCTCCAGGAACAACTAGATTGTCCTCAGTCCCCCTCCACCAGACAATAGTTTGGTTAAATATAGTGCGTACAATAAAATCTAACCCTGTGACATTCTACAGGTGGTAAAGAAGACACCCAAGGGGGTGTAAAGTAAAGGGATGATACAAAGGGACCCTGTGACACTGGGGGCTGCTGCCAGGGGGTAGGAGGGAATGGGGGAAGGGGGACAGGGAGTCAAAAGAGCTGGACCTTCACTCAGAAGTGGTAAAGAAAAGATTGTGTAGGGACAAAATAATACAAAAAGTGCTTGTACCAGCTCCACAGGATTTTTTCTAGGAAACAGAATCATAAAATTGTTTGATTGGAAGAGACCTTCAAGATTACGAAGTCCAACCGTTCCCCCAGCACTGCCAGGGCACCACTAACTCCTGTCCCTCAGCAACACATCTCCACGGCTTGGAGATGTTGGACCGTGATGCCCCAAATCTTCCTTAGTTCAACAGAAGAGGTAAATGAAGGTGGCAACGGGAGCGATGGGTGTTGTTACCTTGCCCAGCACCCTCCCAGGTGAAACGATGAACCGAGTAGAAGCCCAGTCCCAGTGCCCAGATCAGCAGAGTCAGTAAATAAAGAGTAACGGCACCAGTCAGTTGAGTGATGCCAACTCTTGACTGGGAAGTAGAGGTTGGGTCTCGGTTCCACAGACAGGTCAGATCTCCATTTTCGATGCTCAAAAAGAAAGCAAAACCCCGAAATGACGGTTATTGCTCATGTGGGCTGTTTCCTACATGCACCCGAGGTCAATTTGATCTATCAGCTTCAAAATGGTAGAGGCTGTTAGTGGTGCGGTTGGTACTAAGCCTACACTTGGTCTACAACCATAGACCACGAACAACACAGAAGTAGCAACACCAGCTAACAAAGAAATTAAGTTTATCTCCTTGCTCCTAAAGCTGACTTCCAAAGGTCTTACCTGATTTAGTTATTCAAGTCTCTAAAAAAAATGTATGTTTTCAATACCTTTATCTCCTTAAATTCTTTTCGGCCCTTCAAAAACAGTATCCCAAGTTCTTGCAGGATTGGGGATTTGTTTGAAAAAAACCAAACCCTCAAAGTCCTGGTAGATTAGAGCTGACATCTCACCCGTCCACCCACTGTTTTCCAAAGATATTCCCTATCTTTCAAATGGGAAATTCCACTAGAACTGGCGGAAGTCTTCCAGGGAGTGGATACTTCAAGACATCTCCTCAATGAACTCACCTTTTCACAAAAGCAGAACGGCTGAAAACATAAAGGAAGTTTTCTTTCTCCTAATCAAATTAATAACAGCCAAAAACCAATAAATAATTGCAACCGCTCTTGACACACACTAAGCTCTGAATTTTCTTTGACTGCTTGGAAAGCAAAATAACTTTCACAAGCAGATCAACAGAAAGGAGAACACTCCCACCCAACAAAGACAACGAGTTAGGTTAAAAAAAATAATTATAAGAATAAAATAAAATAAAATAAAATAAAATAAAATAAAATAAAATAAAATAAAATAAAATAAAATAAAATAAAATAAAATAAAATACAAGCTATGCTTTCAGCCATGGGCTCTGTTCTGCAGGAAAAGTCCAGCAGAGTATTGCAGGGAACTGTCTGGGTTAATGACAGCTGATGTCCTGTATCCCATAGCAGTAGTCGTGACCTTCAGGCCTCCCGTGACTGACAGGCTGACCCCAATCACTCCAGGGAGCAAGGTAAATGGCAACCAAAGAAGAAAAAGAAAAGAGAAGAGAAAGAAAACTTTGCTGCTGGCTTTGTAGCCAAGCTTCCTAATAAAACCTAATTCAAGCTGTCAGGGTGAAATGAAGAAAGTGTCAACAGGGGTTTTCAGAGAAATATTCCAAATGTTTGGCTAGAAAAGCCAAGAGCTGGGCTCCCTTCCCCCCGGCCCAATGCTGCTCCTCAAAAAAAGGGCTGGCAAAATCCAATGTCGAAAGGAATTTTAATAACATGTCCGGGGGCACCCCTGAGGAGGGACCCAAGGGGACACTTTTCTTCCCTTCCCTGACAAATCCAATCATCTCTGTAATGGTGAAGAGCACAAAAATCGTGAGGGAAGTGCCAACGGAGGGGTTTGGTGAAACCAGCAACCGTGCGAAATTAGACCATTCTGTCGGCTTTAGAAACCGAGATGTTTAATGGTGACCCACAGGTTAAGAGCCCTGGGAGCCACCAAAGAGAACAACCTGCCACCAGTGAAAGGTTGAGATTAAAGGGGGAGCCGAGAAACATCCGGTGCTTCCACACCAACCAACGAGCTACCACATCCTCCAGCAGAAGACGGTGAAAAAGTGCCTTACCAAATTACTATCCCTCACGTAAAGGAAGAGAATTAAAACCCTGAAGAGCTTTGTGGAGGCACAAGAAACATCTGGTGAGTCCTCAAAATGCTGCCCGTGCTTCACATCAGCACTGGAGGAATGCCCAGTGTCAGGCCACAGCCGGGACGTGAAGGTGCCGAGGGAGGTGAACTCCCCTCACCACGGCCCAACCTCTCGCTAGTACAGGAAGAAAGATCTCTCCTTCCAGTCAAAACCTCGTTATTCATTGATATGCCTCTGCCCAGCTGAAGGTATTACTGGGGGCAGAAAGAAAGCACCACACTTGCAGTTTCTGGTGAACAAAGTTGTTTTCTGATCTCACACACATACACGTCAGCAAAAACAGGGTCAAGGCACCTTGGGATGGAGAAGGGCGGGGTAAGCACAAGGAATATTTTGGAGGCTTGAAAAAAAGTAATACAAACCCCCAGATTATTTGTATATAAATTCCCCTGGGAAACCAGAACAACAAAACCCCTGAAACCAGCGACCAAAACTCATCAACACACAGGCCAAATCAAAACCTTGAGAGGTTTTCTGCCAACGCACTCCTTGAGGGACAGCAAGAGGAGGCCGTGCTGACATTGTAGATCATCTCCCAGGCACTGATCTGATGTCATCTTTATCCTTCTCGAGACAACCAGGTTCATCAATTAAGTACAAGTGACTCAGAAACATCTCAGAGGGAACAGCCCCCTCACTCTCCACACAGTCCTGAGCTATCTTTATCTGCATGAGGCAGCTATGTTTGAAGACTTGACCAGCCATTTGTCCATGAAGGACACCACCGCTCCAAGGCGACCATCAGCCACTTCCAGCCTGGTCAGAGAATATCCAAGCAGTTGAGAAGCATAAAGAGTTGAGGAAGAGAATTCATAGAATCCTAGAATCATTTTAGTTGGAAGAGACCCCGAAGATCAACAAGTCCAACCATTCCCCTAGCACTGCCAGGGCACCACTAAACCATGTCCCTCAGCACTGACTGAGGGTAGCATCATATTTTAAACCTCTTGAGATCTTTCAGTGCAGACAAAACCTCTCTTACCTCAGATGAAGGTCTTCAGAAAACTTCAGGCAGGCATAGATGAACTCCTTAATCTGACTGTAAACTTTAGGCACAAACTCCGAAAAAGGGAACTTCTTTGGGAACGGTTGCTGGAAAAGACAGGAGAGAACTCAAGTTGAGGAGCAGAGAGTTCCCAGAGGTGACTCATCAACTCCTTTCCAGCAACATGTTCCAAGCAGCCAATTTCATTCTAGTATTCAGCTAAGTCCAGCAATGAAACAACAATCCAAGTTTTATGGTAGGTCAACATTTCAGCGAAGGGAAAGACCAGATAATCGTTTACAAATGGCACATGGGTGCATAAAGGATTTGGAGTTTGGAACGAGCTGGAAGGAAACTTGCAACAGACCCCTCGTTCCCAACTCCCCAACTCCTATGAAATAAAACCAAACTCTTGGAGAACTCCTTAGCTTTTCTCTCCCACCACACACAAGGTGTTTTGCTTGGTCACCTCCCATGGTTGCTGCCCAAGGTGAGGATATGCTGACACCACCAAAAGCCAAGAAGAAACAGATGTCCTACACCAAAGTTTTCCAACCCACAGCACGCGCACAGCCGGGAGGCGCAGAGCATAACGGTGTGAAGCTGGACCCCGCAAGAAAGAGTTTTGGGGGAAGGACACAGACTTCTTGAAATCTAAACACTTGACTTGGATTGAAAATCTCCCCAGTCCTAATTAAGATCGTCAGGCTTGTTGCTTGCTGGCTGCCAGATGTGGAGCAGAAGGCCAAGGAGGCTTTTAAGGGACACTGGTTAGGTCAAAGCTGGCTATACTTAGGTTCTGCAAGCACACACTTCTACAAAAGCCAAGATATACCACTTTGTTGGGCTTTTTAAAAAAAATTAGATTTAATAAAAAAAAAAGTCAATAAAATGGTCCAGAAAACGGGAATAAAATACCAATGGAAGCAGATATTTCTAGTTTCTTGCCTACTGCAAGCACCGTCCAGCTCCCATTGTACACTGTGACGTGAAAACCAAACCCATGAGGTATCACTGTCCACACTTTCCTCATTCCACCAGAAGAAATGCATCACATAAAAAGTAAATTTTAGTGTTTTTTCCCCTGTTTCTTTTGTTGTGGTTTTTTTTTTCCTGTTGTTGTTCACTTGGTTTGGGATTTTGTGGAGGTTTTGTTTGATGCTTTTGTTTGCAGTTCTCAATGCCTCGGCCAGTTGCTTTCCCCATTTCCAATTTACCTTTTCAAGTTCTGCATCCTGGAATGGGAACTGTCCAACGATTTTCTTATAAACTTCTTCATTTGTCACCGGGATGGGACTATAATTATCTGAATCAAGTATATTTCTAAGAAAAGAAAAGAAACATTAGAAAGACAGCTCTGGGAGGACAGACCAACCACAGCTTTGCAGATTCCCTGCTCGGTCAAGAAGCTCTTAAGAAGCGGGGGCCAGCCTAAGATGTGATCCCATGGGCCTAAACTTCTCCCCATGTTTGTGAGTGTTGAAATCATTGTTGATGCACCTGGACCCAGTGATCTCTTCTGGCTTTCCAGTGATTTCTGCCCGTGATTTCTTCCCAGCAATTTCTTCCAGGCTGAAGTTTACTGCTGCCCAAAATTGAAACATGATCTTACTACTAATCTCTCAAAATACTGTATTTATGGGCCAAAACTACACTGTAAGACACATCTCATGAATTGGCTTAAAGAGTTTCTTACCTGAAAACTCCTGACCACTTCTTCAGCAAGGTTTCACTATACTGGTCTTGGATCTCCAACAGCACGTCAAAGAGCTGGTTCACTGGGAAGCCATATCCCTGTAGCGGGGTGGGGGAAGAGAGTAACTCCCGATAAGAAAAAAATCACCAACAGGCAGCTGAAGATTATGTTCTCTATTTAGCAAGGAGTACATGGGTGAACTCTCTCCCATTATCACCACCAGAGAGGTGAATGGTGCTGGTGAAGGGATTTAGGTTGTGATTTCCCAAGGTAGTAAGGACCAACAGCTATTAAAAGCTGAGTTGTGTGCAGGCAGGAGACACAAGAGCTTGGCAAGGTGGCCAAGGCTTGGTCCTTGCCTACAGGCTGGCCAACCCACACGCAGCGCTGTTCGTTGAGCACCACAACGCCAAAAAAGGATGTTGGGCCACCCCAACAAGCCCACATCAGCCATTTAACCCCAGTGATGGACACTACCTGCAAGCAGCACAATCATGGAGAAAGATACAGTGTAGCTGCCAAGAGGTGCGTACCTGGAGTGTATCTGCAAAGAGGACAATGAGGTTCTTCAAGTCTAACACCAGGCTTGGGTCTGAGCAGTAGGACTGTGGGAGACATGAAAACATAGGTTTAACCGCAGCACGCAGGAAAAATATTGCCCTTAGCCATCCGGTGTTATCACTCACAGAATAGTAGGGGTTGGAAGGGACCTCGGCAGATCATCTAGTCCAAACACACCTACAAGAGCAGGATCACCTAGAGTAGGTCACACAGGAACATGTCCAAGTGGGTTTTGAATGTCTCCAGAGAAGGAGACTCCACAACCTCTCTGGGCAGCCTGGGCGAGTGTTATGTCACCCTCACCGTGAAAAAGTTTTTCCTTATGTTTACCTGGAACCTCCTCTGCTCCAGCTGCACCCGTTGTCCCTTGTCCTATCATTGGACGTCACTGAGAAGAGCCTGGCTCCATCCTCCTGACACTCGCCCTTTCCATATTTATAAACATTCCTGAGGTCACCCCTCAGTCTCCTCTTCTCCAAGCTAAAGAGACCCAGCTCCCTCAGCCATTCCTCAGAAGGGAGAAGTTCCGTTCCCTTAATCATCTTTGTGGCTCTGCGCTGGACTCTTGAACTGAGCGGCCCAAACACTTGAGTGATGATAAATATAGAGGCATCCCGTAAAGCCTTCTGAGCATCAGCTTTTATCCCACAGCCCACGTCCTCATGCTGCTCAGGGCAAGCAAGGGCATGCTGATAACGCTATCTCCCCGTAACGCAACCTCTCTTGAAGGCTTCTCTGTGATGAATAAGGACTCCAGTGCCTCTAGAGATACCTGAAGTGTCTCTAAGATTCCCCAGGAGCTGCTGGAGAAAGAGACAGGAGACGAAGGAAAAGCAGAGTGCCTTCTTCACGACGGCAGCGGCGCCTCTCATGCAATATTGAGCGTGTTGTGTCTGACGGTAATGAAGCGTCGTGACAAGGTGGCCCCGAGCCCCGGCCTTCCGGCAATGTTAATGGGCAGAGCTACAAGACAAGTCTTTCTTGTGGGCCAAGGGACTGCTCAAAGCCCTCAAGATGTGACTCGGTTTAGCAACAGCACCAATCATCCCTCACAGAGACACCTCGTGGTACCCGCGGGCCTCGTGTGCGTGCTGGACGCAATGGACAATGGCCCTGGGCTGAAATATGTGAAGTTTCAGACAGACTTTTACCAAATACAGAATCAGTCATCGCAAGCTGGAAAGAGAAACAGATTTAAAGCTCGCTGGAAACTCAAGGAGGAACAACTCCATTAATCAAACGACTGGACGAGACACATTTTCCATTCCGCTGTCCCAAAATGAAAGTGGGAAAGAAAGACAATGCCCTGAAGCTATCAGAAGTGATAAAAGATGTCCTTGTCTGCAGCAAGGAAGAAAATCCAGGGGTAACAACTTATCCCTGAACGGGAAGAACTGAAGCAGCCTCACCAACGTGAGAGTCCGTCCATCAAGTTTCAACAGCGATAGTGGATGGACAGTGCTGGTCTAGATGGGAGGCTCCTCTGTAGGCTGAGGAGTGCTCAGAGACAACGGTGACGGCCACAATACAAGTGCTGAGAAATCGTGGAATGTTTCATGATTACTGAAAAAACCCTCCCCTGGCAGCCACTTCATGCCTTGAGTTTGGCATCGCTTAAAACAACTTGTCATGGCAAGAAAGCCGGTACGATTGAAAAGCACTATGTTTGTACCTGGCTCATTCTCAGGGCTTTCACCTGGCAGCAAACCCTGCCTAGAAAGAAAATAAACACAAGTTTACAAGCCAACAGGGTGCACATCGCTGTGTTTATTCCCTATTACAAGGCAGAAGCTGAAGGGGTAGGAGGCAGCTTTCCAGTCAACACAACTGCCGTGCCAGATGGAACCAGAGTGGCCTGGGAAGCCTCTGTGGTTCCTCATCCCAGTGAGTTCCAGGTCCATCACCTGGATTATCCTCATCTGCAGAGGTAAAGCCAAGCAGCTCTTGGACAATACTGGCTGTGGGTGATCACATTGAGATAAAGTCAGGGGCATGTAAATGCAAAACTCAGCACAGTTTGGAGGAACAGGATCACAGAACCATAGAATTCTTCTGGTTGGGAGAGACCCTTAAGACCATCATGTCCAACCATTAATCCAGCACTCCCAGGTCACCACTAAACCATGTCCCTCAGCACCACATCTTCACGGCTTGGAAATCCCTCCAGGGATGGTTGTTGCCTTTCTCTGGCCACGCTCCAGCCCCTCAAGGTCCTTCTGGGAGGGAGAGGCCCAGTAGAACCAGTACAACATTATATCAAGTCACACAAAATTGGAAAAAAAATGCACACGTTTTGCAACTGGCTTGGTTTTTTTTGCTCAAGCGGAGAAATACTGAGGCGATCAGCATTTTTTCAAAACTTCTTTCAGCATTAAAAAATAAGAAATCTATTTAGCATCTTTTTACACACAAATGATTTGCAGTTTGATAGCAGCCCATTCGCTGCCATGAACTTTAAGGGAATATCAAACAGGGTCAAACTTCAGCATTGCCAAATAGACGCTTTTTCCCCCCGAGTTTTTCCAGGACAAAATGACTCCCTCTGCTGGTGCTTTTCCAAAGTGATCAGCGAAATAATAGGGAAAAATATCAAACCACTGTTGTCTTCCTTCCAGTCCCCCAGAATATTGGAAGGTTGGTAGAAGGAAGCATCAAGAGGCAAAAATAAGCTGGAGAAAGCTTTTGGGGAAATAGGGCATCTTCGTGTTATTGTTTATAACAGGCTGAGAGAGTTGGGCATGTTCAGCCTGGAGAAACGAAGGCTCTGCTAAGATCTTCTTGGGGCCTTCCAGTATCTCAAGGGGGCCTGCAAGAAAGATGGGGAGGGACTTCTTCCAAGGGTTTGGTGATAGGGTGAGGAATGATGGCTTCAAACAGGAAGAGGGGAGATTGAGATTAGAAAATAGGAAGAAGTTCTTCAGTCTGAGGGTAGTGAGACTCTGACACAGGTTGCCCAGAGAAGCTGGCGATGCCCCATCCCCGGAAGTGTTCAAGACCAGGCTGGATGGGACTTAGAGCAACCTGCTCTAGTGGGAGGTGTCCCTGCTCGTGGGAGGGGCGTTGGAACCGGATGTTCTTTCAGGTCCTTTCCAACTCAAACCATTCTGTGATTCTGATTCTAAACAGGGCCATTGGAAAAGACACAAAACACAGAATACTCCTGTAAAAACCACCATTACCAGCACGCCAAGTCTTACTTGAGCAACAGGCGAGCGACCCGAGAGCTTTTACTTACCGAATGTGTCCTCAGTGCCGCAATGGTTTTGGACAATGCCATCTCCCAGAGCTCATCGATATAGGCTCGATTGACCAAGCCCTGCGTCGTGTGCAAGATGTGATCTTCCACTACAAAAAACCTGATGGGGAGGAGAGAAACGGCACCGTTATCGACCATGATGGGTTTGAAGACCTCCAGAAGAGAGCCACCGACTCATTTGCGCGACCGCAGACCTCCAGAGCAAGCTGGGGTGGTGTCTGCATCAAGTATCACCAACACTAAACATTTTATTCACCTATTTTTTCACATCATGGTGTTTTACAGGGTGTTTCACCACACTATAGAAGCGAGGGAAACAGTTGCTTGCAGTGATGCCGACTCTATGTGCATACAAAGGCTGAATTTCCCCTCTTGAAGTTATCCAGCCCATTTTTCCAACAAAAAAAGCTGATAAAAGTCTGCTCTCATCAGTAGCAATCACATTATAATCAGTTAACTGCAGGGAAAATGCTATCACTGCAGGGAAAAATACTTTAACTGCAGGGAAAATAGTATCACTGCAGGGAAAAATATTGTAAATGCAGGGGAAAATACTATAACTGCAGGAAAAAATGGTATAACTGCACGCAAAATACCCTCTTACACCCGGATACACCCCACGTTCCTCACCATTCCAAGGCAATCAGTTCACTCCAATCTCCACTTATCAACCACACCGGTTAAAAAGAAACAGTTTTCCAAGGAGTGATTGTGGCATTGCACGTTTTAAATGGCAATGCAAACAAAAAAAATATGGAAATAATACTGTTTAGCTGAAAAAATTTCCACATTGCTAGCTGAGGGGTCTTAGGTTGCCTCCTCTTCGAGCTCAGCTGGTTTTGGAAGCCTCTTGTCAAATTTGAGGGCAAGAATAAGATGCTCAGGAATAGAGGCTTGAAAATCACCTCCCTTTACCAGGTAAATAACCATAGAAAAATTATCAACTATTAAGGAGTAAGTAAGGCAGAGGGCCTGCTCGTCTCATTAGCGGGGCAAGCAGACACATATAAACCATAGAGATTATTTATCCTCAAATTCCCAGAAAGGCTGGGACAAGGGCTGGCAGGTTCCTCCACGTTCCCACCAGTGACACAGCAGAAGTTCATAGGTGTTATAAAATAGGCTTTAAACCACTGCAAAAAGTCCAAATCACCTGTTTTCTTTCTTTTTTTTTTTTTCCTTTTTCTCTTCTTTTAGTTCCCTTTAAAGGACCCCCACCAAGATCTACACTCCCTCCTTTTTCTTTATTTTTTCGGCTCCTCCAACACAACCCGCATATGTTCATCGAAAGAATATATTTAAAGGATACCTACCCTACAATTTGATTGAAATACTTCCTGTAGCCATCTAAAGTTTCATGCTGTAACAAAGAAGAAGCAAAGAAAAATTAAAACATGGGTGCCCAAGAGCAACAGGAAATAAATGAGTCACCCAGCAGCACACCCAGAGATAACCCCCTGCTCCTTCCGTCGGCAGAAGTTTGGGTGCTGCAAGTAGGAGACACTCATACCATGTTTGAAGGAGGCTGTAGGACCAATCTGGCTTGTTTTCTTCTCTGCTTCCTATAGTAGTTCTCAAAGGTTTCTCGAGCACTCTAGAAAAGAGAAAAGATTCATTCAAGGTCTGGACAGGCTAGAGAGTTGGGCAAAGGGGAACCTTGGGAAGTTCAAGGACAAGTGTAGAGTCCTGCACCTGGGGACTGGGAGAAGGATCTGGGAGTTCTGGTGGACAACAAGTTGACCATGAGCCAGCAGTGTGCTCTTGTGGCCAAGGAGGCACACGGTCTCCTGGGGGACATGGAGAAGAGCAGGTCAAGAGAGGTTCTTCTCTCCCTCTGCTCTGCCCTAGTGAGGCCACCTTTGGAGTGCTGGGTTCAGTGCTGGGCTCCCCAGTTTAAGAGAGACAGGGAAATACTGCAGAGAGTCCAGTGGAGGCTGCAAAGATGTTGAAGGGCCTGGAGCATCTGTGTGCCCAGGAAGGGCTGAGAGCCCTGGGGCTGTTCCGCTGGAGAAGAGCAGCCTGAGAGGGGATCCGATCAATGCTGAGCAAGAGCTCGAGGGCTCCTGGGGGGCAAGAGGATGGGGCCAGACTCTGTTCAGTGGTGCCCAGCAACAGGACAAGGGGCAACAGGCACCAACTGGAACCCAGGAGGTTCCATCTGAACTTCCAGGAGGAGAAACTTCTTTGGTGGGAGGGTGTTGAAGCCTGGCCCAGGCTGTCCAGAGAGCTTGTGGAGTCTCCTTCTCTGGAGAGGTTCCAAACCTGCCTGGACACTACGCTGCTGGGTCCCCTGCTGTGGGTGATCCTGCTGGAGCAGGGCAGGTCGTACCAGATGGTCTCCAGAGGTCCTTTCCAACCCCCACCATGCTGGGATTATGCAATTAATTACAATGGTCTGCATTAACTCTTAACTTGCAATATATTTCATTTAAGATGCAAATCTCACATTGCTCCGGTGCATCCGTGAAACGCTTTTCTGCAAAATTTAATCCAAATACCAGATGACAAAGAATTTTACTCTAAACGTCAAGTCAAGAAAACATCTATTTAGATATAAAAGTATCTGGTGAGCTTTTCCATACCCTTTTTCCAGCATCACCATGCAGATGTGCTACATGAAGGTGTGCTACCAGCTGCTTCACCAGACCATAACATGGACAAACATTAGCAGGGACAGGGAAACAACCTATTTGCAGTGTTAGCAAAAAGAAAGATGGGATAAATAATGCCAGAAACCCTTCCATCGGCTCCTGGGTGCCAAGTGATACAAAGCCACAAACACAAGGGAATTTTGGAGAAACACTTTTGTGTGGGTTACAGAAATTTATGAGACTGGTCTATGGATTTGGAAAGAAATAAGTTTTTTAACTCATTTCCCACCAACTTTACTGTGTGTCTGAGCCTCCAGAGAAGAGCTGGTCAGTCTCAAAAGCCAAAGACTTGAGCTCCCCTCCACAGGCATCGCTCGCCCACCACCCACCTGCCCAGCTCCTCCAGGAGCTTTGTCCGTAGGTGGCTTTGTTTTCCCAAAGCCAGGCTACATCTGAGGGTCCCCACCCAGGCAACAAACCCGAGAAGATCCTCAGATGCTACCGACCTGCTGAAGCATTCAGAGGTCCGCCTACCACCCCACTCCCCTAGGCTACGAAAAACCTCGGTGTTTTATCCCAGCCTGTTCCTCCCTCCTCCACGCCCGCGTTGTTTTATGTCTGAAATTGGATTATAAACACTTCAGAGAAGGGACAAGGTCTTGCTTTGAACTGTTCCAAGCACCACCACCCCCCCCCTCCAAAATATTTACAAGTAAATAAATAATTAAAATATCTCATTTGGAATTCACAAAACAAACAACACGCAACGACAAATCTCACCCAAGCAAGGCACCAGCCGTTGACTGTCTCTACTACCAAAAAATTAATTATTTATGAGGAAAACCTGATGCTAATTCAATGATTCTCCAGCTACTATGGCATTATACAACCAGGCTGCCTTAGGATGCCCTTAGCTAAAAGGGTCTTATGAAATGTCTGCAAGAAACCCTTGAGGGGCTGTAGCCCGACTTGCTCCTTTCTCTTCTACAAGCTGGAGCTTGAGGCTTAAACAAAAATTCCGCCTCACTGATGTATTCAGGAGCTCTCCCATCCAACGCTGCCTTTCCCAGTAAAAAAACCCTTCTCGCGAGGATTGCAAAGAGTACATGGATTTATTTTCTTCTTCACCGTGAGGGTGGTGAGACCCCAGCCCAGGTTACCCTGAGAGACGGTCACTGCCCCATCCCTGGAACCATTCCAGAGGAGGTTGGCCGGGGTTCTGAGCAACCTGCTCCAGCTGCAGGTGTCCCTGCTCAGTGCAGGGAGGTTGGACTAGCTGACCTTGAGAGGTCCCTTCCAGCCCAAACCAGTCTATGGTTCTACAGGGTGGACTTTTGTCTGAATTACACTTTTTAGCCCAGCTGAATACCAGAGGTGTACAGGATAAGCAGCTCCTGACCCCCAACCATCAGTGGTGCCAACACCCCAGGGCAAGGGACAAACTGGGATCGGGTATAAGTCTGAGGCTTTCTCCTACACTCAAGTCAAACCTCTGCTTGATCCAACAACTAATCTGACATTTTAAGAAAGCTCTTCAGAAACAAACTACCCGGCAACCAGTATTTCCATGTCATAGGTCTTCTCAATGCTCTCAAAAGATGTTTCTCCCTGGAAAGGGAAGGGTCATTGGCCAGAAATAAGTGATCAACAGCTTAGACCCAGAGCAGGGAGGATTATTACAATTTTTATCAAGCTAAGTGCTAGAAGACCTAAAAGCAAGGAGCTCTGACCTCCCTTTGAGCTCTTCTCCCAGCCCTGGGAGCTTCTCAGGATGCTGGTGTTACCTACCGTTTCTCAATTTTGTTGGTGCCAGAGGATAACTGAGACAGAACAGGCTGTCCCAGCCCCATCCCACCACTGAGGGATCAGGACTTAAGATTGTGTCTCATCTCTCAAAACCTACAAAAGCGGCACAAAACCTGCTGGATCATCACTACCCTCACCATGAGAGCAACTCATCTCTGGTAGCATCACTGAGATCTTTGAGTGAAGCTACCAACGAATCTGTGGTGCAAATTCAAAACAGAAGATGGCGGAGTTTTTTTCCCCATTTCTGTAATAAATTAACCTATGGCATCATCGAAGGCAAGAGCACATTGAGGTTCAACCACAACAACCAGCGAAGCCACCACGGTGGTCAGCCGCTCACGTTGGCTACCGCATTTAGCTTTACCCTGACGCTGATCTCCTCACTAAAGAGCTTCTCCGTTTGGTGTGTTGACTTTCCCACCAGCTCCTAGGCACTCCGAGCAGGCTGGTGGAGGTCATGAGGTCCTGGGAGAGGCAGAAGCCACCAGGTTGTGAGGGACAGGGCAGCGAGAAGCACTTGTTCCCATGATCAAGAGCCAAAACCCTCAACCCCACCAGCTTCTTTGCCACTAGGGACAAACCATAAGCCAGGTTTCTATCTCTGATGGCTCTGCAGAGGACGAAGCATCTGGAGCAACTTCATAATAATCTCTGCAAATTAAATTGTTCTTCAGAGGAAAAAAATGTTTTCCAGACACAAGAAGTAAGAGTGATCTGAGCTGGGCTGGAGATACCACATGAAGGATTCACTATAAACCTGCCTCTCAACCTCGGAGGGAAGACCCTTCAGCCTCACAGGGTGCTTAGATGGTTTTGGATGCCAAGTTCTCAATGTTACAATCCAACAAACAGCTTTAAATGTAACAGAAGAGATGAAACAGCAAAAAACTTTGAAATCATTCCCCAAAAAATCACATTTTAACAGTTTCCCTAAAATTTATGGCCTAGAGACCTGTCAATTTGACCAAAACCATCTCTCTCCCAATTCTCTGTTTCCTTTATTTTCCTTCTTGAGCTTTTTTGACTGCCACAAGAATTAGGGGCAATCTCATGGGAGGTTACTCCAACAAAAAAATTTTTCCTCCCCAAAAGAGCCCTCTCTTGACACTATTCACATTTTCTTGTGCACAATGTCATCCTTTCCTCTTCAGCACATTCTTCCATCGTCTCCCTAGATCTTTTCAGCACTCACGTATTATGTTCTCCTAAAAACAGGAAGTCTCTCTTCCCCTTGGTGGTACTTTTAGCTTAGACCACCCAATTTCCACATTTGACCCACTGAAAACAATTCAACTTATCAAGTCTTCACACATAATATTAATACTGTTTTTCTCTGGGTTAAAAAAAAAAACAACAAAAACCATACAAACAGAAATCAACCACACCAAAAATGTACTCAGGAGAGACCACCAGACGCCATGCTTCCTAGACTACCCACCAGAAAAAACACGTAGCACTTATATTTTCACGCCGTTCTCCTCTCACAGCCCCACATCTGGTGGTTGTCCACATTTAACCAATCTCATCCTTATCTCCAGTTTTTAAACACAGTATTTTGAGACCTAAATACTGTGCACGTGAAGTGACTTTGAGAGCATGATGAAGCCACTTGGGCTGCCCAGGCTCAGCATCTTGTAGCAGGCACCAGAAGAGCAGGCAGGTACAGCAACACCTACTTAAGTTTGGAACCATTTGGAAAAAAGATTTCTCCAATGCTTTCATAAAAATCATAGAATTATAAACTGGTTTGAGTTGGAAGGGACCTGTCAAGGTCATCTGATCCAACCCCCCTGCAGGGAGCAGGGACATCTGCAACTAGAGCAGGTAGCTCAGAGCCCTGCACAACCTCCCTTGGAATGGTTCCAGGGATGGGGCAGCCACCACCTCGCTGGGCAACCTGGGCCAGAGTCTTACTGCCCTCAGCGTCAACAGTTTCTTCCTTCCATCTATCTATGTTTTCGGTAGACTGGAGCTGAGCTCCGTGTGAACAACATAAGCTCAGAGTAGACCTGTGTGTGCACCTGCCCTACTCTTGCTCTTCACATCTCCTGGGCGGAAAACAATCCAACTTTTTTCTTTCTTTTCCTTTCTCCTAAAACCAGCCATTTTACTTAGTAAAGATACAACACACCCACAGTGTTTATCTTCTCCAATAAAATACACATGGCAGGTCAAAGAATGAGGACCCCTCAGGAATGAATATTCAAAGGAGCCACTCCTAGCCCTGCAGTGTCTCATGGACTTCCAAATTCAACACCAACCTTCTGTAGAATAAAAACTGATCAAGAGGCAGCATCCTTGCTCTGTCTAGGTTGCTTGTGAGCACAAACCATAACTTGGGGAAATCAAGAGCTCACGGTGGTGAGAAGGAGATCTTTTTCCTATTGAGAAGAGGAAATGGCCTCAAGTTGCTTCAGGGGAGGTTTAGGTTGGAGCTGAGGAACAATTTCTTCCCCTCCAGGGTTGTCCAGGCCTGGCCCAGGCTGCCCAGGGCAGGGGTGGAGTCCCCATCCCTGGAGGGCTTTCCAGGCCATGGAGATGTGGTGCTGAGAGACATGGGTTAGAAATGCCTGGAAGTGCTGGGGCAACACTTGAACTTGATGATCTTCAAAGTCTCTTTCAACCAAAACAATTGTATGATTCCGTGACAGTTTTAATGAGAATAGGTTTCACCTAATTCTCAATCTCTTTAAGCAACCTGGAAGAATCCAGAGTTATGCTTCCAAACTACACATTTATTGCAATCACCGGGTCCAGGAAAAACCCTCAATAATGCCTCATATTTTTAAAATTACCAGGCAGAACTTTCCTTCTCCAATTAGCTTCAGAGTTCACAGAGTTGGCAATGAGAGGCAGATAATTAAGATTGTAGATGAACACCACATAAGGGAAAAGAGAATATGATCACAAGAATGCACAAACAACAGCGGAAAAAGCCCAAAAAAGTTTCATAATTCAGAAGCAGCAGAGCTGAAAGCAAATTCAGCTGTGACTTTCACAGAGAAAAATGTGCTGGAAGTTTTAACCTGCTGATGTCCTCAGCAAAAAAAATAAAACACTCAATAAAATGGGGCTTTTCAGATCTAGAACATGTAGATGATAATGTTTAGGATCACTACATTTCTGCTTTTCTGGAAGCAGAAGTGCACCCTGCGTACTTCGGGGTTGTTCAGCCTGGAGAAGGCTCCAAGGAAACCTTCTAGGGGCCTGTCAGGACATCAAGGGGCCTGTCAGAAAGATCAGGAAGGACCTTGGATCAGGGCTTCTTGGGACAGGACAAGGGGGGATGGTTTGAAACTCAAAGAGTGAGATTCAGACTGGAGAGAAGGAAGAAATTGTTGATGCTGAGGGTGGTGAGACCCTCTCCCAGGTTGCCCCGAGAGGTGATTGCTGCCCCATCCCTGGAACCATTCCAGAGGAGGTTGTGCAGGGCTCTGAGCAACCTGCTCTAGTTGCAGATATCCCTGCTCCCTGGAGGGGGGTTGGACCAGATGACCTTGAGAGGCCCCTTCCCACCTAAACCAGTCTGTGATTCTGCTTCAAGTAATGATAACTTATATACAACCAGGTAACATATGCCAGTAATAACCCACCGCTCCCGTGGGGACACTACTGATCCAGCCACTGCAAGCACTTTGTACTTGCAACATCATTAGGCCATTCCCTTGAATGAGCCCATCTTCTCAGCTCCTACATTAAACTATCATGACAATGACTGTCAGGTTAATGTATATCTGGGGACACCACTTAACCACAGTTGCAGAATAAGCACAAATAGCCCCAGTTCACTTATAATAGCCTCGATTTCCAATTTCAGTGGAGAAAGCTTCTGTAGCACGCCATCCACAGACCAGGCCACTGGCATCACCACAGCTCTGGGTTAAGCAGAGAGTGAGGAATTTGGCTTAATCCTTCTTAGAATTTTAAACCCACCATCCATCCAGATTTATTGATGTATCATCAGCAGCTGCTGCGTGATCTGGGCTTCTCTGAAATTTACCTCTGGCTTTCACTGGCTCTTTATCCTCCTTTGACTTTGGTCCACAAATATTCTCATGTTTCAGGGGGAATTCCCCCATCTTTAAGAGAGATACACACAGTATCTCACAAAATCCACAGCTCCACTTCCACACAGCCCGTCTCAAGGGCTTGCACAACTGTTTCCCAAGAAGCAGATCAGTATTTATCTACCTGTGAAAATCTGCCTTCAAATGGCTTCTTTTTCACATGGACAATTTATTGAGGAGCTCCCAAAATCCAACGTATTGTACTTCAGTAAATGACAGATTCGCTCAAAGGGTACCTGGTTGGCACCCATCCATTTCTGGTTGGATGGTTGAGTTCAGAGGGTTGTAGGTTAACAGGTCATGCTCTAGATGGAGGCCCATGATAAGCAGAGAATGACAGCAGGGCTTCTGGGACCTGCCTCACTTAATGTCTTCATCAATGACCTGGAGGAGGCAAATGGGCGTCGTCTCATCCACTTTGCAGATGACCCCAAACTGGGGAAAAAGTCAATATACTCAAAGGCAGAGCCACCTGGAGATAGGGTGGTCCCCTGGAGGGGTCTCAGCAGGCTGGAGGAATGGGTCAACATCACCAGGATGAAATTCAATACAGACAATTGCCAAATATCACGTATCAAAAGGAAGAACCCTCCAAACTTCTTGCAAGCAACAGACAGAGCTGTAGGAGCTGCTTTGGGAGCGTCTCTGTGGATGAAGACGGTAACTTTTGGTAGACAACAAGCTGAACATGAACCAGCAGCAAAAAAAAAAGCCAAGAATCACCTCAGGATCTTACTCTAATACCTATAATGAGGTGACAAGGAGAAACAGGTACAACCAAATCAGAGACATTTTGGCTGCTTGGAATCAGAAACTTTTTCCCAACGAGAACAGCCAGACAACAGAAAGATTTCCCCAAAGGTGTTTTACGCTCTCCATCCTTGGAAACTTTCAAGACTAGGCTGGACAAAGCCCTGAGAAACCTGCTCTGATCTCACAGCTGACTTGCTCTGAGCAGGAGGTTGGACTAGAGACCTCCTGAGGTTTCTTCCCACCCAGATGACCCTATTCTCTGACAAACACACTTTACATACAGGCTACAACAGAAATTTCTGAAGCCTCTGGCTGTTTTACATACAGCTTATTTCTCAGCCTGGCCTCCACATGTCCTGATCACCAGCCCTTTCCCATGTGTCATGTTCTGTGAGGAGGAAGGGCCAGAACTGGGGGCCAGAAGTCCCATTTCAGGGGAGTTATAGCCACATTTTAGCCAATTCTAGTCTCATTTCAACAAGAAACAGTACGTTCCTTTTCTCCCCAGGTCATGGAGCGAGAGTGCTGGGATGTGTCACCTCTCACCTGGCTGAACCAGCCCCTGCAGACAGTGTTTCATTTTCATTTGCCTGGAAGTGCCAAACACCACTTGGCATCGTATCAATGCCGAAGAGACACTCGGTCAAACCTGGATCCCGTTTCTCCCTCCCTACTTGTAACCCCAGAGTCACAGGGACTTACCCAAAAGCCAGACCCACATGTACAACCCCTGCCCCTAAGGCTTAGCAGCTCGAGGCAGCACTTCAGATGGGATCTACTTTGTCAAAAGGAGTTGAGAAGTTTGAAAATCATGCAAATAACCACTTTTTTACCCTAAAATTACTTAAAAGGGTAAGTTTCTTTGGAGGAGAGATGATTGTCCAGCACTTAAAGAAACCAACAGGCGTTTGTACAATAATTAGAAATTAAGTTGCAAGAAAACAAGCTCAGAAAATAAGTTTGACATGCCCTGAAGGTCTCCCCAGACACGAGAACACCAGTAGCCACTAATGAAACACAAAGAAGCCCAACTCCTAAGTAGACACTTAACTTGAAAACCCATAAATATTCCCAAAGAGTATCAGGGAGGGACAAGGGTATGGATGCAGGTGCTCAGCACCGGAGTGCGGAAGTGCTTCACTTGAACCGGGATCAAAAAGGAGGCTCCTTGCTCAGCCCTGCGGAACCGCTTGTTGACTGTAAACACCACCTCTGTACAGACAACGAGAAGATAAAGCCAGCCATAAAATTGNGCTTCTGAGGTGAGCCTCTCCCTGCGAGGTTTGCGGACCCCTGCACACTCACGAGTGCCCGTGCTCATCTCCACGTGTCCTGCACGGCTGAAAGAGCAGACACCAGTGGAGAACGGTCCCAGCCCCACCTCGTCCTAGAATCGTCAAACGGGTTGGGTTGGAAAGGACTTGAACAATCAGGATTTGAGCTCTGCTCCACCCAAGCCCTGACTTCAACCTGCAACCCCCAGATGGGAGATCATAATCCATTTCCAATTGAAGTTGTTAAATCCTAAGTTTCCAAAGTGAAATTTCCCGTTTCCGATGCATCGGGGCTTGTATCCAACAGCAGTGCACTAAGAGGAACCACCTGACTTCATGGACTAGTGCTCAAGTACTGAAAGAAAAATATAAATTGAGACCTAGCAAAGTGGAAGAAGGCCAAGGAGCATGACCAAAGGCCATCCCAAAGGAAAGGAGTGCTCCAGAGCTCACGTAGTACCAAGGTCACAAGCTGATCTGATGAAAGAAACTCTAACCAAGACCTAGTGAGAACCACAAGAGCAGAAAGCCAACCCAGGAGGGTCTGTAGGAGCTCTGCTGCTCCCTTCCTCCTCTCTGATCGTTGGTTTGGTAACTTAATTCAAAGCAAAGTTGAAAGCAACAAAAATTTACAAAGCAAAATCAAGAAGAAAACAACACTTCAATGTTGGGCCCAACAGTAACCTCCCCCTCCTGCTCCACCAACTAGTCTGACATGGTTAGCAAATGCTGGCAGTGCTACCTTGGCCACCACCATCAGCAGAGATGGAGAACATGGGAGAGAAATATCCTCCAGATCCCCCTGGGCAGGGCAACAGAAGCTCAACTGAGCTCCCAGTCAGCCCTGGGCAGGCAAACAAGGAATATACGGGCACCAGTGCACCAGAAGATTGGTTTCCAAGCCAGTTCTCTCCAGGCTGAAGATGCACATGGCCTTCCTTTAGCTCTGATGTGAAGTGGCAGAAAAATCACTGCTTGACCTATGGAAAACTTGGAACTGTAGAATCATTTTGGTTGGTAAAGACCTTTAAGATCATGGAGTCTCAGCATTCCCCCAGCACTGCCAGGGCACTGCTAACCCCTGTCCCTCAGCATCACATCTCCATGCCTTGGAAATACCTCCAGGGATGGGGACTCCAACCCCTGCCCTGGGCAGACTGGGCTGGGCCTGGGCAACCCTGGAGGGGAAGAAATTGTTCCTCAGCTCCAACCTAAACCTCCCCTGAGGCAACTTGAGGCTGTTTTCTCTTGTCCTGTTGCTTGTTCCTTGGGAGAAGAGCTCAATCTCCCCTGGCTTCAATCTCCTGTCAGGGAGTTGTGGAGAGCCAGAAGGTCTCCCCTGAGCCTCCTTTTCTCCAGGCTGAACAAGCCCAGCTCCCTCAGCTGCTCCTCATACCACTTGTGCTCTAGACCCTAAAGAAAGGTCCTGCAGCAGGTCCTGGCACAGCTTCCCACTGCTTCCCACCAGCCTGGCCATGAAATAGTTAACTACAGAGAAAAATAACTAAGATTTCCCCCTTTTTTCCTCCCTTCCTCCAAGGTAGATGCCCAACACCTCCTCTCTAAAAGGAGCTGGGCTCCTTCCTCCCAGAAAATCAGACCATTTTCCCCGGTCCCAGTGTCGGAGCCGGCAGCGCACCATTGTTCCCAGCCCTGGCTATAGGAAGCAATATCTATTTTCCATTTAGAGGAGGGTAAAGCCTTTAATTTCACCTTCCCGGCTGCAGCTGGAGTTCCCTTTTAAACTGCTTGGCCACAGCAGTGAAGACAGTTTTATATGGAAGAAAACGCTGAAAAGGCCACTTTAATATGCTCACATGTGAAAAGGGGAGAGCTTTTCATACGGCCCGGTAATGAGGGTCAGCGGGATATTACACTTCACCATATGGCTAATTTGCACAGCAGGGCAAACGCTCTATTTGGCTTTTTTTCAAGCTGGCCCCTATAGATTAAGCTGCACTAAACCAAAACATACAGTCCCCTCCTCCGAAACAAAAAATTAAAAAAATACAAACTAAAGAAGTCTGAGGAGGAGATGCCATCTAATGTTGGAGCTCGGCAGCACATCCAGCATGGCCTGGCGGGGGGTGGGTAGGGTTAAAAATAATCCTGAAATTTGAAGATGAGGGGGTAGACGTGAGACAAAGCGTGGGGTTTGGGGGAACTCTGATGCTTCAGCATCACCCGGCACATGCGATGGGTACCTGAGCTAAGGACCATCCTCAATGAATGAGGGATTCTGCCGATTCGGCTTGTTCAGCTTGCAGATGAGAAGGCTCCGCAGAGACCTCCTAGGGGCCTTCAGCACTTCCAGGGGCCTGTTAGAAAGATGGGGAGGAACTTTTGAGCAGGGCCTGTTGGGACAGGACAAGAGGGGATGGCTTGAAATTAAAAGAGAGAGATTTAGACTGGAGAGAAGGAAGAGATTTTTGCTGCTGAGAGTGGTGAGAGCCTGGTCCAGGTTGCCCCAAGAGGTGGTGGCTGCCTCATCCCTGGAACCATTCCAGGAGAGGTTGGCTGGGGCTCTGAGCAACCTGCTCTACTTGCAGATGCCCCTGTTCCCTGGAGGGAGCTGGAACCGATGACCCTGAAAGGTTCCTTCCAATCCAAACCATTCCATGATTCTATGATTAGCACGATGACCCCTCATAAGCCATGTTTGTCTTGGCGCGTCCTCAGCACAGTGGCCCAGGTGTGACCCGTGGAGCCACTTCCCGTCCCCAGGGCCCAGCAGCTGCCCACACACCTCCCGACAAATCTGCTCAGTAAAGATTAGGGAGCTGCACAGCCGGGGCGTTTGAAGAGGGTAAACACGCTGATTAACAAGCCTGGCTTTTGTAATCGCCTCCTGCCCTCCCAGACACAGCGAGTGTTAATTTATTAAATACCTTAACAAAGGGCCTTTATTAGTGTCCTGAGCTTGGCCAGCCTCTTTCAGAGCATTCCTAACTGCGGCTAATAAAGCTTTAATTGACTACTGCTTTTCCCAGCCTCTGACCCAGGATGACAAATGATGGGGCCACACTAGCGAAAGGAGGACTTTCTATTCCCAAAGAGCCTGGCAGCTCCCAGGGATGCAACACACTCAGCTGAACACGTTGGATGAGAAGTCTGGAGAAGAGCATCACCTCGCTCCATCTAGAACACAGAACTACAGACTGGTTTGGCTTAGAAAAGACCTTTCAAGCTCATCTAGTCCAACCTCCCTGCAGGGAGCAGGGACATCTGCAACTTGCTCTAAGCTCCAGTCAACCCTATTCCTGGAACCATTCCAAGGGAGACAGTAACCACCTCGCTGGGCAACCTGGGCCAGGCTCTCACCATCCTCAGCATCAAGAATATTTCTTCCCTCTCTCCAGTTTAAATCTCCCTCTTTTCGTTTCAAACCATCCCCCCTTGTCCTGTCCCAATAGGCCCTGCTCAAATGTCTGTCCCCATCTTTCTGACAGGCCCCTTGAAGTCCTAAAAGGCCTTTCAAAATCACAGACAAGGCATTTCTGGTGCTAGCTCTGCTCTCAAGATCCCACATTTCACCTCAACCTCAGAAGTTGGAATCAAGAGCACTGCACAGCTATCTAAACTTTCATTGAAAATAAACACCTAGGAATTTCTAATGCTTGTAACAAAACATGGAAATGAGAATAAAGTGCCCTTCAATTGCTCAGCCCAGGAAACCAATCCTTTTTAAAATGCCGCAAGTTCTTTTGCCCTTACTCATGTTCACCTACACCGGTATAATCAGGAAAAATGAGAAATTCCCAGTAGTGTCCATTCTGCAAAGTAGCTACAAGTTGTTTAACCTCACTCAAATAATAAAAAAGATCAGAAAATTTCACATCTCTCAAAGCTTCGGCAAGAGCATAGCCGGGAGGTCCTCCACACAGCCCTCCAGCAGCGCCCAAGAGCTGTTGAGGAGACAACCTGTGTCCTGCCTGCGCAGGGCTCAGCCTGGTGTTCGAGATAACTCAATACAACCCAAAATTTAACCAGCAAGAACAAACAGCTTTCCTCAAAACACATGTGCAGACGCTACGTGGTGGCAGATCACGGGTGCAGGGCCCGGCCTCCAAAGCTGGCCAGCACCACAGGTGGTGTTGCTGAGAAACAACACAAGAACTGGGTGGACACAGTATCCGGCTTTTCCAAAGTAGCTCCTCAGCCTCCAGCAACTCACAGCCCAGGGATGCCCTGAGCCACAAGCCTGGTCTTATTCTTTAAAACCCCTTTGGTGGATTGTTTTCCATACATTCACTCAATGCCTTCCCATGCCCACATAAACTTCTGGTGTCCCTTTAGACCTTGTGTCAGAGTTTCAGAGAAAACAGAGGTTAGAGATCAGAACAGACTGTAAGTCTTTGAAAATCAGGGAAAACTGAGCCAACCGCACTCTGGCTGCATCCCCAGCAGTGAAGGCAGCAGGGCCAGGGCGGAATCCTGCCCCTCTGCTCTCAGGGCTCTGAGGAGACCCCCCCTGCAGTGCTGGGTCCAGCTCTGGAGTCCTCAGCACAGGAGAGATAGGGAGCTGTTGGAGCGGGGCCAGAGGAGCCCCAGCAACACTGGGAAGGCAGAAACCCTCTGCTGGGAGGCCAGGATGGGAGAGTTGGGCTTGTTCAGCCTGGAGAAGAGAAGACTCCGGGGAGACTTTCTGGGGGCCTTCCAGTATCTGAAGGGGTACTACAAGAAAGATGAGGAGGGACTTTTTCAAAGGACTTGTAGTGATAGGACAAGGGGTAGCAGCTTCAAACTGGAAGAGGGGAGATTGCGATTAGAAAAGAGGAAGAAGTTCTTCACTCTGAGGGTGATGAGACCCTGACACAGGTTGCCCAAGGAAGCTGGCGATGCCCCACCCTTGAAAGTTTTCAAGACTGGGGTGGATGGGGCTTTGAGCAACCTGGTCTAGTGGGAAGTGTCCCTGCCCATGGTAAGGGGATTGCAACCAGATGATCTTCACGGTCCTTTTCAACTCAAACCATTCTGTGATTCTCTGATGATGAAAACAGTGTTTATAATCTCACATTCTCTCTTTAAAAAAACCCAACAGTTTGCATGACAAAGTTGGAAGCGTCTCGCTGAGCCGTGTGGCTCAGAGGAACTAAAAGCCACCGAAAACCTGCAACCCAGCCCCAAATCTGAGGGCCATGGTGGCAGCACAAGCCATCAGCACTCCAAAGCCTCTCCCATCCTGTGGGCTAACCACAGAGAACTGGGGCTCAGGTGCTCTTATCTTCAAAGCACTCAAAGGGCTGCATGGAGCACAGAACACAATTCCTCCTAAAAGCTACGGGACAAAGGCGGCATCAACAACTCGTGTCTATCTGCGCAATAGATCTTCTCCCACCAATCAAGCTTGTTTCTGCAGCCAGCAGAGCCTTTGCAGGAGTCTGTCAGGCTGCAGAATGCGGATCTGGAAGGAATTACATCCACTGAAAACCTCCTCCCTTCCCAAAATGCAAGCAGAGGAGAAGGGTGGTATGAAGAACTGATGCTCTGTGTTCAAAGTTGACACTAAGTCCATTAAAGAAGATGGAGAGAATAACTATTTCTGTACAGAACAGGCAGATTCTTGCTTGCAAATACATTTTAAAGCATAATCACAAGCAACGTGTCTGGTTTTGAGCACGCTCATGTGGAGAACTTGCCCTCAACAACTCATTGCATACGTCCCATAGCATCGCAGGTTTTGGGGAGCTCTGCAGGGGGAGAAGGGACAACATTTCCTCTTCCAAGTTTATCCCCGTTAAGAACTTAACCTCTGCACAAGCTGAAGATGACCTTCCAGGAGAAAGGGTGTTTTCATGTGTACCTTCATTGCTTGCTTTGGAAGCAGAGAAGACAGCAGGCAGGGAAGAGGATGAGGAGATTAAGATCTACGTCTCTTCCCAGGCTCGATTAAATCAGAAATTTGAGATTTCAAATACAGCAGCAGATTCTCTGACCTTTCAGTTTCCTGAGTTTGTTGAGCAAGAACTAAGACAGAAGCTCTCCGAGGAAATGCAAAACTCCTTAGCACACCAAAACACTGCGGATGGGGTCTGATGGAAATGCTCCTCACCCTTGGGGCTGCAACAGAAGGACTCTGCTGACCAGATCCTGCCCGGATCCAATGTTCTTTGGATCTAAAATCCTAAATGTACTTATCGGTTGCCAACATTGATTCTAGACCTACACAGTTGTGTTTTATTTGCCATTTGGTCCATCAGGTCTCTCACCACCCAGGCTGAGCTGCCATGCAGTGCAGGTGAAGGCATCTCAGCTGTAAGGGAAGCGTCTGCAAGTGGGTCTAGAGCTGCACAAGCAAAATATCAGGGTTTTTCTTTTGTGAAATGCAGGGATTTTCCAAGCAAAGGCAGTTCCCCTAATGTGACAGACAATTAGCCACAGTAAATCTTCCAAGTAACCCAAGATCCAAATTCCACTTCAATCACATTTTAATAGGTTTAAATGTTAACCAGAAATGTGTTTTCTTTTCCATTTAATAGCGGAAGAAAAAAAAAAAATGAGTGTATTTGCTACTGCTCAGTCATCGGTTCGGAGCTGCTGGGCTCATTTAATGAGAGCAAGGGTGTGCAAAGTTTTCTGTCTCTCCTACCCAAGCATCACTTGGGTTGTTATTCCCCTTCATCAGGAGCATGGACCACGGCTTTTCCTTAGCCCAGGCCAAACCAAAGACATCTGCCCCAGTCCTGTACGCGACTGGACATCCTATCACCCCAGTTTAAAGAGAGCTGGTTCACTCATATAAACACTGAACACATGGCCAACCTTTTAAAACAGCATTTCTGTATTTACCAAATCAATTCTCGATATTAAAAAAAAAAAAGAAACAAAAAAATCAAAAAAGTTCATTCAGAAGGAACATAAAGAAAGACTCGAATACTGCAAAATATTTCCCTCGGGGGCCTTTTCTGGTCTTAAAAATTGTATTTTTTAATAGCTAGGAAGAAGTTCTCCAAACGCAGAGCTGCTGCGCCTGACAAATGAAGTGAAGCGCGGCGCACGCGGAACTGTAAAAGGTGAGGAGGACATTAAACTTCTCCGAGATGACAGCTCGAGCTTTTGCAGCTCCTCGCAGCTAATGCTGCTCCAAAAGAGTAGAAAGTAACCTGCCCCAATTAAGATCTGTTGGGAAGTCTAATTTGCCCCAGTGATTAATAGGCAGAAGTTTATCTCTGAGTGGTGGCAGTGCAGCAGAAGATCCAACACACGTTCGTACCCCAAAGACCGGTGATGCTGATCCGAAGTCAAACACAAAACGTCTTCCCGCATTTTTCATAGCTTTGATTTTGTTTTCAGATGACAAAATACATCAAGCAACAGCGTAGGTTTCTGTAAGCTACACCAACAACTGGAACCAGACACAAATCCAGTCCTTTGGTCTTCCCAGCCTCTAACAGAGTATTTCCTGTAACTGCTCCAAGGACTGACACACAAGAGACCTTCTACCATAAAATGGCTTTTCTGTATCAACCTCATTTCTGCTCTTTGGACTTCCCGGCCATCTGCATAGACATCCTGAGCACCTGATCCACCTGCTCTCACATTCATCAATCCAGTATTCTCCCCACTATGGACACAAGCTGGTCTGTGCTGGGTCATGTTAGGTTAATGGTCGGACTCGATGATCTTAAAGGTCTTTTCCAACCGAAACGATTCTGTGATTCTACAAACCACCTTGAGTCAGGGATAATGAGTTTCTTGGGTTTGGGCAATGTGGTTTTTGGTAAGACAAAGCTTTTAGATGGTGTGACCTGCCACAAGGCAGAGAAAGAAAAGCTTGTCCACATTGGAGCTATCCAGACTTATCCCTCACATCCACAAACCAACAGAGCAAACGGAAACCCGTTTCAGAATCAAGATCCTAAAAGGGATTAAATGTTCCCTCAGCACTTTGCAGCCTTCACTTCACCCATAAAATCAGTCACGTAGCACCCAGCTGTCCACGCTGTTTCTCAACCTTAGAAATTTGAAAATACACTCAAAATAGAAAACATTTTGACATTTCAGGTTAACGAGAGTGACCTTGTAGAGCAATTCCACCAAAGCACCATCACTCGTCTCCGAAGGAGAAAGCACGAGGGCCAGCAAGGGTCAGAGCAGGGCTCAGCTTTTCTCTGGGTCAGATTTGCAGAGGGACATGCTCATTTATCTCAGCTTTAACTATCCCTGTCTCCAAAATGCAAGTAATAGGTTCCTTACCCCACAGATATACCTCATAGGTGAGTATTTTCTCAAGGAAAATAAAGTGACACAGGGTTGAGAACAAAGATGGGGCCTGTCAGAAAGGTGGGGACAGACTTTTGAGCAGGGCCTCTTGGGACAGGACAAGGGGGGATGGGTTAAAACTAAAAGAAGGAGATATAGACTGGAGAGAAGGAAGAAATATTTTTGATGCTGAGGGTGGTGAGACCCTCTCCCAGGTTGCCCCCAGAGGTGGTCACTGCCCCATCCCTGGAACCATTCCAGGGGAGGTTGGCCGGGGCTCTGAGCAACCTGCTGTAGTTGCAGATGTCCCTGGTCCCTGCAAGGGGGTTGGACTAGATGAGCTTGAAAGCTCCTTTCCCACCCAAAGCAGCCTGTGATTCTATGATTTTATGATTCTAAGATACACTAGTATTCAGGAGCTTCTCTCAAACGCCAGTATCCCCCAAAGAAACCTGTACTCTGCAGCGCAGGATACGACCCATACATAGAAAAGCATTATTTCAAATGTTTCTGAAAGCCCCACGTGAACTCATATTTTAACAGCTACCGCAGAAACTTCACCCATTTTACCCCGAGCCTTTCCTTCTGTGCCATCTCTCCTCTTTCCAGAGCCAAACCACTGGTCTTGGAGCACCCAGCCCTGTGCCAGTCAACAAGCCTGAGAGCTGGAGCAAGGCAACCACCAAATCCCGCACCAGGTAACGTTCCAAAGAAACCGCTGCAGGCTCAAACAATGGGATATTTGTCAAAGTACAGCTTGATCACCAGCAATCATCTGTTTTTCATAATTCCGTTTGACCTAAACTGAATTGACTGAACAAGTAGGCTGTGTTTCTCATTCTGGAAAACACGACAGCGCAGCTCCTTCTCCCCCTTTTCTTCTCCTTTTTAAGTCATACTTTTGAAAAGTTACAAAGTGATGAGATGTAGACAGATATTTCCTCATTAGAAATGGCAGTGGCTAAATATTTTCAGGTTGGGTTTTTGGCGATGTCCTCCCGTTCCAGGTGACCTGGAAGGTTAAGCGCACAGGGGACATGCTTTTCTCCTCCGCTGGCTTTCAATCCACCAAGAAAAGCCCAACCCAACACTTCCCAGGGTAAAAAAACAGCAGAGATGATTTCTAACCACGTGCTCTTTTAATAATATATTTTAAATTGATTAAAATTTTATAATGAATGAGATGCAAGGGGAAAAAAAAAAATATCTATTCAGGACAAGCCCACAGAGTCTGCCCATGCGATGCCACCGAGCATAAAACCTCTGGGAGGCAACTGCTGGTAGAATAAAGCTCATTCTCCAGTCTCAAGAAAGGAAGGAAGCGGTGGAAATTGGTCACAAGCTTTGTTAAGGAAGGATACATTCCTAACAGCTAATCAGCTCTTGTCAGGGCTCCCATCAATTAAAGAAAAAAAAAAAAAAAGAAAAAAAAAGCTCAATTTAGGAAGAGTGTAAAATGAGTCCTTGAGGAAGATGAAGGACACGTCTGGAGGGAGGCAAAAGAGACAAAGGATGAGGAATGCAGAAGGACAGGAGGCAAAATGGACTGAGAAAAGCACAGTCGATAACAAATCTCACCCATATTTTTTACAGCCTGCTTAATATCACAGAATCCCAGCATGCTGGGGGTTCAAGGGATCTCTGGAGATGATCTGGTGCCACCCCCCTGCTCCAGCAGAGCCACCCAGAGCAGGGGGCCCAGCATCGCAGTGTCCAGGCGGGTTTGGGATCTCTCTAGAGAAGGAGACCTGGTATCATGTGTTTGAAGTTGTAGGTCTCCTACCAGAGAGCTAATCATCACCCACAGGCAGGGCTTGCACTCATGACACAGACGCATGAGCGGGGGGAAGTCCCTAAAAGGGGTATTTTCATGAGGAGACAGCATCACTGAGGTGAAAGCTCTTCACTCTGCCTGTCACTGAATCCCAGCACACAGAAAAGTGCTCGGCCCGCATCCCACGTTTGAGCAGAAATGTGCAGCTTGTTCCTATGTTGCCACTACGAAAAGTTTCGGTTGGAAAATTACATTTGTGTATTTGGTTTTGGGTGGGGATTTTTGTTGGTTTTTTTGTTGTTGTTGTAGAATGCCGGGGAACAGTCAGGGAGCATGGAGAAATAAACCCAAGATAAACAAATAAACAGACCTTCTGTCCCAAGCGCTGCTGAGAAGCAGCACATTCAGTATTAGTTACACCCTCCATACCAGGATGGATGTCAGGACCAAGCAGCCTGTTTCCACAGCTGACAACTCAAGGGTTTTTGCCTCTTTTTAAGGCAATGATCCAGACAAGGTGCATTCAAACAGGCACACAGGGTGCCGTACAGTCTACTCCCGACCGGCGTGACCTCTGGTTTGAGCAGCTCTCAATTCTGCCCGCCTGAAAACCAAGACGTATGCAAGAATTATGGATTTATAAAAGATGGTTAAGTCGAGAAGTCAAAATGGCACCGAGGCGTAAGCACAAGCACCAGCACTCAGCTCATTTGAGCAGAAGACATCATCTCCTTCCTTTTACCCACCACCCATGGAGCTCTGTTGGGTGAAACAAGCCCAACTCTCTCAGCCTGGCCTCCCAGCAGAGGAGTGCCAGCCCTTCTTCCATCATCTTCGTGGCATCCTCTCACCCTGCTCCAACAGCTTGGCAGGAAAGGACCCAGGAGTTCTGGCAGACACCAAATTGACCATGAGCCACCATTGTGCCACTGAAGCAAAGGTTCCAAACAGACTCCTGGGCTGCGTTTGGCAGAGCGTTGCCAGCAGGTCAAGGGATATGAACCTTCCCCTTTGCTCAGCACTGGTGACACACAGCTGGGTCCAGGCCTGGGCTCTCCAGTATAACAGAGACAGACAACACTGCAGCAAGTTCAGTGAAGGGCCACAAAGATCAGAAGGGATGGGAGCACGTGACGTACAGCAAGAGACCTGGGACTGCTCAGCCTGGAGAAGAGAAGGTTCAGAGGGACCTTCTCAACGAGTACAAGCACCTGATGGGGGAAGTCAAGACGACAGAGCCAGATTCTTCTCAGCCATCCCCACTGACAGGACAAACTTAAATAGAATTTCCATTGAACACAGGAAAAAAACCCACCTTTTTCACTGCGAGGGTGATCAAACACCAGAACAGGCTGCCCAGAGTAGAGTGTGGAGTTCTCATCCCAACCAGACATGATCCTCCACAACTCCATTCCAGCTGACCCTGCTTCTGTGGGGAGCTGGACAAGGTGATCTCCAGCAGCCCCCTCTAGCAGCTCCCTTATAGAGCAGTAACATATAGATGTGTGGGTGCCCATACAAAGTCCAGGTGCCCCTGTTTAGTTATAGGGTTTAGACACAAAACTCCGAGGCTTCCTACCCAGCAGCGGCTGTAGAAAACATGTTCTGTGGCCTACCCAAGGTGTTACCACCACAAAGAATTTACTCTATAGTTCCATCTATGTCCTTTGATTAATATTTGAAAGAATTACAAGAAGGAACAGGCACAACTGTGTTATTCCTAACGATGTTTTTTTTACCCTGAAGGATTCCGAGGCGTTTCAACCCCCTACAACAACCACGGCTGGGGCAAGACAAGCCCGAAGCCCAACTGTAAAGGCAAATCGCCGCTCTCATAACAGCTCCAGTGGGTTGCTCCGTGTCTGGGAGGAGACGATTAAGTCTCTGCAAAGTGGAGAAAGGAGAAGATCAGAAGTCACCCAGACCTCCAGGTCCCAGCTTCAGATGAGACGTCTCTCTCAGAAGTCAAACTGCTTGCTCCAAGAGGTTGAGGAAGAGCAGAGCCAAGGAAAACCTCTCTGAGGACAACGTTCACCTACTGAACATGTTGCCCAGACCCCTGCTTTAGTACCCAGTAATCATCAAGCTCCTGACTCGCAGCTTTTCCATCATGCCTCATAAAGCACGACCCAAGCTGATGGTTCATCTCGAAGCTGAAGCACTTTTTGAGGTTTTGGGTTTTTTCAGTGTGTTGGGATGATGATCTGAGTGCTTTTCATCTTCCCACCACAAGACTACGAGCTGCCATACGCTCTGTGAATGCAAAGGCAGCGTTTTGTTCATTGTACAACAAAACTGCCTTGTTTTTCCACGTTTTCCTGAACAGAAGGGCTGAAGTGGGGGGAGGGGGGTGAGGGGATATATGCGTCACAAGCCCGTCCTGAACATTGCTCACTCTTTCCTGCGCCAATATTTGTAAACAGATTGAGAATGAACGTCCAACCGTCTCAAGATCTTTCATAAAACACGCACAAAAAACTAAAATAAATGAATAAAGGGGTTTATTGAAAACAGGATGGCAATCATTTCCCAGACACAAGTGCATATAGGGCCTTTAAGACAAGGAACAACATAAAGAGCAGGAAAAACAGCAACTGCAGCTGGGCCGTTTTCTGAGAGGTAGAAAACGTGGTGGCTTATTTTACAGCCCCCTCCTCCCCCATCAGCACATTCTCCTTTCTTAAAAAAAAATAATTAATTAAAGCAAAGTCAAATATGAAGTTTCTGGTCAACGCATGATAATTCCCCGGGGCTTTCTTTATGGACGAAAAAGTCTAACGCTCATAGTTCGATAGTCCTCACACAGCAAGATCTTCCTAATGCCTCTTCTTCTGGCAGTCTTGGAGAGTCCACACATTCCACATACCTAACTGAGATCCAGCTTGAAGCCCAGGGTGACTAAAATACTCCACAGCACAAAGTGAGACAGGGACACTCTATTCGTACGACTTTCCTTTTTAACTTCTTTGCATCTTATTGTCAAGTAATTTCCACTCACAGAGTCCAGAGACAACACCGCCCCACAAGCAAGACTCTTCACTTCTAAGAGGGGTTCCTGGGCCTCAGCTTTCCCTCCAGTTTTGGGGATAGTCGAGAAAAACTGGAACTGATTCATCAGCATCAAATTCGGGTCCTATGTTATGTTGCAATACCTTTCAGGTATCACAATGAACTGGCACTGAGAGTGCCATTTATTTCTTTTTTAGGAGCAAAAATAAGTCCTAAATCTTGACTATCAGCACCAGCCCAGTGAAATGGTGTCACTTATGACCTAACTGCAATAAAAAAGGCTTTTAAAGTGTTATGAGAAAGAGCAGCTGGAAAGATACTTGTGGACTACTCAATAAAGCAAGGTCAGCTTGGCCAACGAGGTAACTGAGGGAGCTGGAGCAGATCAGGACACATGAGGGAAAGTGAGGAATCACAGAATCATTTTGGTTGAAAAAGACCTTCAAGATCATGGAGTCCAAGTGTTGCCCCAGCACTGCCAGGGCACCACTAACCCATGTCCCTCAGCACCACATCTCCACAGCTTGGAAACCCCTCCAGGGTTGGGGACTCCACCCCTGCCCTGGACGGGCTGTTAAAGGACGGAGAAGGGTGAGGAAATACATCTAATGGAGGATCACAGGGTAGACGGAGTCGGGCTCCCCTTGGAAATGCACAGCAAAAGGAGAGCCAAGAGCCAAAATGCAAAAAGATTAATTCAAATTGATCACAAGAAAAAAAATCAAATCATACAGTAAGGGTGGTCAAACACTGCGACAGGGACTCAGAGAGCCTGGGTAGTCTCCACCCTTGAAGATCCTCAAAACTCAATTGGATGTGGCTCTGAAATCCCTGCTATAACTTCAAACTGAGCCCTGAGTGGAAGGTTGGAGTAAAATCCTCCACGAGTCTCTTCCAGTCCAAATTCTTGTGAGTTGACAACCATAAGACGACAAAAGGGTGGGAATGCTTGTTAAAGATTTCCCTTTCTGTTAAACTGAGTTTTACCCCAGAAAACTCCGTGCTCTTCAGGGAAATTCCTTGCAAATCAGCACACTTCCCTCTCTATCATTTGTTATTTTTGAGATATCACCACTTCTGGACACCACCACAAAGTTCTCTGGGGTAGCTGAGGCCTTTTCCAAACATTCCTGAGACCCTCCTGAGCCCCAAGGCCCGGAAATGGAGCAAATCTTAGTAAGAGCCTTCCCACACTTAGACAATAGCAGTGTTGGTGCTTAGGGTCCGTCAGCTGACCTCTACTCTACATGGCTCAAGGTGAACATCTCCTAACAAAATCAGCCCTGAGCTTAGAGCTCCCTCGAACTGAAGACCCCAAAGCAGTTAATATATAAGCAGCAGGTATCTTCGCCTTTAGCAAGGCTTCTGACAGGCTTTTTCACAATAGTCCTGGTCCTAAATTGGGATGTCTCAGTCTGGATGAGCGATCAGCTGGATGAGTAAATAATTAGTGGGGTAGTCAGGTTCAGAGGGTTATGATTAATGAGTTGGAGATAGATGGTAACAAGTGAAGAACCACAGTGGGCTCTACTCTGAGCCCCATTCTGCTTAACATCTTTATCAATCACTTGGAAAAGGCAACAGAGCACGATCTCATGCACTTTACAGATAATACCAAACTAAGGGGGCTAAAAAATCCCTCCACTCAAGAGCAGGGCCACCAACCAGAGAGTCTCGAGACACTGGAGGAATAGGCTTGACAGGAACCTGACGAAAATAAGTAGGCAGAAACGCCAAGCCCTGCACCTGGGAAGGAAGAACATCTCACAACACAGGCTGGGGACTGTCTGACTGCCTGCCTGGGGAGCAGCTCCGTGGATAACGACCAAGAGCCTTGGCAGACGACAAGCTGAACCCGGGCCAGCCGCCTGCCCTGGCAGCAGAGGCGGCCAACAGCCTCCTGGGCTGTATTAACAAGAGCCAAGCCAGGAGATGGAGGGAAGTGATTATTACCCCTCTACATGGCACTCGTTAAGACTCCGTCTATATCCTGCACCCAGCTTGGGACCCCCCCAACTACAGGACAGACACCCATAAACCGGAGCAAGTTCACTAGAGGCCACCAAAAGGGTTGGGGCTGGAGCACTCGCCCCACAGGGTGAGGGGACGTTAATGGAGCTTTTTCAGTCTGGTGGAGTGACTGTTTCGGGGGCACCTAACAAACACCTTGAGCACCTACAAGGAGGTCATGGAGCACAGTAAGCTGCCCTGAGAAGTTCTGTGGTCTTGGGTCCTTGGAGGTTTTCAACACCAGACTGGATAAAGCCCTGAGCAACCTGGGCTGAATTGCAGAGCTGGTCCTACTTTGGGCAGTGGGTTGGAGCAGAGGCCTCCTGAGGTCCCAGCCCTCCTAAAGGATTAAGTGAAATACTGAAGAGATGCGATATATTTTCCATGGTGAGGACCAAAAGAGTCAGCTACTAAGAGAAAGGGGTGGGATTGAGTGAATTGGTACTTCTAGGGGTTGGAACTAAATCATAGAATGGTTTGGGTTGGAAGGGACCTCAAAAATCTCATTCTACCCACCCTGGGCAGGGACACCTCCCACTAGACTGGGTTGCTCAGGGCCCCATCCAACCTGGCCTTGAACACTTCGAGGGATGGGGCATCCGCAACTTCCCCAGGCAACCTGATCTTTAAAATCCCTTCCAACCCAAACCATTCTAGAATTCTACAAAATCAGCACTAGAAATAAAATCCCGGTATATTTTCAATGAGCCGGTGACCATGCGAAGCTTTGCAAAGCCCTGGGAAAGCTTGGCTGCAGCTCCTACCCCCAGGTGACAAGAAGTCTGCATCCGGGCTATTGTAGTAAACATGTCTTTTCATTTTTTTTTTTTTCCCCTCCCCCTCCTCCCAACATCTCTGTTTTCCAAGCTGAATATTTTAAGAATCAAGGCTGCCTGTGATCCTATCTAGCTTGCTTAGAACGAACACTGATTTCTTTGCTGCTTCTTTGATCGAAGCCAAGTGGTTTTCTCATGGGGAAGAAGGTCATCGGGTTAAAAGAGCAATATGACAATTAGAAAAGTTAAATCTCTGGCCGCTGCAGAGACAGACAGACAGACACACTGCCCAGGGTCCATTAGCACGTAGTACAGAATGGTTATCACAGGTCACTGACACCAGTTCACTCTAATGGCTTTTCCTGTGTCCTTATCAAGCCAGTGCACAAAGTGTCTCACCCTCAGCCTTTCCCTATGATCTCAGAGCTGTGTTTATAGCTATCTAACTCCACCAGGCACCACTGGGTCAGCCAAGTCAGCAGACAGTGAGATATGCCAGGACACGACGATGGGACAAGCTGCAAAGTGTCAGAGATGAACAAGGAGTTACCAGAGGTTTCGAGAAGGGAATTTTTTCCACTGCTCCCCTCCAGCCCCGCCAACCTCAACCTTCCAAAAAAAGAAAAAAAGTTTAAAAGTTCCCAAGGACACCGAGGGAAAACTTTACAACCCGGAGCTCAAAAAATAGAAGAAAACCACAGACTTTGCATGGTTGGGTTTGTGTTTCAGTATCAAATAAAAAGAAACAACTGGTGTTAGAAAAAAAAAGACGTTTTCAAATGAAAGAGAGGGGTTGGGTAGCGTTTATTATTTGACATGTGGTTCCTCTAAGAGCTTTTCTTATCCCTTGAAAGAACTTCAGTTGTTTTGCCTCCGTTACCAAAGAACAAACATCTTGGTGGGGACACTGGCGTGCCCCCCCCCGGTCCAACCACCACCCATTGGAGAGATGGGGACGGGGTAGGAATGACCAACCAGCTGCATCACAGCCACTAGGGGCAAGCGGATGAGCAACCCACCTGCCAGCTTCACAGCCCACAAAGGTAGAAGGAGGAGGATTAACGCAAGCAGTGCAATCGCTCATGTACTTCTAAGAGGAATAAAAAAAATAAAAATAAGATTTAAGTGGGGGGCGGCTGGGAGGAGATTAAAGATGCGCTGCTGGATTTGCAGCACCTTCCAGTTTCAAATGAAATTGGCTCAGGGATGCAAATTAGTGTTTCTCACCCTCGGTCAAGCAGCTCACTTGGAGTCCCCGGGTGGCTTCTGCGACCCAAACGGAGCTATTCCAGTGATAATAAGCCAAAAAAACAAACCCCAGTTTCTCCTCCCAAGGCCGTGCTGGCTCAGCACATCGAAGAGATGTCATAGAATCGTTTAGGTTGGAAAAGACCTTTAAGCTCATAGAGTCCAACTATTAACATAAAACATTGAATCCCTCGCTGAAATAGGCAGGTAAAAATGTACCAGGGGGATAGAGTCTAAGCACAATATTTGCATTTTAATATAGGGATTTAAAGACTTTTTTTTTTTATTTTTAGTGAACTGGAGGGAGGAGGTGTATTATTTGGTTTAACTTTTTTTTTTTTTTTTTAACATTTCCTAATGTATTTTGTGCACCAAAGCAGCTTTAGGGTTAGAGAGGCTTGGGGCAGAAGCAGGACAGCAGATAAAAATGTCAGTGGTGAGATACGACAAATTTATAGTAAATACCTGTCAACTGCTATTTATCTAAATTATCCAGCTCTGGGATTCTCCAGAAATACTTCATCAACTAGGAGAGGCAGCTACAGTTTTAAGCTTGTATTTACATCAGAATTTGTTCTCTTTCTCTTTTTTTTTTTTGGACACTTGCTCTTTACCCTAAAATGACCCCTTTGTAGCTTGGATCAAAGAGCTGGGAGTGCCAATACCAGTGTCTTCATGAACATGTTAAGAACCTCAAAGTAATTGGTAACCAATTAGCATAAAGCTAAAAAAAAAAACCCACCTAGGGAAGGCAAACTCTAAATGAGTACAAACAGGCACCAGCACTGGCTGAAGCAGAAGCTTAAGTGACTTAAATCACCTTCAGCTGCCTCTGAGACAACTTCTTGGGAGCACCTTCTTGTACAAACCACGGTGATTTTTTAATTTTTTTTGGCTTTTTTTTTTTTTTTAATTCCTCTCTGCTCTTCCTTCACTCTCTGCATTCTGCCTTGCTCCAGCTCACAGGAAACATGAAACAAAAAGTGCTTTTCATTTTATGTTATGTAAAGCAAAGCAATTCTACTGTCTTGGCCTTGAAATACAAGGCACCCAACAGCTGTTCAGATGCTCCAGCAGATAAACCATCTGGCCCCAAACCTCACCTTTCCTAATTTATTTTGGATACCAATCAAAGCAACTCAAGTCTTACACAGACTTTGGTCAAAGACAACATAAAAGATACAAATGTCAATGGCAAAATTGCTTTACTTGAAATAAGTCTTGTTGCTTCTTTATATAATAATATTGCCATTTTCAACAAACTTCCCTGTTAACTCAAGGAAAAGATAGACCTGAAACCAGCAGCCGTAACCACACTGCAGATGAATGTCCTTAAATAGCACATCACTGAAGAACAGAAACTAAGCCGGGCTGAGTGCTTCCGATCAGCTAAAACTACACACGGACTTTGGTCAACTGACCGAGGAGATCAGGACAGGCCCCAGGACTCAAGTCCTACCTCTGCTGCCAGCTCCACCCTTCCTCCTCTTTTGTGATGCTCCTGGCATCTGAAAACCACCATATTCATGGTTCCAGATGGTATTTTTTTCATTTTCCTAGGAAAACTTGTCTAATATCACCAGGATTCCCACTGAATCACCAAGGTTGTGGGGTGGTACTGATTCGTACGAGCTTGAAACCAAACCTGACACCTCAGCACAGGAGAGACAGGAAGCTGTTGGAGCAGGGCCAGAGGAGCCCCAGCAATGCTGGGAGGGCTGGAACCCTCTGCTGGGAGGCCAGGCTGGGAGAGTTGGGCTTGTTCAGCCTGCAGAAGAGAAGACTCCGCAGAGACCTTCTGGGGGCCTTTCAGGGCTTCAAGGGGCCTGTCAGAAAGATGAGGACAGACTTTTGAGCAGGCCTCTTGGGACAGGACAAAGGCGAATGTTTTTAAAATAAAAGAGGGAGATTTAGACCAGAGAGATGGAAGAAATATTTTTGCTGCTGAGGGTGGTGAAACCCTCTCCCAGGTTGCTCCGAGAGGTGGTCACTGCCCCATCCCTGGAACCATTCCAGGGGAGGTTGGCCGGGACTCTGAGCAACCTGCTCTAGTTGCAGATGTCCCTGCTCCCTGCAGGGGGGTTGGACTAGATGACCTTGAAAGGTCCCTTCCCTCCCAAACCATTCTATGTTTCTATCTGAAAAGCCTTTTTTCATGCAGTCCCTCTATTTGCTGCACGCAGAAAGCATGGGAAGGGTAAGGATCTGTTCTGGGCACACAAACTGAAATCCAAGGGTTATTTGAGCAGGGAAGGGTTGTCTGTGTGCACAACTCCACGTCCAACACACAAATCCGCTGTTGCAACATTTTGTTTGGTATCTGCAGATATTCAAAGCCTCCCCCCTACGCCCATTTCTTCCTCGAGACACCATCAGCCGGCCTTGTTTCTCACAAGAAAAGGAATCGCAGATAAATAGTCCCATAAAGCACCCCATCAGAGCCTGTCCTCCCCGGGAGCTGCCACCACGCCAAGGTCCAAGTCTCAATTAACCCCCGCCTGACCTTCCTTCACTTTCTTTCCCCCTCCTCTGCCCTTCCTGAGAAAGTTCAGCATTTCCTGGAAAAGTCTCCTTGCCTGTTTGATATTGTACTTCGCCTTGGTTGCTGAAGGAAGGATTTACAGGTGCCTGGCCCCCTCTGGAAGACCATGACCGAAGGCTGACCTCCCGTTACAATATGTGAACTCCTGCCCTGCTGATAAGGCTGGCAGATATGAGTAGGATTTTTCAAATAATCCTTTGGGAATTTATAAGCAGCACAGCCATAAAACCGAGGTGACTGGAAGGTCGATTTCACTAAAAATAATAAATATCTCAATGTTTATTCAACGTGGGCCTTTTTAACTGCAGGCCAAGCATTGAGATAACACTATTGTAAATGACAAATATTAGGATTTTTTGGTAACTATTACATTATGATCCTTCTGTCTGACACTGAAGTGGTCATTTCCCTCGATGCTTGCAGGATCTCTGACGGCGTTCAGGCCATGTTGGGCCTAGAAAGCCAAGGCAGGATTCAATCACAGGTCAGGAAAAGGGCAATTTTCTTTTCAGGAGCCTTTACTACGGCTGGTTACCTTTTTGTCTTGCTCTTGTCTCACCAAGACACCTTCTCTAATGCTCTGCTGTGTGATTTTTCTCATTACTAGGGCTTTTGGCTGAAACAGAGGCAAAACTGTGTCGGTATTCCCTGCTTCGGGTAAAGGCAAACCCATCTGTGGGCTTGCTTTCGCTCAACAACCTGGAAATACTTGGTGGGTGATTATGGAAGATGGTGAAGTACAATGTGAACCTCAAAAAATTAACTCGGGGTGAGAATACTCGACTTAAGACAGTATATTAATTGCATGATATTAACAGTGTTCAGTGTCTTTCAGGATAACATCACGGTGATGACAAGAGCTAGGTTCATCAAATGATATCCACTAACCTCCTGAGGTGAACCTGAAACCTGTGAGCATGAACTGCAATGAATTCCATCTTTCCTGCCCTGAGAGACTGTTTTGATAAACAGAGATTCACAATCATGAATTAAACGAACTTAATGAACTTCTCTATAGAAAGAAATGATAACGTAATGATAGATATGATGTAAATGGTATGGAATAAGGGGTGGAATGTCCTGGTTTGAGTTAGAACAGAACAATTCTGTTCAGTGATTTTTACTTTCCAGCTCAGTTCCTTTAACTAACTGCACTTTCTGAAATGAGCAGCCTGTTTTCGCAGGCAGTGGCTGCTTCTGGCATTGATAACGCCCAATATTTAGAGTTAGCACCAGGGACTGGTGTGCAGAGCAAGGCCACTGCTGGATCCTGTGCATCACCTTGGAGGGTGCAGAAAGTAAAAGCCGCCCCTGCAGGGAGGAGCAGACAGATGGGTGCCCTTAAACTGACCAACGGAGTGTTCCACCAATCCCATAGGCGCCACATTTGGCTGCTGGGGGCCCTTGCTGGGTTGCTCTCGGCTCGGGGGCTCTTGCTCTGGACCCTTGCTTGGATTCTTCCGCATTCCTTCAACAGCTGGAATCCAAGGAGGACTCTGTCGATTCTGCCTTCAATCCTGAGCAGAGTGTTTCTGAATCCAGTACCAGAATCCAGCTCCTGAACTGGGTTCCCGTCTGCTGCTGGGCACTGTCTGGGACTCTCCCGGTGCCTGCTCCACAACATCAGTGGTGACGGTGATGTACTTGCCATCAGAGGGGGTTGGGTTCGATATCGTCTCGTATATAATTGTATATATTCCATTTTATTCTTCTTCTTTCCTTTTCATTAAAGCTGTCCTAGTTTTCTTTTCTAATCAATAAGTCTCTCTCTCCCTTATTCCTTTTCCTTCCCCTTTGAGGAGGGAGGGGGGTAACAGAGAGCTTGTTATAGGTTTTAGGGCTGTCCTGACCCTAAACAGCAACTGAAGGGAGAAGGACTGAATGATCTTAGCGCAGGATGGGGACAGAGGACACCAACTCAAGGGCACAAAACCCCTGCACTGGGTTTAACCTCAGCATTACCAAAGAACTGTATTTTTGCCAAGAGAGGTCAGACCAGATGATTCTTGAAGTCTCTCCCAACCTGCTATTCTACGAATTCTGTGATTCTATTGCCACCTCCAGCAGAGGACAACCCCATCCAGACCCACCACAGAGACGACACTAGCCACGAAATCCGTCTTCCAGCAGCAGCATCTCCCTAACATGCTTCAGAGAACCAACTGCTATTTCAGATTACAAAGCAAAGCAGCAAGACAACAAAGAAGCCCCTCTGTAAAAATGAGACCATTTCAAACGTGCAGAACTGTGATATCCACCAGCCAAAGTTCTTCATCCTTTACCCAACAGCTCTCTGGATAAATACACGATTCCATAAATACCCTCACATTAAACAAACACACGTAAGCTATACAAATAGGATTCCTAATCCTGTTTTCATTATATGTCCTCTCCACTGAACCTTCTCCAAAGAAAGCGACACTTTGAAATCCACAAAGCAATTCAGAACAGTTGTAATCTTCAATTATCACACTCCCTGAAACCGGGCTCCTGACGCCGGGTTTGAGGAGGAGGTTTTGAGTCCAAGACAAACAGCGTAACGCATTTTGGGGAGGTCAACTTTTTTTTTTTTTTCATTCCAATAAAACATCATGTTAACTTAGCCAAATGACATAATTATTAACAGATGAGGGCACAAAAAAAAATAAATAAAAAGATCTCATATAAATGTTTTTAATGACAACTCTTTTCCTTTTCGTAAATTCATTTGTATGTACGGCCAGAGAAACTGGCTTTAGAAGCACCTTCAAAAACAATTCCTTCTCAATGCCGGCTCCATGGTGGAAAAGGAGGAAATCTGTGAACAGAGTGCTCCTTTCATCTGCTGCCTGGGCTTCAAATGGTCCAACCACAGGAGAAGAGCCCTTGGAAAGCTCCTGCTCTCCAAAGGATGGGAAAGAACGGACGCAAACCAACACAGGTTCTTTGAGTCGGCAGATGCAAGACTGAAGGCCTCGGAAACGAAGAGTTGAAAGGTAAGCTGCAAACTGCATCTCATCTGCCCTTGTAATAAATAAGTAAAAAATAAAACTTTTTAAAAATCAACACCTTGTGTACTCATCCTGCCTAGGAGAAAACACAGCTCATCTCCCACCTACACCCACAGAGGTGGGAGCTCTCTTGAAACGTTCTTGAGCATGTGGCGTCGTGGGCTAAAAAGCAACACTTTTTAGCCAATAACCAAACACCAACAGTGAACAGTTTTGGTTTGTCCGTATTTTTCAGCGCAGAAGTCCATCAGGAAAGATGCAAAGCCCGTTGGGAAACTGCGAGTGATACAGTCAAATGGTGGATTTGGTGGGACGGCAGCAAATCCACTCCTGTCAGATGATGTCTGAAGAGCAGGGAAGTCCTCCCAAGCATAGCAAACAGTACCTTTAAAACCAATTTTGTGCCCTCAACACCACCATTTGCACTGAATAACAAAGCTCCTGTGGTCAAAGAAAAACTCCTGAAGGAAAATTATACAACCAAAAAATACGTCTATTACAAACCCAGAGTCTGGGAGAGTTGGAGAAAATACCCCTCTATGTTTCTGTGGCCTGCAGGAAGTAATTCTGCGGGTTTTACCCAAATCCAGCCATCACTGGCCTATTTTCTTCTTCAGGTAACTCACTTCCTAGCTAGGTGAACATTCATAATCTTCTTTGCAACCACCTCCTTCTAGTAGCACCAGTGGAAAGAGCAGCACTGACAGCAGGAGCAGCACTGACAGAAGGAGCAGGCCCCATTGTTTGGACCACAGTCCAGTGTCGGTACTGGTCTCACAGGCAGCAAAATGTTACTCACCAGGACAGAGTATATGTGCAGGCATCGGTACACCGGGGAGAAGTCCACCAGGTCCTGGGCTCCAGGTACCTAAAAGACAAGAGAAGATCAGGGTGGAATATGCCGAACACCTAAAATCATAGAACCACAGATTTGTTTTGCTTGGAAGAGATCTTTAAGACCATCAAGTTCAACTGTTAACGCAGCACGGTCAAGCCCACAACTAACCCCTGTTCCTCAGCACCACATCTCCAGGACTTGGAAATCCCTTCAGGGACGGGGACTCCACCCTGGCCCTGGGCAGCCTGGGTCTGGCCTGGAAAACCCTGAAGGGGAAGAAATAGTTCTTAATATCCCAGTGTAATTGCATAGAGGTAAGTGCAACTCTAATATAGGTTAGCCTAGTTCCAATGTATGCTCTGATCAAGAGCAACACCAAAAATTCCAAATAAATAACAATTCTGATTATTGATATCTACCTCTATCTGACCATATTTACATTTTTTGAAGTTTCTCAAAGTAGGAAAATTTCATTTAATATTGCTCTCGCCCTGTTTACACTCCCCCAAGAAGCCACATCGCAGCATTGGACCCTCTGTTAGTTGGTTCAGTAGAGATTTCATTTTCATCATGGTTTTAAATTCAAGTTCAAGCATACTGGCACAAAACATTCTGGTACTTACACAACAGCGAAAAAAAAAAACACAAGAAAAAAAAAACAAAACAAAACCAACTTATTCTCTAGGTTTCCAGTTTGATTTCTTTAAAAGCACAAACTCCATTTCATTTTTTTACAGTATTTTTTTCTCAAAACATATGCGCCACACAGACTCCACCACCTTTCAACAACACGAGTCTTGCACAGGGACAAGGAAGCTCATTTTTGAAGGGCGGGAGGGAGGGAGGGGAAGAAGAAAGATCAGAGGAGAAATTTGCATACAAGAAGTTCTCGTCCTCTGGAGATGTTCAAGTCAACACAGCATTAAGCTTGTTGGCCAAGGCATAAAGCTGAGGCAACCATCCTTCTCCCCCAAAATCCAGAGAGGAGGGGAGTGTTCTGTTGACATGTAGTGGGAAATAAAGGGGAGAAAGATGAAAGGAACTGATGGACAGGCCTCGGAAACATGTTTATTTTATATATTTTTTAATTACGCTGAAGAGACGTTTCTGCTAAAAAAGAGGAAGGATGAAGAAGAGAAAAGTTTTAGCTTGGATGAGGGTATGTCAACCTCAACCAAGGGTGCCCAAAGTGCCTGGGGTGAGTGGTCCTCCTCATCTAAAGCAACGGCTTCAAGCAGAGGAGTGTGGAAATTATGGGCTGGAAAGGGAAAACAGGGGATTTTGTTTAATAGCCTTATGTGAAATGTGGAACTGGGGCTGTGAATCTCCTCCACGCAAAGAAACTCAGCACTACGGAGGCTCTTTGTTAGAGGATCTCATGGTGTGGGAGCCCCAACACCACCATGATGGGATCACCCTGCACCACCAGCATCACTCTGAGATCCCAAAAATTTCACAACCTGGTGGTCCAGGGAGGGGAAGTAGCCGGCTCATTGGGAATAAGGCAGCAAAGAGTGGTCTTGGGGTATGGCACGAGCCTGCTCATCCACCTCTGTGGGGGTTCCTCACCTCCCTTGCACCAAGTGCTGCATCATGTCATTTCACATACTTCTCCATGATGGGGACAGTGGGATTGAGGGCACCCTCAGCACATCTGCTGATGACACCACCTACCCTGTTGGAACAGGGGTAGAGAAGCCCCAGCAATGCTAGGAGGGCTGGAACCCTCTGCTGGGAGGCCAGGCTGGGAGAGTTGGGCTTATTCAGACTGCAGAAGAGAAGACTCCACACAGACCTTCTGGAAGCCTTTCAGGGCTTCAACGAGCCTGTCAGAAAGATGAGGACAGACTTTTGATCAGGGCCTGGTGGGAAAGGACAAGGGGAGGATGGTTTGAAACTAAAAGAGGGAGATTTAGACCAAAGACAAGAAGAAATTTTTTACACTGGGGGTGGTGAGTTCCTGTCCCAGATTGCCCAGGGAAGCTGTGAATGCCCCATCCCTGGAAGTGTTCAAGACCAGGTTGGATGGGACTTTGAGCAACCTGGTCTAGTGGGAGGTGTCCCTGCCCATGGCAGGGGGATTGGAACAAGATGATCTTTAAGGTCCCTTCCAACACAAACCGTTCTGTGATTCTGTGACCTGAGCAGCTCTTACCGATGGGGCAAGGTTAGCTGACTGGGAAGGATGAAGGTTTCTGAGTGAGGGAGGGGGATGGCATCACCTGCATGACCCTTTCCATGCTGAACCCAGCTCTTCAACACCTGCAGCAGCAGGGTGAGGGCAGGCAGCTGCCAAACACAGCTCAACGGTCTCACCAACATCTCTTGCTCCTACCTTTTATAAGACTATTTGATGATCACAGACATTGGGCACCAGTTTTATCATGTTAATGCAACTTTATCAAGCCTTCCTGGTCATTTATTTTCCACTTTCCATCCCCCTAAGTAATTCCCAAATCCAGATTTCAGCCAGTTTATGGGCTGCTCAGATCCAGCCTTCACCTTGCTGTGTTCCTCCAGCATTAAAACGCAACTGGTTTCCAGTTGGTAAAGCAGTAAATTGCTTCTGGCTCCAAATCCCCAACTGCAAAACTGCTGGAGATCACTAAAGCAGATGGGGAAGTATCGGTGCTCACTCGTCCCAGCCGTCCTCCAGCGACCACCATCAGCGTGGGGAAGCTGGACGGGATGGACCCGAGTCCAGCCTGTGTTTTTGTAAGGGAGGAGAAATCTGTCATCCCTTCACATCATCATCAAAGCAGGAGATGTTTGCCTACGGATTTGAATTCCGGATCAAACGGTTTTGCTCCTCTTGGATTCGGGGCACTAGTTAAATGTGGTCCACGGAGAAATATTTCTGATAAAGATTTGTGAAATCAGGGTATTGCCAAAAAAACGGAGTTGACTCCCCCAGAGAAGCTCTTTTCAAAGCAGACTGCAACATTTCCACAGTCTCTGATCTTCTGCAAAAACTTTTTAAGCCCACACACACGGCTCACAAAAAAAACGGCCGGACTTTTCAGCCAAGTGAACATCTCGGAGACACAAAATTGCTCAACTAGGTAGAACGTTATCAAGCCTAGAAGCCAAACCCTGGACCACAAGAAAGCTTTTTGGAAAGTCAGGCATCAAAAAACCGTGCTAGGAATTTAAATATATTGTATAAATCTATAATATATTTAAGGACAACAATTAACCATCTCTTCCATATCCACCCATAGCTCTACAACAGAAGAAATAATAATCCTGTTGTCTGAGATCTTCCCAGACTAACCAGTACAGCTTCTGAATAACAGAATATATGAAATTCTCTCTGTGGTTAGTTTAACATGTTGCACAATTTAAACATATCTAGTATCTACATATTTGGATACTTATCCAAAATTTAGATACTTATCCAATATTTATATAGTTAACTACTTACCCAGTATTTATATAGTTATTTACCCAATATTTAGATATTTATAAAACATTTAGACATTCACCCAATATTTAGCTCTTTAGATATTCACCCAGTATTTAGAGCTCTTTAGATATTCATACAGTATTTAGCTCTTTAGATATTCACCCAATATTTAGCTATTTAGACATTTATCCAACATATTTATATCTTTACATGTCTCCAATATTTAGCTATTTAGACATATCTAAAAAAATAGGCCTTGCACATCCCCTTTAGCAGGGCCTTGGTTTTCCAAGGCAAAGCTGCAGTCCCAGGGTTTAGAAAAATAAATAAGTCTCTGATTTTTGAAGCCTAACGATGAAATGAGAACTAGAGCTGCCTCGACAACAGGACTGATTACTTCCCTGACATCTCCCCTTCAGCCTAATCTTTTTTTTTTTTCCCCCCTCTTCTTCTTTTCATTTGCAGAACAAAGAATTTATTCATCTTGTCCCAAATTTTCCCACTCCACAAAACATCAACTTCATAAACCTCATTCCCGAAACCTGCACCCGGCACGTTCCCAGTGCTGGAAGCAGGGGTAGACCTGTCAGATTCTGTAAACAGCCAAACCCTCTCCTCTTGCAAGAACATTTTCCGTCGGGTTAAGCACCAACTGTAGCAAATTTAACCCATGGAAGCCAAGTTCTCAATGGAAATGTTCAACCATAGCTCTGTAGCTCTTCAACTCTTGTGCTGGTGGCAGTTGGTGGCCCAGAGTTGCGGGATGCTCTGGTCTGCCTTTAGAGAACTTTTGGAACACAATGGTTTGAATCTCTGACCCTTGTTAGGTTTTGATGTAAAGACATGACACAGGCACAGGGATCTTCTCTCCACTTTCAGTGAAGGGGGGAAAAAACCTCCAGATTTAAAAACCAGGAATTCAGAAGAGGTGTTTTGAGAACCATCTCATGAGCGCATTGATTGATGGACAAGGATCAGCTGGTGCAGAGGAACATGAGCACATGGGACACTGTGCCCAAAAAGGCAGAGGGGTATACTGACCAGGCTGAGTCTCTTCATGAGACACATAATACACATTGGAGAAACCATCTGTTCATCTTATAGAGTAAAACTCCACTGCTCAAAGTAGTGCTGGTTCTGAACTGCACTCAGCTCTGGGGTCCTCAGCACAGGAGAGACAGGGACCTGCTGGAGTGGGGCCAGAGGAGCCCCAGCAATGCTGGGAGGGCTGGAACCCTCTGCTGGGAGGCCAGGCTGGGAGAGTTGGGCTTGTTCAGCCTGCAGAAGAGAAGGCTCTGGGGAGACCTTCTAGAGGCCTTTCAGGGCTTCAAGGGGCCTGTCAGAAAGATGGGGACAGACTTTTGATCAGGGCCTGTTGGGACAGGACAAGGGGGAACAGTTTGAAACCAAAAGAAGGAAATTTACACTGGAGACAAGAAGAAATTTTTTACCAGTGAGGGTGGTGAGACCCTGTCCCAGGTTGCCCAGAGAAGCTGTGGCTGCTCCATCCCTGGACCCTTTCCAGGGGAGGTTGGCCGGGGCTCTGAGCAATCTGCTCTAGTTGCAGATGTCCCTGCTCCCTGCAGGGCGGTTGGACTCAATGACTTTTAAGGTATCTTCCCACCCAAACCATTCTATGATTTAACAAATCTCTTTCGGTCCCAGCAGCCAGGAGGCATTTCACTCTGTGCTAAAAGGAGGAACAGAACCAACTGCTGTAGATTTTGCTGCACCTTGTGTGGTCTTGGTGTCCTTTGACTGTTCCAGTGTGTCCCATAACTTAACCTCAGGGAACAAAAAAACCTGATGTATTTGAAGGGTCAAGAGGATGTTCAGGATTCTGGCCACTTCCAGTAGCACAGTAGGACCCGCAGACTGATGCAGGAGATCAGAGTGACTGATCTCACTCTGGCTCACATTAGAGACAACAGGCAGACAGCTTTGTCTGGAAAGAGAGAAGTTTCTCTCAATGTCCAAGATTTACTTTTTTTGCACAACTACTGGTGGAAATAAACAAAAGGTGGAGGCTGACAGCACCTAACAAAGCCATTTACCTGGTAAAGTCCAGAGAGCTCTCTGGGGTTCCTCTTCCAGTTCCCAAAACTTTGTAAGAAATCAGTTACACCCACTGAGAAAATTCCAACTCCCTCCTCCAGCCATGTCAACCTGAACGAACGCCAGAAGCCTGATGAATTTTGGCTACACCTCACACCTACTGATGTCCTAAGTGCCAGATTCATTGTCCAAACAGAAAACTGTCTGGAATTGTTGACCTCTTCTTCAAAGATAGCTGAGTGGCCTTTATTCTGGAGCATGATGCCCTTCCTTAAAATTTCCCCTCTCCTGCACAGGAGAGTCCAGGTAGACCCAACCACTTCACAGACACCTGATCTGTCTTTTTTTGGGACAAGAAGAACAGAGGCACAACGCAGGCAACATTGTCTTCCTGCATTGAACGAGACCGTAAAGGAAGAGTCACTGAAAATGAGAAGAATCTGGAGGAGCTCTGATGTTTTTTACTACAAAGAGTTGGCACAAACTGAATGGATTGTGGAGCTACACACTGTGAAATGCAAATTCTGCTTCCGCAACTTGACATTCATAAAAAAACAGATCTAAGCCTTCTCCCAGCTTGCTTTCCAGCTGGGCCCATTCCCTCACTCTGGTTTTAATGGAAGCTTCCAACTCAGGGAGGCATCTGTAGGTGGGACAAGGCTGGACCCTCCAGTAGATCCACACGCCCACCCAACACAGTGTCATCTGCAATCTGACTGAGGGGGCCTCGATCTCTTTGTTCAGATCACTACGACATTAAAGAGAACAGGCCCCACTACTGAGCCCTGGGGACACCACTTGTAACCAGCCACCAACTGGAGTTAACTCCAGTCCCCACCACCCTCTGGGCATGGCCATCCAGCCAGTTTTTGACCCAGTGAATCATCTACCCATCCACGACACGAGCAGCCAGTTTCTCCGGAAGGATGCTGTGGGAAATGGTGTCAAAGGCTTTACTGGAGTCTAGGTGGACAACATCCTCAGCCTTCAGATGTTCCAGGCTATCAACCACACAGGACACTCCAGAAAAGTAGGCCGAGCAGAGAAGGGGCTTCCGTGGGGGCTGCCCCCATCATGCTCCTTTTCATCACCTCGGACAGCAGCCTCCTCTGCCCATCCCTCACCTGCACTATCATCCCCACCACGAGGGTCTTTACTTCAGACCAGCCTGGCTCTAAATGCACCCAGTGATGAGACTTCATTTCCCTCGAGATGAGATAATTCCATTCATCAAATAATTTAAGAGATTCCTCCCAATTGCGCTGTACAAACTTTTCTCTTTAAAATCTTCCCTTCTTTGTGTTTTCCTTGCATTGTTCCTTAAACGTTTCAATTCTAATTGAAATTCAATTCTAATTTCTAATTCCAATTGATTCCAACTTTGCATACAATATGAGGTGGCTGGGAGATGAGGATTGGACTAGATGATCTTTAAAGGTCTCTTCCAACCCAAAACATTCACTGATTCCAGGATTCTAAGCTCCACCACGTTTCACACTGACATCTGATTTTGCAAGAACATGCTCCACAGTAAGTGAGAGATTTTGATGATCCAAGGTCTGGAACCCCTCTGCGGGGAGGTCAAGATGAAAGAGTTGGGCTTATTCAGCCTGGAGAAGAGAAGGCTCTGGGAAGACCCTGGAGCCCTTCAGGACTTCCAGGGGCCTGTCAGAAAGATGGGGACGGACTTTTGAGCAGGGCCTGTTGGGATACGACAAGGGATAATGGGAATTTGGGTTTGGAATCTCTCCAGAGAAGACGACTTCACAACCTCTCTAGGCAGTCTGGGCCAGGCTCCAACACCCTCCCAACAAAGAAGTTCCTTCTGCTCAGATGGAACCTCCTGGGTTCCAGGTGGTGCCCATTGTCCCTTGTCCTGGTGCTGGACACCACTGAGCAGAGTCTGACCCCAGCCTCTTGGCCCCCTGGGGCCCTTGAGTTCTTGCTCAGCATTGATCAGATCCCCTCTCAGGCTGCTCTTCTCCAGCTGAACAGCCCCAGGGCTCTCAGTCTTTCCTGGGCACAGAGGACACGAGTTGTTCAGTTCTCATACAAAGCCTATCCCTCTGCTGAGCCTGCCAATGAGAAGAGGGAAAACAGCGCAAAATAACCCAAGAGTGAAACACCCACTGTGTACTACAGCCTATTCTGCATCTCTGTGATACACTGCACCATTTTAAGATATACTGAACATCCCTAAACCATCCTGGATTTGATGTTATGAAGTTACCTCTTCATCCTCATCCTCATCTTCAACATCCAGGATACCCGAATCTTGCTCAGACATGGGGCTAGTGTTTTTTACCTCCAGCTCTGAGCTTCCGCAGGCTTCTTTCTTGGATTTCTTCCCTCCGCTTATCCTGGGATGCTGTGAGACAATATTGTCCAGGTTTCTTTGCTGCTGTGCCTATTAAAAAAAAAATAAACAACAGATTTCACCTTTTACGATGGCATCCTCGGATTTTTTTTATTTTATTTTGTTTTTTTTCCAGCCACAAGATGCAATCAGTCGTGAAATAATGACAAACGAAGACAAAATAAAACACGCGCTTAATGGAGCTTAGGAATGTTCTGGTTTTCCTACCCTAGCTATTCCAAAAGAAGCAGAAGAATCATTTCCAAACCATTCCAGGGATTATGCAACAGTACAAACAACATACTCTGACTCCTCACAAATCAAAATGCCAAAGCCATCCTACAGCCATATTGATCTATTTACAGCACAGATGCAGAAATATTAGCCCATAGGCCATGTGGTGACTGTCACAGGCTAAATTGAAGGACGTACTTAACGATTGGATTTGTTCCTCTTCTCAACCCATGTCTGCACAAAAACATTCCACATCTGGACCCCAGAGGTTCCTGAAAGCATTTTTGTGGTACCCCAGGAGAGCCAAGTTGTACGTTGCCGACGAACGAAACGAGCTGTGAAAGGTATTGAATCAAAATTCACTCTCTGGGAGAAGCACCATGATTCAGGGAGCAGAACACGTGGACTCTTCGAAGCCCTGGAGATACCTGCTCCCAGGGGTTTGGGGTTTGTTTGCAGTGGAAGCCGACACGTGCGCACTGCTGCAAGAGCTCGCTCAGTTTCCTCATGGTTACGAAGCACAATATTTGACAGGCAAAAAATGGTTTAGCTCCGATTGTTCAAGAGAGTTGACCAAGAACTTCAAACTGGAAGGGGAAGGGCACGGAGGGGGAAACAGCATGGAGAAACTGTTATCGCAAGTGCCAAATCATGGCCAAAACAAGGGGGAAAAGGCCAAGCCAAGGGATGAAGTGGTTCTGCCCATGTGGGTTTATGCTCTGATGTAACTAGGAGTTCAACACTCTGAAAATCTGAAATTTTCTGTGGATATACATGCACAGATTTATAGCATCCCGCCCATATTTTCCTATATATTTTTAATATGTAAGCAGAGAAAAGTAAATGGAAATCATCCAGACGCCTTTCTGAAAGTGTCATTTTAGATGGTAGGTTTCTTTTTCAAAAAGAATTTGTTTCCTATACAGGGTTATTAACAGAAACTATTTCTGGCAACGACCTGCACAATCCAAATCAAACCTGCCTCTGAGTATTTTATTGCTCCCCTACAACAAGAGATAAACAAGGTGGTGGAGGGGGCCATCCCCCGTCCCACGCTAACGTGACAGCCTGGCTTGAGAAGGATGGAGGAACACTAGAAACACTACTGTAGATACTGCTGCCAGTGAAACCCATCACGTCAGGAAAACAATGGAGACTTAAAACAAGAGGAACCTATGAAAAAAAAAAATTAAAACTTAGTGTTTTTCTGCCATCTGAGCTGTAGAAATCTCTATTTAGAGTGCAAACATTCAAAATTATTTGCTTTTAAACACTTTCAAGTATTAATAGCCCACAAAATTAATTTATAGGCATGTCTTCTTTTGGCAGCCTCTCTCAGCTCAACTCCCTTTTGAATCTCTCCTCGGGAAGAAAGACCCCATCAGAGACACACCACTGGTGTTGCTTCTACATCTGAAGAATATTAAAAGCCAAGCACAGCACTGATATCCCAAACCTTCCCAACCCCGGGCGGCTCCGACGTCACCCTTCACACCACACACGTACAACTGGCTTCGTCTTAATTAAAGAATGTGGCGACCAATAATTCAATTATCTCTATCTGGCTGATGCTGGCTGTGGTTGTACCAGGAACTGGAGCCCGACCTTCCCGTGATGAGCAGCCCTGTGCTGAGCCATGGAACAATCTTGACCTCTAGTGGTTGGAGAGCAGTAGTATCCTTGATGTTGACTACAAGTGATCCCACCAGAGAACTAACAGCTGAGCAACAACTATCAATCGAGGTTTTTAGTAAGAGCTCTTCGGGGATAAGACTCAACAATAGGGATTTTTGCAACAAAGCCCCAGGAAAAGGTCTGTGTGGACACTGCTGAAGACAAATTTCGCTAAGTGATGGCAATTCTTGGAGCAAGTGGGGGTGGGGGGGGAATTGGTATTTTTTGTATTAGAAATCTCGAACTTCAGAGGCACAACTCTATAGAAAGACATTGCAACATCCTAGTAAAGAGAAATAGGACTTCAAAAAAAGGGGAGTGAGTGTTTGGTCCTTCTGAAGCCCACACAACAAAGAGATTTGAGGCTTGATTCCACTCTCAGATACGCCCATTTATGACATGTTACTCAAGAGTGAAGAAGTTGTAATGCTGAATCCACTGTAAATTACACCAAAAGCAAGCCCAGTGTACTCGTTAAAACCTCACAAATTTATGTAATTTTTTTTTTTTTTCTCTAGAAAGAGAAGAAATCAAAGAATGGGAAAATGCAAAGTTTTGGATAAAACTATTGTGCTTGAAATGGATCATTAAACAGGGCGTAGCAGGATCACAGCAGAAAAAGCGGCCACGGGAGAGGAAAAATCTGGACTAAGAAGCTAAAGGGGCCTGTCGCCAGCTCTGAACTTCACTGCTGAAGCCCTGAGCGTGTAACATTCAGCATTTTTGGCTGAACACAGAATCAGTCTCACCAGAGGATTTTGTGGACATGTTCTCAGAAGACACATTATCTCACTTGCCCATCTCTTTTCAGACTAGAATTACTAATGTCATCCTTCGGCTATGCTCACAAGAAAACTGCAGCACATCTACTGGCCAGATGGGCAATACTGCCAAGATCCCAATCAGGTGCTGACAAGACCTGATAAAACCCCAAAGTCAAGAAAGTCTAGACAAAACCACTGCTCTAGGCCAAGGAGTTCAAGGAGGTTGGAGCCAAGCGGGGCTGGTCTCTCCTCCCAAGCAACAAGCGTCAGGAAAAGCGGAATCTGCCTCAAGTTGCCCCAGAGGGGGTTCAGGTTGGAGCTGAGGAACAATTTCTTCCCCAAAAAGAAAGGTTGTCCAGGCCTGCCCCAGGCTGTCCAGGGCAGGGTTGGAGTCCCCATCCCTGGAGGAGTTTCCAAGGCGTGGAGATGTGGTGCTGATGGACAGGGGTCAGTGGTGCCCTGGCAGTGCTGGGGCAACACTTGGACTCCATGATCTCCAAGATCTTTTCCAAAAAAAAACCAAACCAAAAACAAACAAACCAAAATCATTCTATGACACCCAAATTCAAACACCATGTTTTGCATTTCACACACTATAAATGCAAAGAAACTGGAGTTTGTCAAGAGAAAAATGTTGACTTAAGAGCCATGGGATCTACAGATAACAAGGTGAAAAAAAAAAAAAAAAGGTACTTCCTACCTCCCAGAGACCTAACAAAAAGCAGCCAAAATCCTCCCCCAATGGCACAAAAGCTTTGCAGCGCACCAAGAGCAACTTTCACCTTTAGGAATTTCGGGGGGTGGGGGCGGGATACAAAAATGATTCTACATCACAAGTTTTTCCAGGACTTTCTCGAAGACTAACAAATAGCCTCAAGAGCCACCCAGTCAACATCCTCCTCCAACCCACCGATGCACAACACAACATGCGACCTCCGTCCCGCACGACCCGGGATCCCAAGGAGTCGGCGTGAGGCGAGCGGAGCCCATTGCCCGAGCATGACGCTGGAACGACGCGCCGTTACACGCCAGAAATAATAGTAATTGCTTTCCATTAACACGGGAGGGCATTTCCCACATTCCTCCCCCATACATACGTATGCTTGGCAGGAAACAATCTGGACTGAAGTGACCTAGAAGTCAGAACGATCAAATTATCTTTAACTTTGGGTGGGCTTGGGTGAAGTCACCAAGGTTCCAATTTCACCTTGAGAGAAAAAGAGAGACAGGAAGAGACCCAGAGGAAGCAACGAAGGAGAAATTTGGGGCTTCACCGCCAAGGAACCCCCCGTTCCTACCCCTAACCTCCTTTCCCACACCTTTCCCAGCCTTCCCAGCCATAGATTTGACATCAGAGCGTAAAGGATGAAAAACGACGTGCAGAGGAGGTGCATGTGGATTCGAAAGGTTCTGTTTTACGTAAAGGTGCCTGGAGGGAGCCCGTCAAAGAGGTACATTTGAGAAACCACATCAAAGAGCAGGCCACACTCCAGCATGCCCTCTGAAAACGGAGAGACCCGGGGCTACAGGGGAGGCAAAAAGCCCTCGAGAGACCCAAAAAAAAAAGAAAAATCAAATAAAAAAAATCCCCTTACCTTTTGGTGTGGTTTACATGAAAGTAAGTGAATTTTTGCATTATTCTGTAAAATTGTCTCTATTATACCAGACTATCAATCTTTCGACTCTCTGCTTAATGTGGCGATAAAGGAAAGAAGAAAAAAAAAAGGTTAAAAACCAAATGTCTGTAGCTAACGTTATATTTCGCAGGAACATAGAAAGCGTTGGGTTCCTGAAGCTGAAAGGCCCTCCAAAATCAGCTACTTTCTTCATCCACATGACCACAAGAGTAGCCTGGGAGCCTCCTTTCAGCACAGGAACACTCTGTGGCAGAAATCCCAGGTCCCCCGACGGCAACACTATTTCCAAGCTGTCTGATAGAAGAACTAAAGGTAGTTTTTCCACCTCCAGGTTCAACTTCAGGTCAGTGATTTATGCTTGCTGGTGGAACTGGACCGGGGTTGGCCATAGGGCAGTCTAGCAGACCTTCATTTCTACAGTTGAGAAGGTTTTGTTGGTTGAATGGAACCAGAAGAATCAATTCTTGCTGCTGTTCCTTGAGAAACAGAATCAAAGGAAAAAGGAGGAAAAAAAAAGTCCTTCTACGCTTATTACGTGTTTTCTCTCCCCAGTCATTTGCTGCTTCTCTGCTACCCAAAAGCTACTCCACCAAGTCCTTAACCTTGCACAGTGTGGCTTTGAGAGTTTTCCACTCAAGCCTGTGTGCAAGAGTCCTAAATACAAGTCATCGCAGAATGGTTTTGGTTGGAAGAAATCTTAAAGGTCTCCTCATTCCAATTCCCTGCCATGGGCCGGGACACCTCCCACTAGACCAGGTTGTTTAAAATCCCATCCAACCTGATCTTGAACACATTCAGTGATAGAGCATCCACAGCTTCTCAGGGCAAGCTGTGCCAGGGTCTCACCATCCTCAGTGTCAACAATTTCTCCCTTCTCTCTGGTCTGAATTTCCTTCCTGTAGTTTAAAACGATCACCCCTTGTCCTGTCCCAACAGGCCCTGCTCAAAAGTCTGTCCCCATCTTTCTGACAGGCCATCTGAAGTCCTGAAAGGCCCCCAGAAGGTCATACACTTCCCGTGCTTTCTGCGTGCAGCAAACAGAGGGACTGCATGAAAAAAAAGGCTTTTCAGATAGAACCATAGAACCGTTTGAGTGGGAAGGGACCTTTCTAGCTCATCTGGTCCAACCCCCCTGCAGGGAGCAGGGACATCTGCAACTAGAGCAGGTTGCTCAGAGCCCTGCACAACCTTCCTTGGAATGGTTCCAGGAATGGGGCAGCAACCACCTCTCAGGGCAACCTGGGAGAGGGTCTCAACATCCTCAGCATCAAAAATATTTCTCCCTTCTCTCTGGTCTAAATCTCCCTCTCTTATTTTAAAAACATCCCCTCTTGTCCTGTCCCAACAGGCCCTGCTCAAAAGTCTCTCCCCATCTTTCTGACAGGCCCCTTGAAGCCCCGAAAGGCCCCCAGAAGGTCTCCCCAGAGCCTTCTCTTCTCCAGGCTGCACAAGCCCTACTCTCCCAGCCTGGCCTCCCAGCAGAGGGTTCCAGCCCTCCCAGCATTGCTGGAGCTCCTCTGGCCCCACTCCAACAGCTCCCTGTCTCTCCTGTGCTGAGGACTCCAGAGCTGGAGCCAGCCCTGCACGGGGGGTGTCCCCAGTGCCCTGGGAGCAGAGGGGCAGGTTCCCCGCCCCTGGCCCTGCTGCCCACACTGCTGGAGATGCAGAGCCCAGGGAGCCAGTGGCTGCTGGGCTGCGAGCGCACGGGGCCGGCTCAGCTCCAGCTCCTCAACCCCCAGCATCCCCAAGTCCTTCTCCACAGGGCTCTCTCCATCCTTTCATCCTCATCACATGTTTGTGCTTGGGACTGTCCTGACTGTTGTGCAGGACCTTGCACTTCATCAGTGTGAGACCATCCTGAAACGTCTGCCTCCAGCTTTGGTGCACCAGCTCCCTCCAGCTTCAACGCCTATTGCAACTCAACCAAACCAACCCAATCAACCAAGGCGCACACACCCAACGTTCTGCATGAGAAATTAAATGTATCGGCTTTAAAACACTGGTGACAAAAAGTAGTTGAATTTTTCCTAGTTGATTTTTTCACAGTAACGCGACTGCTCAAGATCAAGAGAATGTGGCCCCAAACCTACAACTCCAGAACTGGGGAAAGGGGCATGACACGGAGTAGCATAGCAGGTCACGCATTCCTCCAGGCTCTGCCTCCAGAAGCCATACCGACCATAAGACCAAGTTGTTCTACCACCTACACAGGGAACAAGCTCCTTTAAAACTCAGAGAGCTTTTTATAGGGTTTTTACAACTTCACCTCCTTTTCTGTGTCCGTTTGCCAAGGCACGAGCACGTCTCACCTCCCATCACCTCCGCCCACCAACCCAATGACAGCATGGGCTTTTAAGCGGAATGTAATTAGCTCTCCTCTGATGAGACAGCAGATAAGGCAGAGCGGGGATAAATACATAAATAAATAAAAAGAAAAAGAGCTTTTATGATTGAAAGGGAATCAAGTGGTGCTGCGGTTTAGCTTCAGTGGTTTTGATTAGTTGCCGCCACAATTGTTTTATAGATCCCTCTGATGGGCTGAGACACCGATCTTTAAAATATCATTTCCAAATATCCCTGGGAATGGGATACACGTTCCATAAACAATATTATATACATACATATATACACATAAAAAAAACAAAAAAAAGTAGACTGGTTACAGGGGAAGGAAAAAAGAAAGTTAATAAAAAATGACAGTTAGGACTGGCTCCCTGCCAAGGACCTATTTGAAAGTTATAAAATCCCCCTCCAATCAGATAAAAGCACAGATTATTATTGCAAGGTGTAAACTCAACACATTGACACGGCTTCTGGTTTGAGTTTGCACCAAAAAAAACAAAAACCAAAACCCAAAAACCCGGCTCATCACTTGTCAAGATGATAAGAGTTTTTGCCTATCTGCTTTCTCAGCGTTAACTGGTTATCAGAGAAAAACAATTTGTCAGGGGTTTGTCTGACAAAGTTCACCATCAGCACAGGAAACGAAGGCCAAGAATGTGATTTTGGGGGTTTTTTTTAGCTTCATTTGTGGCCATTAAAAAGAAGAAAGTTTAGAAATGCAGCATTCGATACGTTTGCTCTTCCCAACACCCCACACAGATGTTCCTTCAACCTTCTCCTTGCTTAAAAATGACTCTCCCATCTCAGCCCACCCTGGGGCTAAAATCTGGCTTGTGATACCAATATTCCCCAATAGCGGTGTCACTCAAACATGAGTTTCTAGCATCGAGCAAGCAACGGGGAGCATGCAATTCTCCCTTTTCTTTTGCTTTCGCTCCATGTTTTACCTTGGTCTCCACACTCCTGCTCCTTCTCCTTATCCGTGAGATGAGGCTGGTGTTCTTTAGATCCTCAGAGCTCATTCAAAATGACGGAGTCCCTCTGTTAATCCAGTGTTTTCTACAAAACCTACTGAACCTCAAGCGTTCTTTGGGGAAGCTCCTGCACAACAGCTCTGGGAGAAGGGAACTGTCAAGACTCTCCTTTGCCAGGAGCTGTAAAAAGACGTTTACCGTGTTAATGTTGATGAAAGGACTTCAGCAACCAACTCCTCCAGGTTAGACGGACAATAAAAGCCCCCAAAAGCCATTTTTTAAAAAGTCCTTTATGGAGCCAAGTGTTGATTTACACTTCTGCACAATCCAGCCTCGAGAACCAGCTACCGAAAAGCAGATTGGTTATGTGATTACAGAGTTTATCACCTCTGCACGGGGTGGAGAAGCTGAAAATGAGATAAGCGGGTGAAAAAGCAGGAGGAGGATGGATGTTGGACCAAGTATTTCAAACCCATTCATGACTGTGGCCCTGACAGCTCCACTGCTCCAGTTTTTGCTTAATCATCCCCGAGCACTTTGCAAGTCGGGCTGAGAGAAATAGTTTCTTGCTCACTGTGAGGCAACTGGATGAAGATTCTTTGATTAACTTTTACCAACAATTTAAAATTCCTTTTTAAATGCTGAGCGCCTTTGTACGAAATCCCCTGTTAGACACAACCCTCCAAACCGCGCTCTGATGTCAGGCTGGAAGGGGGTTGGGGTTTTTTTTCATGCTGCATCTTCATACAACACCAGGGAGGCATCTCACTCACCACCGAGACTTAATTATGATTCAAAGCACAAGTGGAAACTCCCACAACTTGGGTTTAACCTCTCGTTAGTCTAATTGCAGCCAAACCAAACGCCACTGAGAAAAGAGAGGGAGCGGCGAGGGAATCGCAACCAAAACCGGTGAGAAGGTCCAACTCTCACCCTCCCTGTCCCAGAATGACTCAGGTGCACACAAGCGTGCAGGACCAAGCCTCAGCTCTAAGTCTTTTTCTCAGGCACCGAGGACGAGTAATTCTTTTTGAAGCGAGGGTTTGTTTCAACATGCTCTCTGACAGTCACAGTAGGTAATGGGGTGGTGTGGGGCTTTTTTTTTGGTGAAACTATTAAAAAAGGAAAAATCCAGACAAAAGGCTTATTTCCCCACAGACCAACATCAGAAGGAGGAGGACACAGATGGAGAAGAGAGGGAAGAAGCGAAGCGACAGCCTCAGGTTTTGACTTAACACACCAGAGAATCGGAGAACCATGGAATCAGAGAACCATGGAATGTTTTCTGTTGGAAAGGACCTCTACATGTCATCTACTCCAACTACCCTGCCCTACTCTTGCTTGGGCATGGTGCTTCCACTAAAGAAAACCACAGTGAAGCCCTAGAGCTTGCAGCAAGCAGTCAAGGTAGCACCAAGAAAAGTCCTTCTCCATCTGAAAGCACTCCAAGAGGTCTCCAGCCCCCAGCACCATCATCCCCAACATGGAAATATTCCCAGCTCAACAATCAAAGTCTGTAGGCAGCTGTGGCAGTGAGCGAGGGCACTCCAACCCTCACCTCTCTTTACGCTGACTTGGGCAACTCTCCAATTCTTGTCCTACAGCTCTGAGGTGGTTGACACCTCACAGTGCCCAGTCCAGGGGGACGATCCCTGCCCTGGCCCTGCTGTCACACCAGTGCTGACACAGTCGGGATGCTGGTGGCTTCTTGGCCACCTGGGCACCCTCTGGCTCAACTCCAGCCACCTGTCGACCAACCACCCTAGGGCCTTTCCCACCGGGTACTCTCCAGCCGCTCTGTCCCAGCCTGGAGCAGTGCCAGGGGTTCTGGTGACCCAAGGGCAGGACCCAGCCCTTGGTCTGGTTGATCCTCAACCCACTGACCTCAGCCCATCAATCCACCCTGGCCAGATGTCTCTGTGCAGCCTTTCTACCCTCAGGTTGATCAACATTTCCACCCAACTGGGTGTAGTCTGCAAACTGACCGATGGAGCTTCAATCCCCTTGTCCAGGTCAGTGGTAAAGACATTAAATAGAACCAGTGCCACTACTGAGCATTGAGGAACACCTACTTGAGTTCTGACACGCTACAGGCCCTTCACACACTCTCATAAACCACCGTAAGGCAAACACAAAGATCTGCATGAATCATTTAAATATTCATCCATGGTTTGACTCTCATTTTCCCTTCCCAGTATCTACCCAGTGGTACAGGCCATTTAAAGCCACTGGTGTACCAAGGAACATGCTGTCCAATAATCCCTCATCACATGCCAAGAAGAGGAGCAGAGGAACGGCTGCTCACTTAGCCAGGACAGCAAACAAGGATTACAGCTCATCAGTGTTTGGGTCTCTGCTCTGCACTTATTCACCTTGGCCACATTGACCCTCAAAAAAGTCATACGGGGAAAAGAGGGTCAATCTTGGAAGTCTGGCCTCAAATTACACCCTTATATTCCATTCTCTCTGGGAGTTCCCAAACTGCTGCTTCACACACCCTCTCTCTGGACCTTCTCAAGCATTTTGGAGATGTTTCCTCTCAAGATTCTGCTTTTGTTTCCATTTCTCAGTCTAATTTGGGGTTTTTCCGTGATTTGGAGAAACCGGCAACATTCAAAGCACCATAGATGGTCCCGATTATGCCGGAGCACAGTAACTTGACTTCTCCTGACAGAGCAATGCTATTCCAGTGGCAGGCTAAAGGTGCTCACCCAAACTCCCGTCCACCTCAGAGCAGGTGGTGTCATAAGAACACCTTCCGAGCTACGTGCCAACAGACCAAAGAGTGAAGCAGCAAGACAAGGCAAGACCACAGCAGGTAAAGACTGAATCCTAAAATGGAAAGAAACCCCCACTCTCTGTTTCCCCTCTCTTGAGGAACACAGAGCAGCAGCACCTCCACCTTCAGAAGAGTTATTAGAAAATGAGTATGCTTAAAAAAAGAAAAAAAAAAAGAAAAAAGAGACAAATCCTTCTTGGAACAAAGAAAAATTAATTCTCTTTAGAAATAACCCCTATGGTTTTTTTGATGAGGAACCCACAAAGCAGATGCCAAAAGGGCTGAGCCACAAAGACCAGCTTTTCTTGTTAAGAACTAAATGGCTTTTTCAAGAGCAATCATCTTATCCACCATCCAGGAGCTTCAGGGTAGCAGTAGAAGAAAGCAGAACATTATTTTGTTATTTCTGGTTTCAATTAATTGGAGAATTAACCAGCCACTGCTTCTCCAAGCACATTGCCTACGAGGGGTATTTAATCCCCATATGAAAAGTTTCACTGAAAACAACTTTATAGAAGAGTTTCATCTGGCTCCCTTCGTTCCACACAGATTTCTCCAATACTGTGGAATAAACAGGGTTTTTTTCTATGTAATTCTTCACCTAGGATAAGACATCTGGGCATGAGGTTCGGGGACTTAGAGATGGCATAAGAGAAGAATGAAACTACACATTTATTGCACATTATTCCTCTCTAAAAGCCATTCTTCAAACTCAAAATCTTTTTTTTTTTTTTGTGGTCTATTTAAACATAAAAATGAATGTAGTCAACATGTTACATAATTCTTCTCTACCACAGCGTGTTCCCAAGATCCTCCACCCCACATCAAGAAGTAGCATTTTGCTTGCATCACAATTTTTAGCAATGCATGTAGAAAGACTGCAAATACATATCAATAAAGCAAAACTCCATCTCATCTTGCTTCTGGAAGTTGACACAACGTTCATCCTTTAAAGCACCAGAAGTTATCGCAGAACTAAAATTACGCATTAAAATAAAAGAAAATAAAAAGAATCCATAGTCAAGAGTCTCCAAACTTCCAGAATTCACAGTATGAAAAATCAGGGAAGGTCCTAAATCTGCTATTTACTGGACGTCATCTGCCCTCTATAGGCTGATGGGGAAACTGCAGAGAACTTTTCAGCCAGAAATAAAGATCTCAACGTCGTCTACATCCTCTTATTTTGTTTTTCTTTATCACCCTGACCTCTCTGCTACAACCTTGTAAGGGACTAGAAATACGTCTCAACCTTGTTGGTGTAAGGAACAGAGATATGCCTCAACATTTTTGGAAGAATAGTTTAATCACTGAGAGATATGTCCCAACCTTTTTAGAGGAACAGTTTAACCACTGAAAATTCACCACCAAGGCAACCAAGGAAGATCTACCCGTCAGGAACACATCTGTATCCTGTCGACTCAGACCACAAAGCACGAGGCCTCTGCGCGTGCACCCGGGCCCAGGGTCAACTGAAGGATATGGGGGAAATCGGACCTCCTGTGATCTTCGAGGACCCTCTAGTGACGGTACTGGGTAGGCACCCCACTGCTGAGTGGGAGGCGTGGGTTTGCAAACGCAGTTCCGAGAATTTATTGGCTATGCAACAGGACAATGATATAAAAAGCAAGACCAACAAAGACCAGATAGAATGTTCTCCCACTGGACTTGAAGATACATTGGACTGACAGGACGCCGCAGATCTGTGGTGGTAGCCATCGCAACTTTCTCACTTTTTCTCTTTATCGCCCCTTTCTCTCTCTTTTCTTCACGTATTTGTTGTGGGCCAAATAAAGTGACTTAGCACTTGACTCCGTTTTGAGTCTTAATTCTATTCCCGAGAATACACAAAACCTAGTCACAATAAAAGATCTAATCGGACATCACTCGGAGTTAAGCCCCGCCAGCCCCAGCCATCCAGAATTATCTGAGGTTGGATGGAAAGCAAGGGCTTTTAGCTTCTGCCAAAGTATTCAACCCAACAGTGGATCGTGACAAACCTACCTGCTGTTCATCCACTCAAGAGGATCCCAGGCTCCACATGACCAAAATCTGCTTGAGCTGAACACCCATAGGGACCTTCTTGGCCTCATTAAACTCAAGAAAAACTCTGCCATTGTCCTGATGGAGCCAGGATCCAGAGAAGTTTCTCCTCCTGCTCAGAGGGAACCTCCTGGGTTCCAGTTGGTGCCTGGTGCCCCTTGTCCTGTCACTGGGCACCACTGAGTAGAGTCTGGGCCCATCCTCTTGCCCCCTGGGGGCCCTTGAGCTCTTGCTCAGCATTGATAAGATCCCCTCTCAGGCTGCTCTTCTCCAGCTGAACAGCCCCAGAGCTCTCAGCCTTTCCTGGGCACAGAGATGCTCCAGGACCCTCAGTAACTTCCCAGTCTTCGCTGGACTCTCTCCAGTAGTTCCCTGTCTCTTGAACTGGAGACCCCAGCACTGAACACAACATTCCAGAGGTGGCCTCACTGGGGCAGAGTAGAGGGAGAGGAGAACCTCCCTTGACCTGCTGGCCACGCTCTTCTCCATACCCCCACAAGAGACCATCGGCCTTCTTGGCCACAAGGGCATCTCTCTTTTGGAAGGCCAGAAGTGGGTCTTGGATCTCAACATCTTCAAAGATGCCTGTTTAGTTCTCCCCCCAAACTCCCTATGCCAAGATCCTAAAAGGGAGTTGAGGTCCAAATATTCTCAACCAATATCAACGATGTTCACAAGTATTACACCCTTTGCAATCAAGTTGCTTTCATTATGGTACTTTAATAAGGATTAGAACAATCCACTGCTCTGGATTGAAATTTTTGGCCGAGGAAGATGTGATATATGACATGAAACCATCCTGCCAGTAGAAACAGCGCTGGAAAAGGATTTTTCTGCTGAATTTTCAGCTGAATTCACTAAAGTCATTATTGGGGTTTATAAATCAGCAGTACTCTTGGGTGACAAGCTTCCTTCAGAGTAACATGTGGGACGCAAGAGAGGAGCCCAACCTGAAGGTATTTTCTCAAAGCCCTAATTCTGCTTCCCCCACTCTCCAATACATTTTTTTAAAGTATATTCAAGAAGACAAAAAAAAAAAAACCAAAAACGAAAACAATCGGCTCCTAAGGCGCCATTTCTTCTCCTCATAAAGCACTTTATGATGGTTTAGATTTAAAGACTGAAATTTCAAACCATTTCATCATTGCCACATTTCCAACAGCATGGAAGTAATAGCAAAAAAAATGCGACAATGAGAAAAAAAAGAAGAGTGGGAGGGACACACATATTTAAATGATCTGGAATAGGAAACTGCCATCTCTGCACAAATAAACTCTAAACCCCTCAAGCACCAAGCAACTCCCATAAGCTTCCACAAAGCTCTTCTGCACTTCAATCCTTATTTGACCATTACAGTTAATTTAATTTTCCTTCCTCAATGACTTGTTTTCAAGAAAAAAAATAAAGGCAAAGGACATCTAATGTAATGCACGCTGCAGGTGACATCTCAGCGTTAAGGTGGTGGCTGCATCCAAAGACATCAAGGGGTCTCCCAGTAGGAACACGCGGTCACTGCTTTATGGATGTAGCTAAGAACAGCAGCGATTGTCCCCTTGGACAGGGCGCTGGGGAGGTCACCCCTCAAATCCTGGGGTCAGTTTTGGGCCACTCCCTCCCAGAAGGACCTGGAGGGGCTGGAGTGTGGCCAGAGAAGGGCAACGGAGCTGGGGAAGGGTCTGGAGCAGGAGTGTGGTGAGGAGCGGTTGATGGAGCTGGGCATATTCAGCCTGGAGAGAAGGAGGCTCATGGGAGACCTTCTGGCTCTCCACAACTCCCTGACAGGAGGTTGGGACCAGGGGGTTCGGGCTCTGCTGCCAAGGAACAAGTGAGAGAACAAAAGGAACCGGCCTCAAGTTGCCCCAGGGAAGGTTTAAGTTGGAGCTGAGGAACAATTTCTCCCCCTCCAGGGTTGTCCAGGCCTGGCCCAGGCTGCCCAGGGCAGGGCTGGAGTCTCCACGATCCCTGGAGGGGTTTCCAAGGCATGGAGATGTGGTGCTGAGGGACATGGATTAGTGGTGCCCTGGTAGGGATGGCGCAACGCTGGGACTCCAGGAGCTTAAAGGTCTTTTCCAACCAAAACAAATCTATGGTTTTAAGAAAACCTTGCTCAAAAAACGAAAAAAAAAAAAAGTCCAAATGACAAAAGTCCCATGGACAGGGACAGGATTTGCACGACTGAAGTGCTGAGGAGCTTTTCCAGGGTGTCCAAATTAGCAGAGCAGGAGTCAGAATTGCTTCCTACCAGCTCAGAACCCCTTCTTCTGGCCACCAGCATCCTCCTCACATAGCCAGGCCCTGCCTGCCTACATCGAAATCTCACAGACCTCCAAATCGTGTTTTTAAAAGACCAAACTAAACAGCAGCTTGTACAAAAAGGAAAAAAAAAAAAAAAACACCACAAAAAACTAGAAAGTTACTGTTCCTCCAACTTCTTGTTAGTAAAAGTTTTACAACCCTACAACATGTGGCAGCCTGGCAGAAAGAAAAATGCCCTGGTCTAACTTCCAGAAATATAGAACATTTCAGCGCTGGCAAAGTCGGCCTGGTTCCTATTATTAATTTTTTTTTTTCCATTTTAAATTATCTAGTTAATTTTATAGAAACAAATAAAGGGACTTGCATATTATAAATCTATTAAGGATTAAAAAAACCCGGAAGTCTGAAAAAAAACCAAATCAACAAACAAAAAACCCACAAGAAAAATCTCACACCTTCCCTCCAGCCCCTTCCAATTTTAATTTATATACCTTTTAAAAGAAAAAAAGTGCCTTTCAGCTGAAGTTGGGAGGTCTTCCCTTAGACCCCAGCAACTGGTGCACATGTGGCATTGTTGGTCACGCAGGTTTAATTGACCCACCCCTCTTTCCTAAGTAACCAACTCCACCTGCTGCTGATTAATGGGGAGGGGAATTAGTTATTTATTTGAAGTATATTTTCCTCTAACCCCAACAGGAGGTTGGTAAAGGAAGCTGAAGGACAAAATTCAATGGGATTTCCATTGTTAGGGCTCCATCTGGAGTTAGTGGGGTTGCACCTGCTTTTCACAAGGTGTGAAGGTGACCCACCAGAGTGCTCAAGTCAGGCACTGGCACTGCTTTGAAACAACCGAGTAGCAGGGAGATGTCTCCACAAGGAATAAGGTTAGGGAAGAAAATATAACCTTGTGTCATGAGAAACACATTAGATTAAAAAAAGTCATTAGAAGTCAACACAAATACAGAATCCCAGTCTGGTGGGGGCTAGAAGGGCCGTCTGGAGATCATCTGGTGCCACGTTCCTGCTCCAGCAGGGTCACCCAGAGCAGGGGGCCCGGCATCGCAGTGCCCAGGAGGGTTTGGAATCTCTCCAGAGGAGGAGACCTCACAAACAATCAACCATTATTGTTCTCCTTCAGCATTAGTGAAATTTCCCACTCATGAAAACCCAACCCAGTTTGCCAACCAGCAGCTACAAGGGCAACAGGGAAGTGTTCGGACAATGTGCACTGGAGAAAGGATGAAGTGGTTAAGCAACTTCAGCTGTGCTTCAGCTCATGGCTGACTTGGCCACTGCTCTGCTTTAGGGACTTCATGGCCCCAGAAGTTCCTGGGAAGCTTTTCTCTGCACAGGACCAATCTGGTCTGCACATGGGACTGAGGAACTCCATGAGGCTGGTTGGGCTGGCAGAGGATGACAATGCGGCCATTGGGAAATTCATAGGAACATCTTCAACAACAGCAGTTTGTACAGGGTAGAAGTATGACATCAATTCCAGCACCAGGACATGAATCAAATGGGAAAAAAGAAGGGGGGGGGGAGGAGGGGAGAGGAAAAAAAAAAATAGCATTGCCAGCACATGTTTCTCTTTCAAAACTCTCCCTGGACCTGGAGTTTTCAGTGTGGCTCTAAGTAACTTCTAAGCCCACAACTCCACCTCCAGCTTATCAGACCTGCTTTTTCTTGCGACTTTTCTCTGCTGATTCAGGATTTTCACGTATTTTCACATGACAGGCCAGGCACATGCCTTCATGGGCCGCTATCTGAGCTGCAATCACGGCCACCAAAAGCAGCAACCAATCAACGCTGCATAAGAGCTTGACAGACCTCAGAGGGCAAGAGGCTGGGGCCAGACTCTGCTCAGTGGTGCTCAGTGACAGGACAAGGGGCACCGGGCAGCAACCAGAACCCAGGAGGTTCCCTCTGAGCAGGAGGAGAAACTTCTTTGATGGAAGGGTGTTGGAGCCTGCTCCAGGCTGCCCAGAGAGGTTGTGGAGTCTCCTTCTCCAGAGAGATTTCCAACCCGCTTGGATGATGCGCTGCTGGGCCCCTGGAGCAGGGCAGGGGGGCACCAAAAGAGTTCCAAAGGTCCCTCTCAACCCTCACCATGTTGGGATTCTGTGGAAAGACACTGTCCCCTCGCTGGTCCCAAAGGATATGGAAGGCTGATGCTACACCTTCTTCCAAGCAGCCACTGGAACCCTCCAGACACCAGGCAGGATTTCTGCCCCTCGACTGCAGCTCCCACACTGCCCAGCCTGGAGCCAACAATCACCCCCTGCCAACTGAGAGCTGGAATAAAACAAGGTTTTAAAAATAAACCTCAAGAGATGCTGCAATGCAATGTGCAAGCAGGAAGTTGGCTGCTCTCCTAATTGGGGAGAGGAAATTCCTAGTCCAGGCTGTTCAACGGGAAACAGAAGGAAAACCAAGAGCCCTCGTGCTTATGAGGTGCTACTGTGGGAAGTTATCAATAAAGGCTTCTCGAGGGTAACAGCAACAGCCCAGTTTAAAGCACATTTTGCTGACCAGGGCTCCCGTCTGGTCCAGGACATAGAATGGTGCTGCCTGGAGGCAGAGATGCTGTGAACAACTGGAAATGTGAAGTGCTGCTAAACGAAACTTCGCATCACACATCAACAGGCTGGGTCTAGAAGATTGTAGAGAAAGCCAGGAACGGCAGTTGTGGTTCAGGAAGACAAATCACAGAATGGTTTGGGTTGGAAAGGACCTCTAAAGGTCATCTAGTCCAACCCCCCTGCAGTAAGGGGACAACCTTAATAGTAAATGGACAACCAACACACTGCTTTCTAGAAGGACAGAAAAGCTAAGGAGCTTCATCAGGAGGGACGGATGAGTTGAAGTCTGTGGTGCAAGGTCTTGGAGAACTACGAGGATGATTTAGGGCCTGGAGCATCTCTGTGCCCAAGAAAGGCTGAGAGCCCTGGGGCTGTTCAGCTGGAGACGAGCAGCCCCAGAGGGGATCTGATCAATGCTGAGCAAGAGCTCAAGGGCCCCTGAGGGGCAAGGGATGGGCCCAGACTCTGCTCAGTGGTGCCCAGTGACAGGACAAGGGGCACCAGGCACCACCTGGAACCCAGGGGATTCCCTCTGAGCAGGAGAAGAAACTTCTTTGTTGGGAGGGTGTTGGGAGCCTGGCCCAGGCTGCCCAGAGAGGTTGCAGGGGTTCCTTCTCTGGAGGCTTTCAAGCCCCACCTGGATATGCTCCTGTGCAACCTGCTCTAGGTGACCCAGCTTTAGCAAGGACCTTGGACCAAATGATCCCCAGAGGTCCCTTCCAACCCCCACCATTCTGTGATCCTGTGAATATGACAAGGAGATTTTTACTGGAAGCTGATCAAACACTGGGAAAAACCCAAGCAATGCTGAGTAAAGCAGCAGCTCAGCAGGTGGGTGAATGCAGATGAAAGAGAGCAATGGAGCCTCATCCACATCCCCTCTGCAAGAGCTATCTCCTTTGGGAGGAATGGCCAAGCACCACGCATTTATCCCAGGACTCCAGGAGTCCCAGCAGAAAGATGGTCAACTTAATGTCCAAGTAGATATTGGAATATTATGCCCTAGAAAAGACGGCTTTGTGAATATTTGCAAAAAGTTCTTCTGTAGGTATATACAACGGTCAAGCTGGCCTGATCCTCTTTACAGGGAAAATTCAGCACTGGTATTTGCCTAACGGGGCAAAGAGGGATGTGAGTTCGATGGCATATGAGGGCTCTTACAGGGCAGCATCTTCTGTTGAATATAAGCTGTGACGGACACTGGTAAACAAGTTCTGTGGGTCTGGATTAAGAACAGGCCTTGAAGCAGGAGAAGAAACACAGCGGGGCCGTTACATCTGGTCCATGACTAAAACCGTTCCCATGCCTCAAGCCAACCCTTCACGGCATGACCAATGAAGCAATCCCCAGTGATTTGCTTCTGCCATAAAGCAAGTCTTATTTTCCCATAATCCTAAAGCCACCATATCTGGGACCAATATGCTTGCTCAAGAGCAATATAAAATGCTCTTCATCCCTCCCTTCTTTCCCTGAAGGTGGCAACTTCCAGTCAAAATGACCAGTCCCACCAACTGAAGGATTTTAGTACATGCATCTGAAGATCAACTCTCCAGCTCCCTCACAGAAAACAAGTGACTGTAGATGCCAAGGGCAGATATGGTCAAGTCGTGGCTCATGTACTAGCTTTGTAGGTCTTCTGGAAAGAGTTACCAAAGATAAAACCATCTTTCACGCTTCTGATTTAAAAGAGATTTCTGGGCTATGTCTCTTTTAAAAGCCAGTATAACTTCGCATTTCCCCCTGGAGGCTCCTCGTACCAAAGGGCTCCCATTGGGCTTTAACAATGCTACTGCCCTTTCTCATGAAACAATGACAAATTCGCCTTCTCGTGATGGATGCTTACCCTCTAACAGAAGTCAACAGCAAAAAAATGCAAAGAGGATATTCAGCATCACGACGTCCTCGCAGAATTATTCTAATCTCCCCATCAAAACACAATTAAGGACTCAGCAGCACGTCATGGAGATGTGCTGAAAGAGATATCAAGCTCCCCATCAAAGCCAGCTCAGGTTCCTCCCAAGCCCTTTTAGCAAAAGGGATCTCTGCTCTTCTGTAGGGTTTTCAGCAGAGCCTTCATTCATAGTTTTCTGAAGATTGCCCACTGAAAAGGCTTTAGAGTGAAAACAATAAAATGAAAGAGAAAGAAGCTAAGGCAGTTCAGAGTCTAAGAAGTTATGGAACCATTGCTCAGGCTAGCCATTCATCTTCTGAGCGGACCCACCAAGAAAGGCATTTTCAGTGGCTCCGACACAACCAGCCATCCTTGTGGGAGGTCTAGTGAAACTTCTTAGTGCCTAGAGCTTACAAAGCCAAGAGGAAGATAACGCTGCTCAGCAGGATCACCCAAGAAAAGTGATTGTCTTTTTGACAGAGAGGACAAGGGCAGAGTTCCTTCTACGCATTCATAACCAGAGGCACCTTGGTCTGGCTCAAGCAATGGGTACAGGTGGCAGTTCAATACTGAAGACCCTCTACCTAGCTCAAGAGGGAAGATTCCAGGAAGACCACAGAAATTCCTACAGACCCACTGGCCACCCAGAAGACAGAGTTAAGACGTATGGGAAGCTATGTACAGACCCAAGAGATTTCCCATCGCAAAGGGCATTTGATCCTCAGCAGAAAACCAAAACTGATTACACTTGGACTCTCGCCCATTCACCGTGAACCTGTGAACATCCTGTCTTGCTGGTGGCCAGTAAATCTGTGGGAATTTCTGTGGTCTGCATGGAATCTTCCTTCTTCTTGAGCTAGACCCTCTTCTTGAGAGGGTCTACAGTATTGAAGTGCCACCTGTACCCATTCATTTGTTGATAATTCCAGACATTAAGTAGATTAAAGTCATGGTGCTTCAGCAGAGACCTAAAAACAAGTTGAAATACGTTGCAGAGGACCAAGAAACTTGGTCTGCCGCTCACACCTCTCAAGAAACACAAAACCATCTTAACATCAAGTAGAAATTTCACATCCTTATCTGCACCTACTGCATCTGCTGCGCCCTACAGTTGAATGTCCACGAGGCCCAGGAAAATCAGACATTTTGTATCACTTCCAAACAAGTCCACAACAGAAATGACCCTGGAAAAGATGAAAAGCAAAATCATTACGCGGATTTATCCCATCAGCACTTGTGGTTTCGATCCGTCACTAGAGGCGTAACAGACTTGGAGCAACAAGGAAACTACGTCCACAAATCCACTTTCACCTCTTTCCTTGCCTTTGGAAGCAAGAAGTAGGAGAGTAATTTTTTATGCTGAAGAAGTCAATGGAACTCCAACACTGGGCACCAGCTCCACAAATTCCTTGGGCTTGGGCACACTCCACTTTGCCGAGCCAAAACCCACAAGTGCAGCAACTATTTGCGTGGTTGCACAGTACGATTTGAACCATCTGAAAGACGCATGTGACAGAAGCTTTGTACCCAGAGGCACAGAACAGACCTTGGAGCTCCTGGAGTCCCAGCATTGCACCAGCACTGCCAGGGTACCACTAACCCGTGTCCCTCAGCACCACATCTCCACGCCTTGGAAACCCCTCCAGGGATCGTGGAGACTCCAGCCCTGCCCTGGGCAGCCTGGGCCAGGCCTGGACAACCCTGGAGGGGGAGAAATTGTTCCTCAGCTCCAACCTAAACCTTCCTTGGGGCAACTTGAGGCCGGTTCCTTTTGACCTCTCACTTGTTCCTTGGCAGCAGAGCCCGAACCCCCTGGTCCCAACCTCCTGTCAGGGAGTTGTGGAGAGCCAGAAGGTCTCCCCTGAGCCTCCTTCTCTCCAGCCTTAACAAGCCCAATACTCTTCAGCCTCCAACTTGCAATAAAACATTTTAACCCTAAATATCTTACAAAGGCATCTTTACTTCTTCCGTACAAAGCAGATATGACAACTCTGGATGCAAAACTTGGGTTTGCTATTCTTCAGATGCTGGGGTTTTTTTATGACAGCAAATAAATCTTGCACCAGGTAACAAGAAAACAACAAAACTGTAAATAAGGTCTAAAAAATAACAATACCAGATACTGATGTGGGGACCTCACAGCTACTTTGCAGTGTTTCCATACTCTCTCTCTATACGCAAATGGTTCTCTATGTAAAACAAAGGTACAGACAGGCTGGAAAAATCTTTGAGAAGAGTTGGTAACAAGAAAAAAAATAAATGTCGAAGTTCCCACGATGAGTCAAACGGCAAAAATCATTGGACACCACTACAGAAGTTTCCTTCCATTCAAATGTACAGTAGGTTTTAATTATCTTGCAATAAAGAGCTATATAGATGGGTATTTTTTTCTGATTTACTAGATTTGCTTCTTTAAATTAGAACCCAGGCGGTATTTTTAAGAAAAATCCTTTAAAAAAAATTAAAAATAGAAAATGACACCGCAAGTGAACATTTGGAAAATTTTCAGAGTCGATTGTTTACTGGGACTCTGACTGATTTTAATGAAAAATATGGTTATAATTTTAAAGAAAACAGCACTTTTATGTTTTGCATAAGGAAAGTCCCTACAATGCAACCTCCAGGGCACTTTCTAAAGAAAAAATAAAAACAAAAACAAAAAAAGAAATCTCAAATAGTGGCAGGGCTCTCTGGCCAAAAGCCCTCCTCAAAAACCAAAAGATGTGGGTTGAAAAGTATTTCAAGTATCCACAACAAGTGAAACTGGATGTAGAAAAGTATGTTCTCAACATTTACTTCTGTTTATGGTGAAACTGGAACCAGATGACCCCTAACAACATATTGTGTGAATGGTTAATTAACCAGCTGCAGATGGAGACCAACTGCTGATCATTTACATTCGCGGCGCTGATCATTTCCATCCAGCTCAAGGAAAAGGTCAGACAGGGTGTAATCTGGGATGGTTCCTCCCATCAGAGCCTCCAAACGTGTCTGCAATGCTACAGGCTTGATCCAGCCAAAGAGTTATTTGTAGTGAAGAGCTCTGGAGTGATGCTGGCCCAGCACAGGACATTTCGCCAGCTCCTGGTGGTGCTGGTGGAAGAGAGCTTCAGGTCCTTCTTTCATGGGTGGCTGTTGCATGTTGGTTCTGCCATACGGCTTCCTTATCTCACCTCCACCACCAGTGTTATCCCAGTTTGGTTTCCTGCTGCTGTCAAGGTTACAGGGAAGTTCTCCAAGGGATCCTACCTGGACTTGGAGCAGTCTGAAGTTATGTTGCCTTGATCTTCCACAGTAACTTAGGCTTTCCTCCACTTTTCTAGTTCATTCATAGGAAATTTCTACCATTCTACTACAGACAGTGCCTCCACCATGGGCTTTGCAGAGCACACGAGAGGCAACGCCGTCTTCTCGTGTCTCACCTGGAAACTCACATACTTCCTAAATGCTGCATTTCGGTCACCTTATCTCTTTTAATCACTCCCAGGCTAATGTGACACTAACCTTTGGGAAATAACACACTACATGGTATATTCAGCAGGAGCTGAAGTTGTTCAGACATTCAAAGGTTGGAGATGACGCCTCTTTACCACAGAAGCACCATCCGCTAAACGCCCGTAAACCCCTTAACCAGCATCCCCTGTGCTGGTGCCCCTTTAGAAAGAGTTTTTAACCAGAAGCCACGCTTTATCCCAATTTTCAACAGCTGAAAGGACACTGTGACTCAGTTACACTTTTCCATACACCCAAAAATTACTTAAAGTCAGAATAACATAGCAACTACCAATAGCAGAAGTGTGTAAACAGATATACGCACACGTACAATACACACACACGTGCCTTTCAAAAGGGCCTGTTTTATCAAGCTGAAAACAATTACAAGCCAAATCAGTTGGGAAAAAGGAAAGTAATCAGAAAAAGATGAAGACTAATTGAAAATGGTTTAAGAACATTTTAACTAGATGCTCCAAAAGCCTCAGTCCCACAACTGAAAAAGGTGGCTGCACAAGTTAAAAGGTAACCTGGCACAGATGGAAGTTAAGGAGGATATATAAAAAAAAAAATCATAATAAAAGAAAAAAAGAAAGAGAACATGACAAACGCAATAAAGAGAAAAGCTCAAGCTGGCAAATAAAAATGTGGCGTTAGGATGTACAGAGAGTTGGTAAGGGAAGCACAAGAGGAGACATGAAGAAACCAATGGCTGGTTGAGTTCAGATTATCAGTGATTCCTTTTTTTAGGCACCTAAAGGGTAAAACAGGCCAATGGATTGGTCCTCTGGCAAAATAGAACCAGAAAAAAATTGGGAAACTTGGGGAAAAAAATGGAAGAATGGAGGGGGTGGGGGAATGGAAGAACTGGGAGAGGGAGGAACGGAAGAATTAGAAACTGGAAAAAACTTGTTCAATAGTATCTTATTCTGCATCGCTAAGGGAGGCCATGACATCACAGACACGTCAAACACGTATCCTCTTGCAACACTATGCAACGAAAGGGCAGGTGGACAGTGAGTCATTCTTAGTTCAGCAGACGGTACAACTTAGATTACAACCAAGGAAATATTGTCATGACTCCTCTTAACACACTGGATTTAGTTCTGGTGTCCAAATTCAAGAAGGCTGGTGAAAAACCGCTCGAGTTTCATACCCCACCAGGCTGGAAAAAGTGGAGTTTTCCCACTGGGAAGCAGAAGGTGACTGATTTCTTCCACCACGGTAAAGGTTAGTGGACTGTAAGTTCTCAGGCAGGGAATTCGTGTTCACAGTTTAGTGGCACAAAAAAACAATGCAAGTATTTCAAAGAAAGGTGAAGGTAGAGTAGAAATTAGCTCCGTGTTGTTATCAAAGAGAAGGATTAAGCGAATAGAGACATTGAGTGCAAAGTACCTTCAGATCTGGAGAGAGTAGAAGACTGAAGAATATTCTGGCAGTTATTTTCCACTGATTGTATCTGCAATCCTTGAGGAAACAAAGGGAACAAAAATTTAAAAAAAAAGGAAGAAACAGCAAAAAATCAGAGACAACAAAGAGCAGCCAGGCAAGGAAAAAAATCATGAAGGGCAGAAGCAAACAGCACAGAAAGCTGCCAATGACGCCAAATTCAAGTATTCCTGAGGAACAATTTCTCCCCCTCCAGGGCTGTCCAGGCCTGGCCCAGGCTGCCCAGGCCAGGGCTGGAGTCCCCATCCCTGGAGGGGTTTCCAAGGCGTGGAGGTGTGGTGCTGAGGGACAGGGGTTAGTGGTGCCCTGGCAGGGATGAGGCAACGCTTGGACTCCAGGAGCTTAAAGGTCTCTTCCAACCAAAATGATTCTGTGTGATTTGCACAACTGAAGACAAAAACTTCAAGGGAATTTTAAGGGAAATTTAATCCAGAGCTGATATAGCTGGAAGGTCTGGTCAGCAGACACATTCAGGACAGACTGAATGGTTTGGAGGGGACAGAGAGGTGCCTGGCACCCAGAAGAGCGATGAAAGCTGAAGGAGCTGCCATTATGAGAGATGAGCAGAGCATGACCTGAGCATCCAGGGAAGTGGCTGGTGCCAAGCTATAACAGCTGAAGGGTTAGAGGAGACAGCTTGGGTTGCCCAGCTGTACAAGGACCACAGAGATCCATTAGCACCTGGCTACAAATTCCACAAAGTCTGGGTGAACAGAATGGGATGAACACAACACATGGACTCAGAGGTAGGAGGAGCATGGAGGGGATTTCTAGAAGAGCTGTGTTAGGTCACACTTAGAAATGTTCAACTAGTTCTGCAGAAAAGCCAGGTTTTCAAAGCCTATGGGATGAGAAAAATCAACAGCGTGGCACTTTGAGTTGTTTCACCACCTTCAGTAAATGTATCTGGAGAGGACTGACAGCCACTGTGCACTGCCCAGGTTTGAGCTGGTGATCTTTCAGAAATGCAAATGGGAATTTTCTTGCTTAAAATGAACCTTTCCTATTGGAAAAAGTGTTGCCTTTTAAGCTGCCCAAACACTTTAGTCTGGACTGAGAACAAGTAGAGAACCCTTCAGTCTGAACATGGTTGGTTTGGGGAGGAAAAAAAAAATGTAGAGAGAGATACATAATAATAAAGAGTGAAAATGCAAAGCGGGGAATCAAGACCACTTCTCATCCTTGATTTGACACCAGGCAATGGTAAAAATTCAACACGAATAAATACGTGCCACAGACAACCAAAGAAATACTTTGCTAGGAAGCCAAACCATGGTATGTACAACACCACCCTCTCCCATCAAGGTCAGGCTTCCTCCATGAGTCAGAACTTGGTTCGTTTTCCCGTAAGACAGCAAGTTTAACAATCCAAGATTTTTCAAGTTCCATCAAGATCCATAAACACGTTTTATTCCATCCAGAAGAACACTGAACTTGGCGGGACAGAGCGCCACAGAGGTGGCCTCAAGTCAAGAAAAATCCTCCTTTGAAGAGTCAAAACATCTCCAAGGAGTTAAACAAAGTTGGTCTAGAAAATGGGTATCTACTCTAAATACAAGTATTCTCCTTTGTCATAAACAAAACAGCCGTAAAATGCTCGTAATTATTCCACGTTGACATTAACAGCATATTAAAGACATGTCACCCCATTAGGTGAGCAAAGTTGCCCGGATGGCACAAATTGTCCAACTGAAGCACGTGAGGATTCATAACTTGCCCAATCAAGGCCACATAAAGAGCCTTATCAGAGTCAAGATCAGAACATCAAAACCCTTGGCTGCCAAAACCGGGTTCGACTTTCCACCCCCCCCAGTTTTTCTCCCCCTCCCCTTTTCTTTTAATTTGGTCTTCGGCACAAAAAGAAAACCATGAAGTAGGAATCTATAACTCCTACAGGCACAAGGTTTTAAGAGATCTGAGGAGTCAGCTAGTCTGACATCGTGAATAATGCAGATGAGAAGTCTTCTGCTAATTAAGAGCCACTTCAAGTTGTGCTTGAACTGGAACATAAAGCTCTGAGAAAAAACAAGTCATTCTGATTTTAAAGCTTTTACAGGGACGATGCAACGGCCACCACAAACCTTGACGAGCTGTTCCAGGAGCTCATTACCTCCCAGACCTCTACTCACCTTTGACCTTTGCCATTGCATCTTATCAAACTTCTGGCTGCTTATACTAAACTACGAGCTACTAGCAGCGGTTTTTAGACACCCAGAGAAGTGATGGTCACAAATCTCTTCTACAATAAATCAAAGATATTAAAAATTCCTCGAGCCTTGTGCTGTATATTTTGCATCCTAAACCTAACAAAATCACAGAATGGTGTTCTGCTCAGATCAGTGGCGCTCACACCTTCTTGGGACTCCTCAGGACTTCAAGAGGCCTGTCAGAAAGATGAGGAGGGACTTTTGAGCAGGGCCTGTTGGCACAGGACAAGGGGGGATGTGTTGAAACTAAAAGAGGGAGATTTAGACTGGAGAGAAGGGACAAACTGTTGCTGCTGAGGGTGGTGGGACCCTGGCCCAGATTGCCCCGAGAGGTGGTCGCCGTCCCATCCCTGGACCCATTCCAGGGTAGGTTGGCCGGGGCTCTGAGCAACCTGCTCTAGATGCAGATGTCCCTGCTGCCTGCAGGGCAGTTGGACTAGATGACCTTGAAAGGTCCCTTCCAACCCAAACCCTTCAATGATTCTGCATTGGCAGGACAAAACCTCACTCATTGTTTGCAATTCATTACTTCTGGGTTTGGACAGCACAGAGCCACCTACTGAACCCAGTGTAGATCACCACTGTCAATGACTATCAGACTCCTAGGCTTGTGCATAGAGGGTGGTGACCAAAAGCAGCAGTAGTACTGGAGGACAGCAATGAGGTTACCAATACAGCACGTTCTACCAAATCATGAGAGTCTACACTAAATTCTGGAAGGTTTCCTGCCTGTTGAGTTTTCCATCTGTGGCCAAACAGACCCCACAGCACATATATTTCTATTTGCATCCTGCTATTTGGCAACAGCAAGAAATATTTCCTTGGAGGAATAAAGAAAAGTCTTCCATTGACACTGAAACATCGACTGGACATTCCCAGAACACCGAAACCCCAAACCTCCAAATGGGAAAAATATTCTCATTACCTGCCAGGAACCTCAAGAGTGGCAGGCCAAGCCCTTAACAACAGTCTGCGTTACAATCTGGCTACCACAGGAACTGGGAAAATGTTATTGTTCAGAGCTTGACTGACTTGTCAGGATAATTGCTTCAGTATTAATTAAATGTTCCTGTCTGCAGCTGCAGAGAAAGCTCACGTGGACCACTTGCTGATTGAACAGTGTACACTCCTCTCGACACAGCATGACCCAAGGGTGTCTGTCTGGAGTCTGAAAATCTGAATATCTGTTTCAGTAGCTTGAAGTACAAAATCCAATTATGGTGGGGATTGGAAGCGACCTCTGGAGATCATTTCATCCAAACTCCCCTGCTCCAGCAGGGTCACTCAGAGCAGAGGGGCCAGCAGCGCAGTGCCCAGGCGGCTTTGGAATCTCTCCAGAGAAGGAGACTCCACAACCTCTCCGAGCACCTTGGGCCAGGCTCTGCCACCCTCACTAATTAGCCCAATTAACCACTGGTACAGCTGGAAAATACTTTATCACTTGCTTTTTCAGCTCTCACCAAACTGTAACAAAATTTTGACTAGTGTCCCAAGCCTGCCTCAAAAAAGTACAAGACACTTAGAATGACATTTATTTTTTTTAAAGTCCTGTAACTCTTTTCCACATCATCCTTCGTCAAGAAAATTATAGGTACATCAAGATCTTCTGTCTCGAAATCTCAGGCCAAAATCTTTTCCACAGTCCCCTTGGCCAACCTCTTCTTCTGCTGCGTTCAACGTATGAACCAGTTTGGAAGAAACCGAAGGACCCAAAGAGCCCAGAGGTTCTCAGGAGGAGAGGGAAGGGATTGTCCTGATGTGGATGACGTTGCTGCGTTGTTCATTACCACGAGCCAGCTTTCTGTTGAGCTAATAAGGCTGCGCCGCTGCCATTGTAACATCTGAAGTCTCTCCAAAACCTCCTTTCACTGCTGCTAGCTTAAGCGCTCTTGGTCGAGTCCCAAGCTGTGGCAATTTGGGCTGTGTTTTGATCAAAGGACTCCTCGTGTTCCATGCAAATTTCAACACTCGTAGTCATCAGGTTCCCTCGCCAAGCTCAAGCCGTTGCCTTTCAACGCTCATCGCTCACTGTTCCTTTCATGAGGTGATCAGGCACGGCTCTCAAGCAAAGCTAGTATTTAAGAAGTTGTTTGAAGGCCTGGGACGGGGATTTTAGATAATGATCATGACTTTTGTTTAATCGGGCTTCGCAAAGTGTTTCAATTTTAAGATCGAACCACTCAACTTTTTATTCCCTTTCTCAGAGACATCATTTATGTTGAAAAAATTACAGTGGCAAATGAGCTCAGAGAGAAACGCTTTAGATGGACACACTTCGACCCCCCCGAAGACCCCTGCATCTCCTCACCCAGAGACTCCTCAGCAAAGCACAGCTCCTGTCTCCAAAAATGCAGCTGTTCTGCAAGAAGTCAGAGCATTGACACCTCATACTGCTGGCAGCCAGAAGACCAAACCAAACCCACCCATCACTGACAGGGAAAGGACTAAACATAGCTCCTTTTGATTGAATTGTAGTAAATCTACTTCTTCCCAGCACGGTGTTCAAAGAAAAGCCATTACAACCTCCAGCTCCACACAATCGGAGAATTCTCTTAATGAGAGAAACCAAACCTCTCAGGATCGTTTCTGATCTACACAAGAAGAGCTTTCTCCATCAGGGGCCTTATCTGAAGAAATAAAATCTCAAGCTTTTTCACTGTTCAATGCAGGATTCCAATGTAAGATACTCCAGGGCAGCCATTTTCCCCTAGGCATTGAGGTATCACAGTGTCACAGACTGGCAGGAGTTGGAAAGGACCTCTGGACATCACCTGGTGCCACCCTCCAGCTCCAGCAGGGTCACCCAGAGCAGGGGGCCCAGCAGCACAGTGTCCAGGCAGCTCTGGAATCTCTGCAGAGAAGGAGACTCCACAACCTCTCTGGGTAGCCTGGGCCAGGCTCCAACACCCTCCCAACAAAGAAGTTTCTTCTCCTGCTCAGAGGGAACCTCTCGGGTTCCAGGTGGTGCCCAGTGCCCCTTGTCCTGTCACTGGGCACCACTGAGCAGAGTCTGACCCCAGCCTCTTGCCACCTGGGGGCCCTTGAGCATTAGCAAGATCCCCTCTGAGGCTACTCTTTTAGATAAGGTTTCTATTTAAAAAGGTATCAACCATACTTGTAGCTATTTTACATCAATTTGCACATGCATATCCAACAGAAGAACATGGAGATCTGTGCTGGATGACACCAGAGATACAGCTCCCTCACTCTGAGCCTGTCAGTGCTCCCAACGCCCAGCTTCGAGTGACATTTTAACAAAAGAAAGATTATTTCCGAAATCCTCTCTGGAAGCTGACACTTCAAGTGCTGACAGAAGTATCTGGCTTCTTAGAAAAAAAAAACCAACAAAAAAACCCCAAAAATCATGTAAAAAACCTTCCAAACATAAAACCACCTCTGAACAGACATGGCAACAGTCAGGAGACCTCCCCCAACACGGGCAGCAAACCAATCCCTCCTGCAAGAGTTCAGCCTGGGTAAAACCAAGAGGCGTGAGGAAGATTTAATGCCTAAGAGGTGATAATAACCGTGGTTGGGCAGGGAAACATTTCACAAACCTTCTTGAACATGCTAATGCGATATTACAGGCTCGACCCTTTGGCTGGACATGGAGCTATGCTCCAGGAAGGGATCCAAGCTGTTCCCACACTTTGAGATGTCAGTAAAAATGGCCAATGAGGTTGATTCCTTCTCCTGGCCTCAGGGAGAGGTTATTTCTTCCACAACATCAGGTTTGAATTCACCTCGCCTCAAGAGCACGGCTCATTTATCCCAGGACAAAAGGAGTGAAGGGACAAATACCAGGTAAGTAAGGTCTGGGGCTTCCCTGGCTGCAGGAGAAGAGTTTCCTTCTGGACAGCTTTACTCCTCCTCGTATACAAATCCCAAAATATCATTAAATTAGTCGCAACAAGAGTTACCCAAAATGAATCCTTCTGTCTAAAGCCAAAAAATACTACGTTCGCTCCCTGTGGCACCCCCTTCTGGACCAAGCTAAGCCCTGAATGAGCCTGCTGCTCTTCTGAGCTGGCATTTGGCAGTGAGATCCCTCAGCCTATGTCACTACAGCTGCGAGGATGGAAACCAAACCTGGTCGGATTTTGTTTGATTAGTTGGACAAACAGCATCTGACAATGGATATGAGCATGAAACGCACTGAGGAGAACGGGAGCTGGCAGTGTCAGGTTAACGGTAGCACGCGATGATCTTAAAAGGTCATTTCCAACCAAAATGATTCTATGAATTTCTAAACTGGTCTCCAGCTATCAGAGAGAAGTCTGCCTTAAGGTCCAAAATCAACAATACCTGTTGGCTCCAGTATTACCGGGATTATTCCTACCCTTCCACGATCAGCTTTTTAACATTCTTTGAAGACAACACCACCAGGTAATTCCCAAGTAGTCTTGTAGACTCAGGGCTGAACTTCTGGAGCATCGCAGACGCATATGAGTCTAAGGTACTCCAAAAACCATTTTAAACTTTCTGCTCAGAGTCTTGAACGGATAATTTATTCAGCCACATTCCTTGAAGACGCATAAGGAGTACCCAGGAGATCAAACAGAAGCTACTGCAGATGAGAAAATCAAGCTGCTATCCATATGCACGAAGAAAGAGCCATCTATAAATAGCAAAGTAGGAAGTTAAGTCTCCTTTAGGAACATAATTTATATGAAGTTGGGTTTGTTCCCAACTTCAGAAGTGAGAAATAGGAGGAGGAATAAAAGTTTATTGCAATCTGATGTAGATGTTGGACGGCAGCTTTCCTATCTTCGCCTTCCCAGAAGCTGCTTCACATGAGAACAAGCTACGGCTCCAGACCGCGCTGAAATCACCAGCTGCGGAGCAGCAAAGCCCTTTCCTCAGCACACACCCGAGGTGAACACGCTCTGAGAGCCCGCTAACTTCGCTTCGCCCAGGTCCGTTTGCAGCCATGGTAAAAACCAACAGGCAAAGAGCTGCCAAATGAGAGAATCTGGTCACGTCCCTCAAGTCATCTCTTTAATCCGCTAATGACCTCCAGTATTTTTTAGATTGGCTGTCTGTAGCTGGGAAGGTTTGCAGACAAACTCGGGCTGTGCAAAGCTCTCCTGAAGTCTTCAGGAAGGCTTTGCCCCATCCCTGGAAGCGTTCAAGGGCAAGTTGGACGGGACTTAGAGCAACCTGGTCTAGTGGGAGGTGTCCCTGCCCATGGCAGGGGAGTTGGAATGAGATGAGCTTTAAGATCCCTTTCAACCCAAACCATTCTATGATTCCAAGAAAGCCTATCACAGAAGGGTAGGCGTTGGAAGGAATCTGTCTGCCCAAGCTTCCCACCACTCCAGGAGAAAAGTGTTTAAGAGAGAGAGCTCCCAGATCAGGATATTTTTAATTCAGGATCTCACCTGCTGCATCTCTTGCTCATGTTAAAAGCAGAAATGCTTGAGGATCCAGAAGATACTTCATCTTACGGAGCGAGAAGCTCATCTACTGCTATTTGGCAGCTGTCACATGGAAGGGGAGGACACGGTTGACAACACGTTGTCTGGGTAAAGATCAAACAAGACATGTCTGTCATCGCTAAATATCAAGCTCCTGAGCGATGGAGATCGCAGCAACGTTTGCTGGAGGGAGCGACGTTAAACTGAGTTTAGACAAACACTTGGAACAGACCGACAGCTGGAGAAAAGAAAAAAAGAAAGGCAGAAGAAAACTCACAAACTTTTTGCCTAAAAAAAAAAAAAACAAAACAAAATAGGCAGACAAGAAGCCTAGAAATGAGAAGAGAGCTCAAAATCTGCTGAACGCCTTCATTTCTCTTTCACAGCAAGGATCCTGCCTCACTCCATAGCTAGAGGCAGCAGAGGCGGTGGGAACAGTGAGCAAAGTCCTGATGTTGGGTTTGGGACGGTGAACTTTCCATCTCAGCTCACGTGTTTCCACAGAACAAAGATTCAGAGGCAGCGATACCTTTCCTGAGCCAGCTGCAGCTCCCAGCACTGCCTGGAAAAGGCTCTTTAGTGGTCTCTGTGTGGCACCATAAATACATAAAGATGTTCCTCTAAGCTCAAGTTGGAGAGATATTTCTCGCAAGGCACACAGCCCAGAGAATATCTGCACGCGCTTGTGCTCCGGCAGCTCTGGAATCGATCCCATGTGTCATGCTTGATACAGAGGAACAGGAAGCAGCCCTGGTTTTATCTATTTCCCCCCATCAGAAGATTCTCCTCCATCATCCTGGGTCAATTGCAGAGGCAACACTGGGCCCTGATATTGCTCCAAAAACTAGGATTCTCACTGTTGAAAAGCTGTGCCCAGGGCAGGGGTGGAGTCCCCATCCCTGGAGGGGTTTCCAGGTCATGGAGATGTGGTGCTGAGGGACAGGGGTTAGTGGTGCCCTGGCACAGCTGGGGCAACGCTGGGACTCCGTGATCTTAAAGGTGTATTCCAACCAAAACGATTTCACGATTCCCAGCAGTGTCAGCAATCAGATCTGCTGCTCCCAGTCGCCCTCCACTTAACCAGACGGGAATCGACGATTTGAAGTTTCCCTCCAGCCATATCTCAGCAGCACAAAGCCTCAGGCTGGCAGCCACCATCACAGCAGGAAAATCCCATAGGATTTGAGCAGCAGGAGACTCTCCCAGTGCCAGCATCCAAAGGATCTGCCTCTGCCCCTACAGAGCTAGAGAACTGGGCACAAGAGAAACCATCCAAACCACCCACTAAACACTTCCCTCCCCAGATATCCCAACTTCTCCTCTTTCCTTTCCACCTCAGAGCTTCTCAACAGTTGGGTAACATTTCAATTTTCAAGTAGAAGACCCTCCAGGCTCTTGCTGCGCCCAACTCCGTCGCAACCGCTGACATTTTGTCTCTTCTGACAGCCCAAACGAAAGCCCCCGAGTCTCCCACACAAGGTTCCTGTAAACACATCCCTATTATAGAGAAGCTGGCTTATTTTTCTATTGTTTTTTTCCGGTGAAAAGCACCCCATTGGGGATACATGAACATTTTAATCTCAGGTAGGAAGAGCAGAGTGAGAGCTTCGCTCCCTGTAACGCACCCTGCACCGATAGTTCCCATTGCCTGCCAAGAAAGACAGCGGGGTTGTTTTTTTGTGGGTTTTTTTTTCCCTTATTTCCAGTAATTATTTAAAGCTGCAAGGGACCTTGTTGTGATAAAAAAAAATTAAAAAAAATAAAAATATCACACTGCATGCACTCACTATATGACACTCAGACTGACAAAATGAATTATGAAAACCCAACCAACCGCTTGCATGCTGCCTCCATCCTGCTTGTTTGGGATGTTGCTGCTCCGGATTTTCTCAGGCTGCAGGCAATGCAATAAAAGCTCCCCTCTAAACAATATTCTCCCAGGTTTTAAGAACACAGTGGAAACATTTCTCCTGCTCTTAAGTGGTTTCTACAACAAAATTTCAATTCAAGGACAAATTTCAGCTCTTTTCCAGCAAGACTCAGTAATCTTGGATGGTGGGACTTAGAAGGAGCTTGGGAGCAAGCTCGGCTTTAAGTATGTGCTTAATTTCCCCTAAAGGTGACTTAAGCATGCAAAGCACTTTCCTAAATAGCCCCGGTTTGCTGTGTCAAGGCATGAAAAAGAATATAATAGGTTTGAAATACAGCTTAATGGCAACTTACAGTTTCTCTTCTAACCAAAAATGAAAAATTAATATGGATGCAACAGTGTTTTTCTTGGTCACTGGCATGTTTTCCCAATCCTCTGCATGTTATTGTATCTGGCTTTCTAGAGGAGCATTATTTGTTCAGCTGAACTATTCCCAGTTTCTCCCAAACGATTCAGACATTCGGTTAAGTTTCGGACAATGGCGACCACATTTCAGAAATCCTAAGGGATTTACAGATATTTCTGCTGCAAAAGCGAATTTTGCAAAGGTTGAATTGACCTGAGGTTAATTTTTTAATTTTTCTTTTTTTTAATCTCCTCTCTCATACCAGGGCTCTCCAGCTTCTGCAAGCCGCTGGTGTCGCTTCTGAAGTTCCAAGGTTACGGATGTAGCAGTTCGCAGGTCTAACATCTAAAGAGGCATCAGCAAACTGGAATCATGGAATGTTTTGAAATTTTTGACACTGAAGGTGGTGACACACTGGCCCAGGTAGCCCCGAGAGGTGGTTGCTGCCCCATCCCTGGAACCATTCCAGGGGAGGTTGCACGCAGCTCTGAGCAACCTGCTCTAGTTGCAGATGTCCCTGCTCCCTGCAGGTGGGTGGGATCAGACCTTGAAAGGTCCCTTCCCACCCAAACCATTCCACGATTCTATGAATACCACTCACAAGGGCTGTTTCCATGGAGAAGTTGAGGCTTCGCAAAGGAGGGTCACCACCGGAGTCACGTGAAGACAGGAAAACCAAAACACAATCACAAAAAGCACTCAGGGACCACCTGAAGGCAAAAACTCTCCATGTGCCTCCTGAGATCTTATCACTGCCAGCTTGCCTGTGGTGGCCAACAAAGAGCAACTTCTCCCCATCTGTGTCACTCCACAGGCTGCTCTTAAAAAAAGCACTTCTGCAGAGAACGCCTTCCATTTCCCCACTGGTAAGACACATGTGTAGAACACGGCCTGAGGTTAATTTGCTAATTTTGCTCTTGTTTTAGATTAGCGAGGTTAACAGCAGAAACCCCAAGGAAAATGTCAACAATCACGTCTTTCCTAGTGGGGGGGCAAAAAGGGTTGAAAAAAGCTTCTTTCCCAACATGTGTCTAGTTTTCCACTGTTGTTTTTGGCTCTTCATAGGAAGGAAATTAAATGAGCAGCTTCTTTTTTTAGCCTTTTTGGAGCACTGAAAAGGAAAAAGGCTGAGCGACAAGGCTGCAGGAGGACATGAAGGTCTTTTCTCTGGCCACGCATTTTTCCAATTCTGGCCACGCTGGTTTCCAATTCTAAAGCCCCTCCAAGATAATCCCCAGCAGCTGTCATCACCCACACACCAGGTTCCCAATAATGCCCCAGCCACAAATCTCCCTCAGCAAGATTACAAGGCCATGGATACTGCAGGCTGGGAATCAAAGAGCAGTAGGATGTTCCTTCTGTAGCACCAAGCCAGGTTGCCAGGTGTCATCCACCAAGATGAACTTAATGGTCTCACTGCCTCCAGTGGTGCTCTGCTCATACACATCCATCTTGAAGCCTGCAGTCCAAACTCTGAAGAAGTTTTGCACCACTTTTGCAGTTCCTGAGCTGGGCTGATCTTCTAAACACATTTATACGCCATGGGCCTGTAGATGTAGCTGAAGGTGTAAGGAAGACACTTTCCTCTGCCAAAGGGTATGTCCTCACTTCGGAGGCAGCGGGAAATCCGTGTAAGGATCCTGCATCAGGAACAGGTTGTCCAGAGAGGTGGCAGAAGACTCATCCCTGGAAACACTCCATGTGAGGTTGGATGGGGCTCTGAGCAATCTACTCTAGTTAAAGATCATAGAATCACAAAATGGTTTGGGTTGGAAGGGATCTTAAAGATCATCTCGTTCCAAACCCCCTGCCACAGGCAGGGACACCTCCCACTAGACCAGGTTGCTCCACGCTCCTTCCAACCCAGCCTTGAACATATCCAGTGATGGAGCATCCACAGCTTTCTTAGGTAACCTGTGCCAGTGTCTCACCACCCTCAGAGTGAAGAACTTCTTAAATTCCAAACTATATCTCTCCCAGTTTGTAGCCATCACCCCATATCCCATCACTACAAGTCCTTGCAAAGTCTGATGACGAAAAGCAGTAACAGAAAACGCTCCAGATATTTCTGCAGCAAGTACCACAGACGCGTTGGCAGCTGCCTGGTCCCGCTCCAGGGAGGTTACAAGTCAGAACTGAGATGCTAAGAAACCCAATTCTTGCTGCAAAACTGCAGTAAGAATTTTGAAAGGTATAAGATACAAGCAAATAAAGTGGTTTAAAAGGAACAGGACTGTTAAAATTCCCAGGGAAGCAGGAGATAAAGTTTCTTTCCAAGTAGGAGGTNGCGACAAGGCTGCAGGAGGACATGAAGGTCTTTTCTCTGGCCACGCATTTTTCCAATTCTGGCCACGCTGGTTTCCAATTCTAAAGCCCCTCCAAGATAATCCCCAGCAGCTGTCATCACCCACACACCAGGTTCCCAATAATGCCCCAGCCACAAATCTCCCTCAGCAAGATTACAAGGCCATGGATACTGCAGGCTGGGAATCAAAGAGCAGTAGGATGTTCCTTCTGTAGCACCAAGCCAGGTTGCCAGGTGTCATCCACCAAGATGAACTTAATGGTCTCACTGCCTCCAGTGGTGCTCTGCTCATACACATCCATCTTGAAGCCTGCAGTCCAAACTCTGAAGAAGTTTTGCACCACTTTTGCAGTTCCTGAGCTGGGCTGATCTTCTAAACACATTTATACGCCATGGGCCTGTAGATGTAGCTGAAGGTGTAAGGAAGACACTTTCCTCTGCCAAAGGGTATGTCCTCACTTCGGAGGCAGCGGGAAATCCGTGTAAGGATCCTGCATCAGGAACAGGTTGTCCAGAGAGGTGGCAGAAGACTCATCCCTGGAAACACTCCATGTGAGGTTGGATGGGGCTCTGAGCAATCTACTCTAGTTAAAGATCATAGAATCACAAAATGGTTTGGGTTGGAAGGGATCTTAAAGATCATCTCGTTCCAAACCCCCTGCCACAGGCAGGGACACCTCCCACTAGACCAGGTTGCTCCACGCTCCTTCCAACCCAGCCTTGAACATATCCAGTGATGGAGCATCCACAGCTTTCTTAGGTAACCTGTGCCAGTGTCTCACCACCCTCAGAGTGAAGAACTTCTTAAATTCCAAACTATATCTCTCCCAGTTTGTAGCCATCACCCCATATCCCATCACTACAAGTCCTTGCAAAGTCTGATGACGAAAAGCAGTAACAGAAAACGCTCCAGATATTTCTGCAGCAAGTACCACAGACGCGTTGGCAGCTGCCTGGTCCCGCTCCAGGGAGGTTACAAGTCAGAACTGAGATGCTAAGAAACCCAATTCTTGCTGCAAAACTGCAGTAAGAATTTTGAAAGGTATAAGATACAAGCAAATAAAGTGGTTTAAAAGGAACAGGACTGTTAAAATTCCCAGGGAAGCAGGAGATAAAGTTTCTTTCCAAGTAGGAGGTAAAAAGTCTGAGCTACTTGAAGTCATTAGAATCAGCGGGATGCAAGACACAAGGTACAGCAACAAACCTTTCTTGGACGCCTCTTCCAAGACAAATAAAACGACGGCGTTGATGTTTTTCATTTACAACACAGATACCTTTGCCAGTGGCCAAGAATGATATGGACACCAGGGTCTGGCAAAAGCTTCGAAAAAAAAAAAAACACCCACACACGGCAACTTTCCTCCTCTCTTATTTTACTTTTCTCTGTCATGGTTTCTTCTGTTCTGGCCTCTTTTCTACAGTCTTTTCTTGACCTTTCCCTTCCTAAATACAAATTTCAGGTCTCCGTGTCTGCCTCCTCTCCTTGCTTCGCCTTGGCAAATCCTGCTGGGAACAAGGAAGCCCAGGAGAATGGGATGATTTTACCTGTAAACGTGTGTCCTTACATAATGGAGCACTGGGAGGTTTGTGCTCCGAGCATGAGCTCTGGCACCAGGTTGCTTGCTGCAATTTGTCCTTTTAATTGACATCAAAACAGGAAAACACTTCATGTTATGCAACAGGAGCAATTATTAAAAACAGAAACTGAATCAGCTCCTGAAAAAGAATCCAGAGCAGCCAAGCGGTGTCTGTGGCGCTAACCCAGCTCAACATCCCTGCTGCCTCCTCCTCAGCATTTCCCACCACGACTGAGTCTGAAACTAAGAGAGATTCCCCAGGAGAGGGGCTGTCCTGCTCCTTCAGGCCAGCAGTTGGTTTCTGAGGGATTGAAATTCAAAGGTGCTCTTCAAACAGGCACCTTCACACAGGACCCACCTCTTAACTCTGGCTGAATCAGCACAGACTGTGATAACCCAGTATCTCCCAGGCTCCAGGAATATTTCACAGACTGGTGGGGGTTGGAAGAGACCTCCGGAGATCATCTGGAGCCACCCTGCCTGCTCCAGCAGGGTCACCCAGAGCCGGGGGCCCAGCAGCGCAGTGCCCAGGCGGCTTTGGAATCTCTGCAGAGAAGGAGACTCCACAACCTCTCTGGGCAGCCAGGGCCAGGCTCCAACACCCTCCCAACAAAGAAGTTTCTCTTTCTGCTCAGAGGGAACCTCCTGGGTTCCAGGTGGTGCCTGGTGCCCCTTGTCCTGTCACTTGGCACCACTGAGCAGAGTCTGACCCCAGCCTCTTGCCCGCTGGGGGCCCTTGAGCTCTTGCTCAGCATTGATTAGATCCCCTCTCAGGCTGCTCTTCTACAGTGGAACAGCCCCGGGGCTCTCAGTCTTCCCTGGGCACAGAGATGCTCCAGGACCCTCAGGAGCTTCCCAGCCTCTGCTGGACTCTCTCCAGTAGTTCCTGGTCTCTCTTCATGTGTGGAGACCACAACTGGACACACTGCTCCAGAGGTGGCCTCACTGGGGCAGAGTAGAGGGAGAGGAGAACCTCCCTTGACCTGCTGCCCACACACTTCTTCATGCCTCCCGAGAAACTATTGGCCTTCCTGCCCATGGGGGCACATTTTTTTGATTTATAAAGTTACCAGTTTAATACAGGAGCCAGCGGGCAACACTCTATCTCAAGTCTCCCATCACCTAAGCAAAAACCAAAAACCACAGCACTTTTGTTTCACAAATACCAGGGAAGCCTCACCCCGTAATTTCAACTCTTCTAAAGTCAAGTTCTGCACTGCTGTTGGGACACCAGCCAGCTCCCCCAGAACAATGGTTTATAGCAGCTCAACCTTGCCACCAATTAGGCATTTAAAGGCTTAGAGAAGGATCCGGTATTTAAGAGGCAGCTGCAACGGGCAACCATTAGCAAACACACACACACACAAAAATAAGATAAATAAACAATAATCAGTGAAGCAACTTGATAAAAAGTCAAAAGATTGGCTTTTCCAGCTTCCTCCTGGGAGGACTGAAACACAAACAGAGCAAGAGAGATGCAAAGGGTCAGGCAATTCAGTGGGATGACGAGATTTTTAAAGCCACAGAAAGGGGATAAACAGAGCGCAAGTCAACAACGGGCAAGAACAGTTCAAAACACTGACCAACACAAGGCTCCCAACCTTCTGTATCCAAGGTCAGCAGGGTGTGGAGGTGGAGCCTCCTCTAGACACGCTGTCTTCAGAAAGCAACAACAAACTATGCAATGGCATTGTCATAGGAACCCAAGTTTACATGAATGTGATATCAAGGAGCTACCAATCCTTTCACACCACCTTTGGATCCCCTGTCGCATGCAGTCCAGCCCTGACCACCACATGCCACACAGTTTTAACCACATTAGTTGCTTGACAGCAGAGGGACAAACTGCCCACAATGCTCTCCTGCAAGCCACAGATCACAGGACCATCGAGGTCTGGAGATGACCGGCTCCAATCCACTTGCACAAGGTAGAGTCAGTGAAGAGCAGAATCCCCAGTGAAGACGCACGCCCTGCAACACTATTCTGACAGACTAAGGAGGACACTGGCAACCCCTAGTCAAAAAGGAGGATATGTTTTGACTTCACACACCCAACCCACCCTCCACCAGCAGCTGTAGCAGAGCCCATGCAAGTAGCACTTTTTTTTTTCCAAATGGTTCTTCAGGCCTGGCTCAGGCTGCCCAGGGCAAGGGTGGAGTCTCCATCCCTGAAGGGGTTTCCAAGCCATGGAGATGTGGTGCTGAAGGACATGGGTGCCCTGTCAGTGCTGGGGGAACAGTTGCACTCAATCTTCAAGGTCTCGTCCAACCCAAACAATCTGATGATCCTATGATTTCATGGGCCTCTCCGAGAGGCACGATGGCTGAGCGGCGAGATGGGCAACGCAGCCTCCAAAGCGCCACGGGTTTGTTTTCAAGTTGCGCAAGAATGTGGCAGCCTCGGATGCCAACTATTTGTTTATTTCTTTTAGGATCTAACATCATGAGCTTGTTTACAAGGCTTCAGATCAACCAGAAGGAACCCGTTCGATTATTTGGAGAACAGAATCTCTCAAACCATGGTTTATACAACAGAATGATCCAGGCAGCTTGTGCACCTTGGGATTTTTTTGAAATTAAAATTTTGGAAATTAAAAATCCCCAAATCTTCATCTTCCAGTCCCAGAGAATAATTGCATTGTCTCATCATTTCTTGTTGACTCTCTCTTGATTCGTATCAGTATGAAAATAACCCCAGCAATTGTTTCTGAAGAAATAAATACTGTATTTCTTTGAAAAACAAGGTCAGTGGGGATGTGCTGCTTGTAGTAATTACTTCTTTGCTCCCACCATTTTTGATCGCTACCAGAAGCTGTAAAAGTCCTTATTAAAGTTCAGTACAAGACAGTCCTTGCGTGTACTGGAAAGAGTTTTCTCCCATCTCCTAAAAGGTCTGAGCGCAGCTGGTCATTCACACCTGCCTGAAATCCTTTCAGGTTCTTAGACTCAGTTGCACTTGATGGAAATATCTGCCATAGGTCACTGGTTGCATTTTTAGTATTATAATACTTTTATTTTTTTAAAAAAAATCTTTTGCTAAAGAATCTGAAGCCTCTCAGTTTAACTGTCCCTGAATTTGAGGAATGAAGGAGTTATTTGAACTCCTGCTGTGTTAACATCTAGAGCCCATTGGGCACTAGGACTGGACTTTGTAGGATATTGTGGTCATGTCAATTCTTAATATATCCAAGTCAAATACTGACAGTATTGTTGGATCCGTGGGACATGGTGGTAACCCATGGAGTCATGGAATTGTTTTGGTTGGAAGAGACCTTTAGAATCATGGAGTCCCAGCATTGCACCAGCACTGCCAGGTCACCACTAATCCCCGTCCCTCAGCACCCAGGCCTGGACAATCCTAGAGGGGGTTCAAGAAATTGTTCCTCAGCTCCAACCTAAACCTCCCCTGGGGCAACTTGAGGCCAGTTCCTCTCGTCCCATCGCTTGGGGAGAAGTCATTTCATCCCTCACCTCACCCCAACCTCCTGTCAGGTAGCTGCGGAAAGTGAGAAGGTCTCCCTGAGCCTCCTCTTCTCCAGACTGAACAATCCCAGCTCCCTCAGCTGCTCCTCACCAGACTCCTGCTCCAGGCCCTTCCCCAGCTCTGTTGCCCTTCTCTGGCCACGCTCCAGCCTCTCAAGGTCCTTCTGGGATGGAGGGGCCCAAAACTGAAACATGATCCCAATACATTTCCTGGGACTACGTGCCACTGACTTCTGATAAGCAGCAAAGGACTGAAGAACACATAGGCTTTACTTTTTAAAATCAAAGCTGCAACTGAGTCTTTTGAGAGCCACCTGCGCAAAAAATAATCGTGCCAGATGGGTAATTATCAACTTGGGATAATTATCAACACTAGCAGAAAAAGAGTATTGAAGGCTGTGATCCAACATCATGACCTCTCTGCCAAGTCCAAACACTTGTACAACCTCCCTTTCCACAGGCTCCAAAATCTGGGTAGAACTCTGCCCAGGATTATGGGATCTCGCTGCTCTCCATGTTATCCTGGGCAGGGATCTCTACCACAGAGCAAGTGCATTCCCATCCTGTGGGATCCAGCCCTCTGCTGTCAGCATGATGAACACAAACCACAGCACCTTGGAGAATTAACACGTGGGATGTCCTAAACACAAAGAGGAATTCACCTTTAGATTGATCTCTTGCAACAGGAACATCTGAAGGCCACCTACTCCTTCACTACTGTGACAATCAAAATGATGCCTCTGCTAAAGTCCTTCTTGCCAACAAACTGCTCTGCAACCCATTTGATCCCTTCTCACAGCATTTACTCCATGAAAAGACCTCCTAACATGTTCATATTATCACAGGCCATCCTCTGACAATTCCAACGTAAATCATAGAATAGTTTGGGTAGGAAGGGACCTTTCAAGGTCTTCTGGTCCAACCACCCTGCAGGAAGCAGGGACATCTACAACTAGAGCAGGTTGCTCAGAGCCCCAGCCAACCTCCCCTGGGATGGGTCCAGGGATGGGGCAGCAACCACCTCTCGAGGCAACCTGGGACAGGGTCTCAGCATCCTCAGCATCAACAATTTTTTCCTTCTCTCTGGTCTAAATCTCCCTCATTTAGTTTCAAACCATCCCCCCTTGTCCTGTCCCAACAGGCCCTGCTCAAAAGTCTGTCCCTATCTGACAGGCCCCTGGAAGCCCTGAAAGGCCCCCAGAAGGTCTCCCCAAAGCCTTCTCCTCTCCAGGCTGAACAAGCCCAACTCTCCCAGCCTGGCCTCCCAGCGGCAGGTTCCAGCCCTCCCAGCATTGCTGGGGCTCCTCTGGCCCCACTCCAGGAGGTCCCTGTCTCTCCTGTGATGAGGACTCCAGAGCTGGACCCAGCACTGCAGGGGGGATCTCCCCAGAGCCCTGGGAGCAGAGGTGCAAGATCCCTCCCTGACCCTGCCGCCCACGCTGCTGGAGATGCAGTCCAGGAATCTCCAATCGTCTCTGCTCTTCCAACGATTCCTCAGCTCGAGATCCCCATCTTACCCGTGAGAAAAGGAGTGAGAGCAATCTGTTCACAACTGCATTTCATTTGAGTCCCCTGCAAGCCTCCATGAAGTTCTTTATCTTGTTATCCTAATGCAAATAGACTTCTGTGATATTTTTTTTTTTTTTCCACATCCAAAATTTCACCATTGCAACAACCGCAATCCTGGCAGGCTCTCCCCTGCCTGGAAAGGGAACAAACTTTCAAATAATTTATAAATAACCAGTTCAATAACCTAGCTTTTCTTCTTTCATCCCACAAAAAGGCAGAAATTTTGCTCAGGACCGCAAGCTGTCAACTTCCCAGCAAACCCCCGAAATCCCACTTAACTCTCCATTGTAAACAGTGTAGTATTGCGCTACCACATCAATAAATTCCATTCTTGAAGGAATTACTCTTGTGTTTGATTCACATTTGTTCTGCATATGCCACTGAGCCCAAGGTATTCCCAACGTTCAACTCCTAAAAAGCCTCGGCTTTCAAAAGGACCGCGCAGAAGGCGGAGGAGCCTTCCCGAGTGCTATTGTTTTAGTCAGAATGAAATCACAAATTGAGGATGTCAGCTGCCTAACCTCCCCCCTCCAACCCCACCCCTTCACTTAACGATCAAAAAAAATTCAGCAGCTCGAAGTTGCCTCCGAATCGAGCTGCGGCAAGTTTCAAACCCCCATGCAGATCGCGCTCTCAGGACGCCGCATGGGTGGCCACTGGATGCCATCTTGCAGCCTCCAAGGCTGGTTTCAACCAGCGTGACCTTACAATGGCTGCCTGATAGCTCGGCGAAGTTCACGCTTCTGCACCTCTTGCTGCTCTACAAATCTCGGCTCTGGGAGGAAAGACTTTTAAAGTCTCTTTGATTGGTTAAACTAGATGACCTTGAAATGCCCCTTCCAATCCAAACCAGCCTATGATTCGAAGACCTTTTGAACCCAAAACACTCTATGATTCTATGAACGGAAGCCCCTTCCAACCCAAACCTGTCTACAGCTCTATGAAAGCACCAGGACTGTGCCTCCTGATCACAGCGTGGCTTCAGGCTATCCTGCTACCCGGCCACTACTTGATCTGCGCTGGAGACAACCACGGATTGGCAAAGAGCAAAGCAATCCCTGATGCTTCCCTAGGGCTCAAAAAAACCTTCACAACAAAAAATTAAAACAAATTGACAAGAGATGAACTTGGAAAATGATAGGGACAATCTTTCTACCAGGGCCTGTTGCGACAGGATAAGGGGGGATGGGTTGAAACTAAAAGAGGGAGATTTAGACCAGAGAGAAGGAAAAAATGGTTGATGTTGAGGGTGGTGAGAACCTGGTCCAGGTTGCCCCGAGAGGTGGTGGCTGCCCCATCCCTGGAACCATTCCAGGGGACGTTGTTCGGGGCTCTGAGCAACCTGCTCTAGTTGCAGATGTCCCTGCTCCCTGCAGGGTGGTTGGACCAGATGACCTTGAAAGGTCCCTTCCCACGCAAACCATTCCATGATTCTATTCTATGAAATGCAAGAAATTTTGGTTGCAGACAGCCCAGAACTAGCTTTGCACGGGTTGGCAGGAGGCATCTCTGCAGATTCCTACAGGTGACGACTTCACCAGTGCCTGTAGAGAACGTCACAAAGTTCTGCTTTAAGCGGAAGCCTCGACCCTGCAGAGCCTGCATCCCCAGCACGTCCCCTCCCTTCCTCCATGGGGGAACTGGAAGCGGGAGCAGATGGATAGTTCTGTACGAGGATTAACACACTAGAAATGAAAAATCCCTTCAGTAAATGCTTCTGACCTGCCACCCTCACAGCTGACATGGCTCCCAGCAGCAGGAGAGGATTTCACTTGACCATTTCAACTTTCTGCAGTGGGCGTCTGTCTCCCTGCAGTCACAAAGAATTCCTCAGGAGCATTTCAGAAACAGAAGGATTATTGAAGCCACCCACACACAGTTCCAAATTAACTCATCATGGAAATTCAAGATAATAAATGCCATCGTTTTTGCCTTTAACTCTGCACATTTTTTTAAAAAAATTTTTGTTTCGTTTGTCCTCCCCAAAGTGAGTGTTTCCAATTTATGGATGGGGGAGAAAAAAAAAAAGATTTAAAAAATCCTTTCATTAGTTTGTTTTTCCAGGGATCAAAACTCCCCAAATATAAGAAATTAACACACCAATGTAAACACATGGCTGCTCGCGCTCCTGGAATACATTTAACTCAGACACTACAAAAGGCTGCCCCTTCCTGATTAGTAACCCCAATTTGAAACTTACTGTAGTAAAATGACGCTATAAAACTCCTTTTTCCCCCCCTCATCTTCACTACTGAAACATGGAAAAACGGTGGGCTCTTCAAAAACGTGGAAAGGACAAGTCACAGCAGCAGAGATCGCAGAGAAGAGACACGAGATGTGCACCAGCGAGAGGAACCCGGGCGGGATGTTTCACCACCGGCTTCAGACACAAAGCACCAGTCTAAAAATGTAACTCTGCACATTTTTTTAATAAACCAGGGATGGAAACAAAATAAACCAGGAACTTGGTAACGAGCAGACCTGGGGAGACCGCTTCTAAAGGATTTTAGTCGCACGGCTCATGGATTTGGTGCCGACGCAGGATGCTAAGGCAGCAGCGTAACGGCAGCGATCTCTGCCCACAGGTTCTCCAGCATCTCACAACACCAGCTTACTCTGCAGCCTTTTTCTTTCAGCTCTAGAATTTCTAAAGGCTCTCCTTGGGTACCCATTCACCACAAATCCCTGGTAATTAAGCCTTCTGAGAATCTAAACACATTCAAATCACACTCAACAGCCACACAAATTACTCCAGAGGGACCAAAAGCCCCAAATCACAATTCTACGCTCTGCAGAAGACCACTTCTCCCAGTAGATGCTCTCCTGGCTTTCAAGCTTTCCTCACTTTCACACTTTCCTTACTCACACAGACAGCAAGTGCTGAGCAGCCAGCAAGACCTCCCCTCCCCTGGGTACTGCGTGTTGTCTCCAAACCAGTCGGCTGATAAGACAAATCATTTTAATGTAAATATCAACAGTTCCTGCCACTTATCTTAATTGTGGCTTCCACCAAGAAGCTTTCCATTAAGGGACCTCCAGCCCCTCAAGGTCTTTCTGGGAGTACAGGGCCCAAAATTGACCCCAGGATTCGAGAAGCGGCCCCCCCAGTGGCCAGTCCAGGGGGATGATCCCTACCCGGGTCCTGCTGGCCACACTGGTGCTGATACTTCATAATCCATGTTTGCCTCCAACTTGACATCTCAAGGCTTTCGATTCCCAGCTCCCTTTGCTATGCTCTTCTCTTTAAAAGGAATAGTGATTTATAAAATGGTTTAGGAAAAGAAAAATAAATTAACAGCTTGGTTTGGTCTGAGTAGTCAGTCAAGGAAAGCATTTTGTCCTCAATCTCCAGCAAAATGGTGCATAATGGATTGATTGCTCAAGTTTGAGAGTTCCCTGGGCCCCTACTTAGATAATCTTTATAGCTCCCGGGACGCATTGAAGTGGTCTCCAATTACTAAAGCCTCAGATCAGCCTGTCAAACACTGGGACTAGTAAAGTCAGAGTAAGAGAGCAAAAATGCTCTCAGTGTAGCTCTGCCCCTCCAAAACCCAAGCATGCACACGCCAAATTAATAATCCACAGTGGCAGCCCCATGCTCTGCTTCCATGAAATCCCTTCCACAGCTAAGTCCCAACAGCACAGCTTTAATACAGCCCTTTCTCCTACAGTTAAATCTCACTATAAATGAAAACTTCTGGTGAAAGTGCATTTTTCACACTCTAAGCTGCAAATGCACTTAGACTCCTAGAATTGTTTGGGTTGAGAAAACACCTTTAAGCTCCTGGAGTCTCAGTGTTGCCCTAGAGCTGCCAGGGCACCACTAACCCATGTCCTTCAGTACCACATCTCCATGGCTTGGAAACCCTCCAGGTGTGGTGATGTCCTTTCTGAATTCATCTCGAGTCGCAGACTCATGGTAAGAGCAGCTTTGGGAGGGCTGCAAAGGTGTAGCAAAATATTTAGCAGGCAGGCAGAGGTGTACCCTGCAGATGTATGGGGGGCAAAACGGGATGAGGGCAATGTTCCTGCAAGCCAAGAAGCTTTGAGGACAAGCAAAGGGCAGAGATACAGAGATTTTTTTTCTTTTTTTTCCCCCCTTAATTTTATTTTCTCTCTTTTTTTTTTTTTTAAGGAGCTCCAAAACCGAGAAGCTTCTGTGATTGGCATCTGCTCTGCTCCCTGACTCAAGAGGAGAGAGAAACATGCTGCTAATTTTTAGCCTGTTACAACTCACTCAGATCCTTCAGAAACAGATCCTCCAGTGTCTGTGAACATGGAGAGGACCTTCCAAGCAGGCACTAAAAGGACATCTCCAACACTACAAGGCCCTTTCTTTAGAGAAATGCTCCTTCAATACCTACACAAGCCCACCCAGCTGGACGCAGACGCCAGCGAGACATCCCCAGCACACTAGCAACCAACTGCAGCTCGCACGTCACATTTCTTTCAATGGTTTGTTCTTTTGTCTGGGGAAAAGTCATTTTTCAAATGACGTGCTCGGCTCTTTGTCCCTCTGTATCGTGGAGCAGAAACCATTGCTCATGTCCTGCTCCAGTACACAGTTGGCTTTGTCTCATTAAACAAAAGAACATGGACTTTCTTGCAATTGTTTCCAGCTGTTTGATCAAGGTTTTTACGGGATCAGAAGTCAACGGCAATCAACATCTGGCCACCTGCACAAAACCAGCTCTGGAAGGCTGAAGAATTGGATATGACAAGCAGATCTAATTCTCACTCTGAAGAAAAACCCACCCCACATGATTTGACAGCAGCTGGATCCTCATTAATACTCTGCATAGACTCTGAAGTCTTCGAGCAGCGTGTCCTCCTCTGTGGTGGGAACACTGTTTACTTTATTCACTGTCACAGAATCAAAGAATCTTTCAGGTTGAAAAGACCTTGAAGACCATCAAGTTCAAGCGTTGCCCCAGCACTGCCAGGGCACTACTAACCCATATCCCTCAGCACCACAGCTCCACGCCTTGGAAACTCCTCCAGGGATGGGGACTCCATCCCTACCCTGGGCAGCCTGGGCCAGGCCTGGACAACCCTGGAGGGGAAGAAATTGTTCCTCAGACCCAATCTAAATCTCCTTACACCATAAAGTAGCCACTAAAGATTTTTTTTTTTAGTATTTCTTTAGGTAGAATGGAAATTCCCCAGAACGTGCAAAAATTATAGCACTTCAACTAAGGTCTAAGTATTCGAGTCTAAGGAAGAAATTCTTCACTCTGAGGGTGATAAGACCCCAGCCCAGGTTGCCCAGAGAAGGTGTGGATGCCCCACCCCTGGAAACATTCCAGATCAAGTTGGATGGGGCCTTGAGCAACCTGCTCTAGTAGGTGTCCCTGGCCATGGCCAGGGAGTTGGCATGAGATGATCCTTAAGGTCCCTTCCATCTTAAACCATTCTATGGTAACACAGAATCCAATAAATGGATGAACAAGGCAAGAAGCTATGAGGTCGACATCAGCAGCATCTAATTTGTATCCCAGCAGAAGTGTATAAACAAAGTCTAATGTTCCACAGGAAAAAAAAAACCAAAAAAAACACAACAACAAACAACAAAAACCCAAATAGTATTTGAGCAACTCAACAGGTCAATGCAGTTTCAGCAGCCTGACGTGTCCCTCAAAGACTGGCCTCACACGGGTGCCCTTCGGGTTGGTGAAGGAGAAAGGACAAAGGAACACGAGCTAAGAAGTCCTCTGTTTCAAAACAGCATTTCAGATGGCCGTAGAAGGACAGCTAAACAAATAAGAGCAGGGGCGGTCTCATAAAAAGTTGATAACCTACTTCTGAGGCTCTGAGGAGCATGTTAACAACTCACCTTCAATCATCGGTCAATCGGAAATTCAAACGCAAGCGGCCAAGAACATGAATTACACTACAACTTGTAGCAATACAAGGATGAGGTGATCGGGAAGTCCCCACTCACAGGGTAAATCTGAGGACGGACACGCCACCACTGGTGGCTCCATCATGGCACATGCTTCCTGCTTGCCTGTGGAGATGGGAGGTTATAGCTGGAGAACCAGCGACCTGCACATTCTGCAGCTCTAACGTCTTCAGCTTCCACCAGTATTGATCTTGAACTTTTCAGATCTGTCACACTTAACCTTCAGAGGCAGAACCACCACCACATCTGCCACCGTTTCCCTCGACCTCTCCCTAAAAGCTGTGAAAAATGTCTTCAAACACCCCAGCTCTTTGCATCCAAGCCAGAGAGATTTGTGAAATATGGAAGGCATTAAAATATTCACTTTCTCTCAGTAAAGAAAGAACATAAACCTACAAACAACGCCTTGAAGGCATTTCAGCAGCTTAATCTACGCAGGATATATTTTTTTTTCCTTACGATTACTATTATTATTGAAAGTCAATCAGAACTCACTGGGTCCAGGAAGCAGTAAACAACAAGAATTTGACTTAAAAGGCAGAAAAGCAAATAAATCCTTGAGGAACAGAATAAAAACATGAAAAAGAAAACGACTGAACATTTCTAAAGAGCTGTTTGTTTGCGGTATAGGCTGCAAGGCTCGGCTCTACAGGAGCCATCCCACCCATGAGTTAACTACAGATGACACCTCCTTCCAGTGGCACCAACACCAAGAGAGGGGGGGTCTGTCAACATTTCAGTCACCAACAACCATTCACAATGGCGTTTATACGGCAGAAAAAGCTCGTTCCTTACCCCCAGTCTAATTGACTCTCGGTACGTAAGTTCCCCAACTAAAGGAAATTATGAATATCTAAAAAAAAAACCCCACATCACACGAGCGAGTTTTATGACTGGTGCGGGATGAGAAGAGGACGTGACATTTGAAATTTGTAGTTGTGAGGAAAAGCAGTCCCCCTCCAAAAAAAAAAGCCATTTACCATAAATTTGTGTACAGAATTGTCCACTTTTCATCGTACAAAACAAACTGGGAGATCATTGCTTAGATATTAAAGCCCCATTAGGGCTATTAAGCCAGAAGCCACCACACTCTTAAAAGTAAGACAAGAAAAATTTGAGCCAGCTGCAACAGCAACTTAGTCCTGCCTGTATTTTTATATTAAAAAAAGCACACCTTAAAAATTATACCTCAAAGAGACTCTAAGGACAGAGCAGATCTTTGCAGACCAGTGTCAGGTGGACAGCAGCTGAAGATGATGCAGAACACAGTTGGTTGGGCTTCTTATAATAAAAGATGATATTTCAGAGATCGGTTTCAATGGGGTGTCCAGTTCTTGGCCAAAAGTCCCACAGAAAGTTTCAGACTTAAACCTAACTGCCTGGGGATACCTGGTAGGGCTCACATTTTAGAGGTTTCTATAAAGGAGAGCAAGAGCCAGACCTGGGCCACCTGCACTCCCAATAAATCCCATCATCTCTCCACAGGGGAGTTGGGTTTATTGCTTGTGCTCATGGCAGAGCTGATCCAAGTCTTGCTGGATGGGGTGAGTTTGCATTCCAGGACAGTGATATCACGGAAGGATCTCCCTATCTGAGGCCCAGCACACAAAGCTCACGGGATGGACAATGCGTGACTTCTACCACCATTGCCAAGCTAATTCCTGAAGTGCCACTGTGAGCCCTTCGTACTTGGGGGTGCTGGGGGGTGAGGAGCTGGAGGTGAACCAGCCTCAGGTGCTCAGAGCCCAGCAGCCACTGGCTCCCTGGGCTGCGTCTCCAGCAGCGTGGGCAGCAGAATCAGGGGGGATCCTGGCCCTCTGCTCCCAGGGCTCTGGGGTCAGCCCCCTGCAGGGCTGGCTCCAGCTCAGGGGGAGTCAGCACAGGAGAGACAGGGAGCTGTTGGAGCGGGGCCAGAGGAGCCCCAGCAGCGCCGGGAGGGCTGGAACCCTCTGCTGGGAGGCCAGGCTGGGAGAGTTGGAATCTCTCCAGAGAAGAAGACTTCACAACCTCTCTGGGCAGCCTGGGACAGGCTCCAACACCCTCCCAAAAAAGAAGTTTCTCTTCCTCCTCAGAGGGAACCTCCTGGGTTCCAGTTGGTGCCCAGTGTCCCTTGTCCTGGCGCTGGGCACCACTGAGCAGAGTCTGGCCCCAGCCTCTTGCCCCCTGGGGGCCCTTGAGCTCTTGCTCAGCATTGATCAGATCCCCTCTCAGGCTGCTCTTCTCCAGCTGAACAGCCTCGGATGTCTTTAGAGCTTCTCAGGCTCAGGGAACAGCTTCTTGCCCTTAACACCACATCCAGTCCCCACTTGGGAGACCACAAAACCCAACCTGCAGTAGTTGCAAATACAACCCATCAAAGCCACAGCTGCAACAACAGCACTGCACTGGAAAGACACTTCCATAACATCTGAGACATTCAATTTTTAAGAGTCTCCTTTACAGGGCCTATGTCCCCATTTCAAAAAAAAAAAAAGAAAAAGGAAAAAAAGAAGCGAGGAAAAACTGGACTGGAACAGCTACACTTGCAAAAGGACATTTATAAGAGCAAATAAAGCTCAGAGGCTTTTAACTGCATGTTCAAATACTGGCCTCACAACAACAAAACCAGATTTCTTGCCCCCCGTGCCAAGTGCTCCTAGATACCGCACTTCTCACATGCGTGCGTTCCTGTTGGGCGCTAAGGGGTTAACTCAACCTCCGAGGCCAGAGAGGGCTTGAAGGCAATGCCACCAGCTCTGAAGTAAATCAGCAAATATTTCTGCCAGCTTTGTTAGAAATAAAAGGTTATTAAAACCACCTGCACTCGTTGCTAACAGGAATGGCACAAGGAGAAGACACGGAGAGAGCATCGGAGCTTGTAAATGCATCAAATTAATACACGATGGATCTCTCAGATCCGAAGGACACAGATTCCCTTTCCTGACAAATCTGTTCATTGATATTTTTCAATGATCCGCTTCTGTCATTCCACTCGCCAGCGTTTTGGAAGGACAATACTTTGGGGAACAAAGTATCTCCAGTTTTTATTCTGCCAGGGGACTTCTGGTAAGGTCTCAGGAGAGGCTGATGTGGAACAGCAGCAACAGGATGCTCCTCACAGCTCCCAGGCAGAGCTCTCACCTAAGGTGGTCACAGATTTACTAGTAACAGGCAAATATGCCCCAACAGCACTGAAACCTTGGGTTTCAGAGAGGAAGGAAACAAAAGAGCAACACAGAGCATCGTGAGCACTGTGAGGGTGATGAGAATCTGGAACAGGTTGCCCATAGAGGCTCCATCCCTGGAAGTGTTCAAGGGCAGGCTGGATGTGGCTTGAAGCAACCTGCTCTAGTGGCAGGTGTCCCTGTCCATGGCAGGGGGTTGGAATGAGATGATCTTTAAGGTCCCTTCCAACCCAAATCATTCTATCAGCACAGAGACAGGGATCTGGCTTTCAGATCAAACGCCTCATTAATTTTGCTGTTGTTGGTTTCCTTCTCTCTGCAACACCTGCAAAGCTGTGAGATGGAAGGGGAGTGCTGAGGACAAGGTAACATTCAATTGAGTTACCACTGGGTGCACAGAGAGGTGATCTGGCCATCTTCGCAGCTGTTGTCAGCCACAGAATACCTGGAAGAGAAATACATCCATGAGGTTGGGCAGACCTCAGTAGCTTCAGACAGGTCTCAGCCCTTTCCAGTCAGACACAGCAGTGTAAAGTTAAGTTGAATACAAAGATGGGAATTCACAGAACTTTTTTCCATGCCATCACACTTCCATTGTCCCCAAGTTCACCAAGTTTATCAAGTTCTCAACAGCAAAGGAAACAAAACAGAAATTATTTTTGCAAGTTTTAATGCAACACAGAATCATAGAATTGTTTTGGTTGAAAGAGACCTTTCAGATTGAGTCCAACCATTCCCCCAGCACTGCCAGGGCACCACTAACCCCTGTCCCTCAGCACCACATCTCCACAGCCTGGAAACCCCTCCAAGAATGGGGACTCCACCACTGGGCCAGGCCTCAACATAGGGAAGCATTTGTCCCTCGGCTCCAACCTAAACTTCCCCTGGCGCAACTTGAGGCTATTTCACTTGTTCCTCAGAAGAAGAGGCTGACCCCCACCTCACTCCATCCTCCTGAACCTCTGGTCTAAACGTGGATAGAAAGAAACGAAAGAGGTGAAGTAGCAAAAAAGGCCAATAAAAAGCCAATCAGAATTAGGTTGGAAAGAAGGAAAACCAGTACTGAAAACATGAAGAAACCAGAAGACATGAGCATTCCCAGATGCACCCGCCAATCATATTGGCTGGCAGTGAGGAAGTCAACAGGAGAGGCAACAAGTTATTTGAAGAATCGCTATAGTTCCACTTAACGTGTTCCATCAGCCGGGGCCCACACACCCCATCTCATATCACTTCAAATCAGTTCACGTAGTAAAAACTTCTATTTTCACCATAGTTGTCTCTCCTTTACATAATTTGTGCCTTTCCAAAACTTCTTGGCTGATGTTCTCCTAGAGAAGAACATCAGTCGCTCAAAGTCACAACAATTAAGATGTCCTGAGCTGCAGTCACCAGAAACACCCAAGGAGCAGGCGCTGGAAACGTTGACAGTCCCCAGTAAACTCCAAACACTCAGCGTTCACTCTTACTGGGAAGTGTTTCTATCGCTGACTGGAAGCTAAAACAAAACCCCTGGAGGAGAAGATACTTCAAGAAGAAAGGCTCTGTTTATTTAAGAGACAAACAAAGGCAAAAGCTAGCTTAGGATGGATGAAAATCAGCAAGTGGAAAAGCAGCTGGAAAGCAAGTCGAGCAGTTCTACCTGCCCATGACAGCACCATAAAGGTTCAAGGGAGCCAGAAGCCTTTTCTACAACTACTTCTTAACATCTCCCCAAAATTTTCCTGAGGCATGAGAAGGTTCCTTGCACTCTCCTACTGCTTCTACTGAAGCCCAGGACTGCACACTCAGAGCCAAAGAAAATCCATGAACCCTACCAAGCTTAGCTCAAACAGGTACCAGATTGCTCCCTGTCCATCCACACCCGTTTCTGAGTGCGTGGTTTTTTTAGCTCGTTGATTTTGGAAGACTTTTGAAACAGCAAGAGTCACCCTGGTTGTGTTGTGCATACAAAGAGGATGTGTCTACTTCTGGGATCCTCAGTCCAAGAAAGACAAGGAACTGCTGGAGAGAGTCCAGCAGAAGCTGCTGAGGGTCCTGGAGCATCTCTGTGCCCAGGAATGGCTGAGAGTCCTGGGGCTGCTCAGCTGCAGAAGAGCAGCCCCAGAGGGGAGCTGACCAATGCTGAGCAAGAGCTCAAGGGCCCCTGAGGGGCAAAAGGATGGGGCCAGACTCTGCTCAGTGGTGCCCAGCAACAGGACAAGGGACACCAGGCACCAACTGGAACCCGGGAGGTTCCTTCTGAGCAGGAAGAGAAACTTCTTTGTTGGGAGGGTGTTGGCACCTGGCCCAGGCTGCCCAGAGAGGTTGTGAAGTCTTCTCTGGAGAGACTCCAAACCCACCTGGACACTGCAGTGCTGAGCCCCCTGCTGTGGGTTACCCTGCTGGAGCAGGGGGATGGCACTAGATGATGTCCAGAAGTCTCTTCCAACCTCCACCACACTGCGTATAACAACAATAGATCAAGACATATATTTTCTTCCCAATTCTGCAACCAAGGCACAGGTGAGCTTGGTCCAAGTGAACACACCATAATGTAGTGTCACCTTGAAAATAAAATTTACCTTTTGTGCATCTCAGAGGAAGTTCCGGAGTTGGCTATTAAAGCACCACCATGATCACAGAACCATAGATTATTTTAGAAGGGACAAAACTTTAATGGTCATCTTGCACAGATAAAACAAACCCAAGCTGTACCGGTGATAAACTATGTCCTCATGGAAGATACAGAACCAGAGAGTGACAGTGGTGGTGTTGGAGCTCCTTCCATCACCTGCTGTCCGCAGCTACTGAGCGCCCACCATCGGCCACACACACACTGCTCTCTCAGATCGAGCTGGGGTTTGACAGTACTTGCCTTCATTTATCCCCTCGCTTTCTTCCATCTGCTCCACGGAAACACAAATTTGAAGGACATGACAGGAGTCCAGAGCCGGGGGTGGGGGAGGGGGGGGTGTGCAGGGCGAGAAGTGGGATTATTTCCATATGGGGTTGAAAATAAAAAGGCTTGAACTGAAAATACCTCATGAGCAGAAGGCTCCCACAGGATCTATAAGCAGTCGTGTGTGTGCACCGTATAGAACGTCCTGGTGAGGCTTCCCCCCCCCACTTTCCGAGCCTGATTGTGCCTAGACAAGTCCTCGAGCCTTGTATCGCAACACGACGTTCCTTCGCGTGCCGTTTGGCAGATGCCGTGGCGGGGGCCCCGCCAGTTTGCCCCGGAGCCCTCCCTTTTAATCAGCATCACGTCGAGTTTAACACGGGCTTTGAAATGTGCACCAGATTCAAAGCCTGGCCTCAAGGGTGGGGGGGGGTGGGGGGTCCCCTGCAGAATAACACATACCAGCCCGGCTCACTGCTCCTCTGGCAATTATCTTTCAACTCTGGCTGAACCGTTCGAACTGTCAACGCCAGCGCCTTGCCAACCAGAGGAAAGGTTGCAGGGTCAGAGCTGAAAACACAACTCCTCCAGGCTGCAGCGCCAGGAGAAGAGGATGGGGTGTTTGTTTATCCTGCTGTCTGCTGATGAGGAGAACTCCCAGGGCACTTGTTTTAGGGCTGAGCAGAACTACAAACAGTGTTAAGAGGAGCTGAAGGAAAAAAAAAATATTAAAAATAAAAAAAAAATTTAAAAAGAGGTTAGCAATGAAAAGGAGCATCAATATCCACCGGGCATCACTGGAAGGCAGAGACTGTAAGGTTGTTTGCACCTCGTTGCTGGCAGTGTCTTTCCAGGTCCATCAGAGCCAGGAGCTCCTTATCTTGTACTTCCAGAGTCATAGAATGGCTTGAGTTGGAAGGGACCTTAAAGGTCATCTGGTTCCAACCTGTTGCCATGGGCAGGGACACCTCCCACTAGAGCAGGTTGCTCAGAGCCCCATCTAGCTTCGTCTTAAACACTTCCAGGGATGAGGCACCCACAACTTCTCTGGGTAACCCATTCCAGAGTCTCACCAGACATCATTGGCTTCTCCTCGAGCTTCCGCCACATCAGGGCTTCCACCCAGAGAGCGACGGATGGCACAGGCAAAGTGCTAAGGAGGCTAGAAGGATTAGGAACTACAAGAATTGTTGGCATCGATTAGGATTTTGACACAACTACGCTACAAGATGCCCCTCACTTCAAGGAGGGCATGGAACCTGGCCAAGCTGAGAAAGAGGGAAGAGAAAAAAAAAAAAAAAAAAAAAAAAGAGCTGTCCTGGAGTAACTTAGGCGCATTTTAATCCACAAATGAAAGCTGTTCTAAATTTCCTATATACGCGAATTAGAAGAATATGTTGGGAGGTTTAAGTGATCTGAGACTGTCAGCAGAACTTTTGTGTTTGAAAAAAACAAACCAAAAAATAAAAATCGAAGTAAGGGAAGTCTTGGGTTGCTAAAGGATTTCAGTTGGTGATTCCTATGGACACCCATTTGCAATTTACATGGGAGTGTCACACGGAGGGCACGCTGCACAGCTCAGGCCTCCAGTCCTCACTCTAAAAACTAAACCATTGTACCTCTACTGGAAAAAAATATCCTAACCTATTCTCATCTCGTTAACAACCTGGATAACAGAACTCCCCAGTGACCTGACATCGTTTTGTAGGAGCCATTCCCTTCTCCAGGTCGCAGCTCATCAGCTGAAAAGCGACGGGGTGATATTTCAAAAGCTCCTGAGAAATGACACGGCAACCACGTCCCCCTAAAGGGCTATTTTGTGTTACTGGGGATTTGCTGCCAGAGGTGGTGTCCTTCTCACAAATAAAATATAGGTAACCTTGCTCACCTAGACAAAAAAGTCCAATTTCAACAAAGCGCTGGGGCCATTTCCACAGCAGCGTTAACGATTTGCCATATCCACAGTTTTGCATCTTTGGGTGAAGCTACCTGAAGACTCTTAGAATCATACAATGGTTCTGGTGGGAAGAGACCTTCAAGATCATCAAGTCCAACCATAATATCTCTTACACGACTGTTACACCAGGAGTGCCCAGGCTCCCAAAACTTCCTCGGCTTCTTTTCCACAAGCAGAGTCTTCACCAGCTGGAGAAAGCACAGAGATCAAACCACCCCACGTGCAGCACAAGAATCAATTACCAAATCCACTCCAGGAATTTTTTTGAAAAAGAAAATAAGGAAAAAATCTGGTAATTTAAAAGGTTTCTTAGGAGGTCTATTACAATAAGCCGGAGACGTCCAAATGAAAACTGAAGAATTTATCATCCCGGGCAACATCCTAACAGAAACCATTCCTGGTCTTAATTCCACCATTTCTCTTAACATGGCCGTCCTGTCCAGACCGCCCGTGCTCCTCCACATCCCTTCCCACGCGACAGAGCAGGCATTGCAGCCCGATGAATTAGTCTGAGGTCTATCCGCGCCGTCTCACCTCCAAAGCCGGCACGCCCACAGGAGACCGGTGCACCAGGCCATGCCTTCCTTTCAACAGCTTCGTCGGCTCCATAATTGAAACCAGAAGCAGCAAGAAGGCTGGTGAAAATTACGCCTGAAGTCCAGGGTGAAGGAATGGAGTTCAATGGTACCTCTTTTCCCAGCTACAACATGAATAACGGCGATTACTAAGGGCTTGAAAGCAGGAGGGAGAGGTGCTTGCGCCTCGACCTGGCACCGTGCGTTCTCTAAGCTTTTAAAGCCTTGGGAATCATCAGGATGGTTGGAAGATAAAGGATTTATTTCCAGGCCTCCAAGGGTTTAAAAAGGTCTAAGAGGTCAACGGCACAAAAAGCACAAGAGCCTCGGAGCTAAACTTTTAATTTTACGACGTGGCCATGTCCATGGAAGATGCTGGATACGCTGCTGGGGATACTGCAGCCTCTGTGGCCATCAGTCATAGGCTGAAAAAGAAAAGGCCCACGATTTAGCAGTCTCGTTTTTGAGGTCCTAAAAAGAATTCAGAGGAATGTCCATTTATTAATCAAGTTCCTAGGGGGAACAAATTTTAAAGGTGGACTTTAAAGACACAAGAATTTTGCTTAAACAGAGAAACCTTCCCCAGAAAACCAGGAAACATTAGAATAAAAAGTTCCTTTATGCTAATAAGCACATTTGCCCTCAAAATTCTGTGACGTGGGCAGAAGGAGAGTTAAAGCACCAGGAAGTACAAAAACCTCAACCAACATGCACATGGAAACAGAAACGCTTACACCTGCACATACCCACATCATCACCTCCCCAGCGTGGCCCATGCACACTGTTGGTCTCCAGTTCACCCTAAGCTCAAGCTCCTGGCTTGACAATTTGCTTCAGGAGTCACTTCAAAAAAAAACAAACTAAAAAAAAAAAACCAAAACACAACACCTTTCCAGTCCTCAAAATCATTCACGGCTCTTCCTCCTCCTCTCCTCACAGGATCACAGAAGGCTTTGGGTTGGAAGGGACCTTAAAGATCATCTGGTTCTAATCTCCCTCCCGTGGGCAGGAAAACCTCCGCCTGGACTTGGTTGTTCCAAGCCCTACCCAATCTTTCCCCAGTTTTGAGCCCTCCTGCAAGCAGCAGAGCATCCTACAGCCACAAAGAGACCTTGCTGGGTACCGCTTTGGTTCCTGCAGGTGAGTTCCAGCCTGAGTGTCCAAAGCACAGGACGAAAAACGGTGGCAGATGGCCACCACGCTGGCTCTGGCTAAATGCTATTGAGATCTCACACCTCATCTTCCAAACACAACAAGATTGACACCAAGTCAAGAAAAGAGGGAGGTGGATGGAGTTAAATGTAGACACCTCACGAGGATCTGTCTGAAAAAGCATCCCAATGAAACAGCAAGTGTCAAGAGATTAGTCCAGTCACCATAGAGCTGGTGTTCAACACGCTGTTAAGAGCCACTGATCCGGTGTCCTGCGGCACTCAAGATGATCTGCTCCATAACCTTCCCTGGGAACAAAGTCAGATTGACAGGTCTGTAGTTCCCTGGATTCTCCTTCCAGCCCTTCTCTTAGATAGGCATCACACTTGCAAACCTCCAGTCAAGTGGAACCTCCCCAGCTAGCCAAGACCGCTGCTGAACGATGGAAAGCAGCTTGCTGAGCATTTCCACCAGCTCCCTCAGTACCCCTGGGTGGATTCATTCCAGCCCCATAGACTTGTGTGAAGGCATCTCAGAGCTTAAGCAGGTCTATCAGCAACACGTCTCTTCAGTAACCAGAGGAAAGTCACCATTTCTCCAGCGGGTCACAGCATCCCCTGCTTCACCCAGCCTGGTTTTTGAACCTCTTTCCCCAAAACCTGCAAGCTGAGACAGCAGCTGGTTATCAGACTTCTCATCTAAACAGCCCCAGAAGATGCATTTCCGTTCCTAATACTTTAATAAACCAAGTAGACAAGCAGCAGCAGCAAAGATTAAGGAGGTCTCCTTACCAAATTTTACTAGAAAACAAGTTTCTACTTTACAAACCTGCCCAGGAGGGGAAAATCCCCTCCCCTTATCCCCAACTCTTTTGTGTAAATAGTCACCACGTACCCAGCCACCAGCCTGACCTCTTCCAAAGGCCCTCTCGTCTCCCTCCAAGTCTAAAAAAATCTCCTTCCTTTTAATAAAAAACATTATTTTTCCTCTTTGTGCTTGTTAAATAAAACCTCCCGAATAAGAGATGCCACTTAAACGAGCAGGAAGTTGAGATCTAGGGGTACTTTTGGAAGTCCCAGGGCCACACCACTAGAAGGCAGCTCCCACTGAGCAAGCAGACACAGGGATCTTCCAAACGCTACGTGTAAACTCAGATTTGGCACTGGTGGATCCAACCCACGTGGCAGAGGAAACAAAAGTTTTATGCGGCCCCGGTGACCTTTGAAGAGCACCAAACGCTGCTGGAGACCTGACATCACAGCAGAAGGACATTCCCTGCCTGGCGCGTCCAGAGAAAAGGCAGTAAAATCTAATTTACTCCAAAAATATGCGTTTAAAGGCAAAACAATTTCCATATGCAGCAGATTACAGAAAGTTAAAAAATGCCAGGGACAAGGATAATTAAGAACACTGCACTAAACGGCACTTTTCAACTTGTCTCCGGGGCCATCAAAAGGCCACCAGGCAGGATCTGGGATGGTAACAAAATGTCTTTCTGTCCCGTCGCACCGCGAACCACTCGCTCATGGCGTGTGGGGTAGTGGCATGTATTTGTATTTAGAAGGAAGCAGAGGGAGGGGACAGGATTTCCCAGTAAGGTTGAAACGGCCACATGCCAGGTCTCTACTTATCACCATCATTTCAAATAAACTGCCCGATGGAACTCTGGCTCTCAGAATCAACATGGACAGAGGGAATCATGGAATCATTGTGATTGGAAGAGACCTTTAAGGCCAGGGAGTCCAAGCATTGCGCCAGCACTGCCAGGGCACCACTAGCCCCTGCCCCTCAGCACCATATCTCCACGCCTTGGAAATTCTTCCAGGGATGGAGACACCACTCCTGGCCCACGCAGGCTCCAACCTAAAGCTCCCCTGGGGCAACTTGAGCGGCCTCCCTGCTCCAGTTCCAACCTCCCATCAGGGAGTTGTGGAGAGCCAGAATGTCTCCCCTGAGCCTCCTTTCCTCCAGGCTCAACAAGCCCAGCTGCCTCAGCCACTCCTCACCAGTCTCCTGCTCCAGATCCTTCCCCAGCTCCGTTACCCTTCTCTGGCCACGCTCCAGCCCTTCAAGATCCTTCTGGATCTTGGGACAATTGAATCCAGGACTGGAGGAGTGGCCTCCCCAGTGCCCAGTCCAAGGGGATGATCCCTGCCCTAGTCCTGCTGGCCACAGTGGTGCTGATACTTCATAATTCGTATTTTCCTCCAATCTGACATCTCAGGGGGGTCAATATCAACACAGACACCAATACCAGTTGGCAAGAAGCATAAACATCACCTTAAAAACAGCAGAGCTGAAACATCAGCCCATTCAAACTCATCCTAAATCATCTCCTATTAAACATCCACTTCAACAATGCATCCAAGTGACGCTAAAAAAAAAAAAACAAACAAAAAAACAAACAACAAAACATGCTAGTTTGCCTCCATCTCTGTGAAAGGCACATGGAACATTTTGGCCACTCTGACAAACTTGATCTCATAACTGCTTTCGGGTGGGTTATTCTTGGTCCCCTGCGTAGCAGCATTCGCTGAGCTTACCCCAGTCCAGCGCGACCTCCTCCGCATGCCGTGCATATTTTGGATGTTAAGCTAGATAATAAAACCACATGCCGGATATCAGCAAGTGTTAATAAGATGTAATTCGTTCCTGGCAAGCCCGGAACTCAGATCTTTAAATGAAATAAAAAAAAACAAACAAAAAACAAAACCAAAACCCAAACACCAACAAAACCAAGACACACGCGCGGGTTCACGGGGCCAAAGTCCAACAAGAGTTCAAGCGTGCAGAGCTACTTTCATCTGCTCGAGCGCTGGGTAATTAAAAACGCAGCAAATTCTCCCAGAACCATAGGTAATAAAATTCAGATTTAATAAAAATATACGAGGAAAGGAGTCAACGAGAGCTCATCGGTTGTACGGTGAGGCCATAAGGGTTCTCCACGCACTGGGAGATCCCACTGGTTGCCGCGTTCAGCTGACTCCAGGAACGTCTCACTTGACTTCGACCCACCACGGGCTTCCTCTCGGAGCAAGGGGCCAGCGAGCTCCTTGCATCCTCGACTGTCGGCCAGAAACGCAGCAACAGCTTCGAGCGCTCCAAGACAGATCCTTCTGATTATCACAAAACGAAGTTTTCAGCTCTTTGTCATCATCGGCTTTGGATTTGTAACGTTACAAAAACACCATTTCCTTTCCCCGTTGTAGCGAGGCCTCTTCCATTCCCGCTGGTGAAATCAAACAATTTGAAAAGAATTTATAGGATGCTAATTTCAACCGAATGTAGTGAGCTGCCAATCGCAGTTCCCAGACTCTCCTCCAGGCCTCCTGACAGTTCCGTTCCATTCCAGAGTGGCTATCAATCACTGCCAACAGATGGAGGGGAGGAAAAAAAAAAAAGAAAAAAAAAACAGTGATGCAAGAAGCGATACTGGGGGTTTCTGGAAGTGGAAACCCGGCCCTTCTCTTCTGGCGAGATGTCGTGAAGTGTTCCCAACATGATGGGAAGCTCCGAAAGCTTCAGCTCCTCGTGATACTTTTCGCAGGAATAAACCTTAAAATTGCTTAAATTTGCTGAAATCCCAGCACTGTTTTCAACTCGGGCTGTCATCAAGAGCCAATGTAGAGATACCATTAGGGGGATTGTGTAACGACTTCCGTGTTGCCGTAAAAAGCCACCTTTCTTTGGTTGGATTTGATGATCTTAAAGGTCTTTTCCAACCTAAAAGATTTTGTGATTCTTTTGAGAAAGAGATGGAGAGTTACCGGAGGTCCAGGGAGAGCACGAGCTCTGTCCAGGAGCAGAAGGGACAGGAGGAAGGGATGTTAAGAATGGGAAGAGCAGCACCACAGATTTGAAAGGGATGGAAAATACAAAGCCACAAAGACACCTCTAGTGAAAAGACAGCAAAAGAAACTATTTGAAAGGATGGGGAATTTCTCCAACTTTATCTGCCTTAGCAGCTAAGAACATGGCGCTGGACATCACCCACATCTCTCCCCACCCATCAAAGCCTTCAACCATGGTGCCAGGAGGGTTAAAAACCCCTTTCCCAGCACCAAAACTGGAAATTTCAAGGAGAGAATGCACCATCTGCATTCTCTTACATCTCTATAATTGGTAAATATCCTTTGTTGGATATAAAGAAGTTATTTATTCAAAGCTACATATTCGCTGCATTAGTTGGGCACCAAAAGCCACATGAAACTCCAATTCCTCTCCAGCCACCAGGTCACAGGAACCAAGGAAGAATCTTTTCAAAGAGTTTGGCTGCGACAACGAACAAAAGTAAGAGTACTTTTGTAAATAATGACTGTTCTGGAAACTGCCATATTGGGTAAATTCAGCACAATAACACCCATAGCCATCCCAGACGTCACCACCGCCCACAGCTGGCTCCACATCGGGATGTCCAGGTCGCAGCCTGTCTTCCAGACATTCCGAAAGACCAGCTTGATCCAATGCAACAACTAATTAAAACAAAGGGTTCGCCAAGCTCTCGGATGCAAAACGTCATCTCTCCATTGCTGTGTTAGACAATATAAGGCTCCGTTTCTTCTCCCAAAACACTAGAAAGAGGTTGAGAAGACAATAAAGCAGCAATAATTTGATCAATTAACAGAAATCCCCAAGCAAGACCATTTTACAGAGAGGATGGTGTTTAGACACCGGAAAATTGAACTTGCCTCTCCCTCTCAATCACAAACACCACAGCACGATCTTGTGAAAAATTCCAGCAAGAGTCCTTCCCATAAATCAGTAAGTCCAGTCCATCGATCACCATCAGAAGCAGCATTCTACTGCTCATCAGAGGTAACATTTTGTTACGACTGGATTTGAATTTCATCAAAGTGGGGAAGCTCTTTTTTAAGATGCTCCTCAGCTGGGAGAAGAAAAACTGCCTCAAAATTCAAAACTAGAATATTCCAGAATGGTGGGGAAAGGCAATTCCAGTTTAATACACGCACAGGGATGTTCAGTTCATGATGTTCCCCTTTTACAAACATCAACCACTGGGCAAATGCAAGCGAGATGCTATGAAAGTTTACTCCGTGTCTGAAAATCAGTTTAACATGCAACCAGAATTAAGCTGCAGCCACTGTGTGAATTTCTCTTGCTCTACTCTGAACCTGAGAAATCAACACCGGTGTCTCGAGGTCTTCCAGTTGCCACCAGGCACAGCAGCACCAATGTCCCTGCTCTGCTAAGTGGAAAGCCGGTTGAGTTCCATGCCCTAACCGCACTTTCCAGGCTACTAAAAGCTTACAGCAAATTACAGGTGGGAGAAAACAACGACTGAAAATGGACCGTCCCATGGTATAGAAATCAGAAGATAAACGCTCTGGTAGCAACCACAGAACGAAGCATCACCATTTCACCTCACAACAAAAGTCACTCAATATTTAAAACTAAGTTTACTGCCTTGGGTTTGGAAAAAGTAGAACTTGGTTTTAACACGACTCTAAATCACCCTCTTCTTTCCAAAAAGCCTGCGCCACACATGCACCGGCAAGCCCTACCTGCTTCATCGCCATCTCTCCGATCTTGTCAGAGTGCTTACGGATGCTCTCCAGGAAATCCTTGAGGTCCGACATGGAAACTTCTTTGATTTCTTCACGCAGCTTTGGAATATTATCCACCATGATCTTGCAGAAGCGGTAGTGGCTCACTTGGGGCAGGTACGTGTGCTCCAGGTGCTCCAGGGTCTTCAGCGCAGGGTAGTGTCTGAGGAAAGGAAGCAAGGTAGATGTGGTAAGAAGAACAGCTATTTCCACTTCATTTCCTTGCAAAAATGCGCATTAACTGCAAATGATTTAATATATCCAAGAATCTCAGCCCTGTTCAAAGGAACATAGTCCTCAGCAGCCAATCATTTTCCTTGAGAAGCAGAGGAACACAAAGACAAGCAGCAGCTCCTTACTCAGAGCTCCAACATGCAGACAAGGACCACCTGGGTCACAAGCAACCAGCATCAGCTGAACCCATAGCAGCTCTCATCACCCAGGGTAAAGCCGTTTCACAGACCCATAGAATCATTTAGGGTGACAAAAACCATCAAGATCATTGAGTCCTATTTGGGGCACCACATCGCAGAGTGAGGAAGTTGGCAACCACACAGAGTACTGCCAGGACACATGAGGAAAAAGCTCAGCCTCACACACATGGAGGAGGACAGCGGTGCATTGGCTCATGGAAGAACCCCAGAAAGACCCTGCACTGGTCTCCCCAGGAGAGCCATCAGCACCAACGATGGTGGTGACATCCATCAAGATGAGGTGGTCACCAGAGCACCTCATAGACGAAGGGGTTAGAGGTTAGAATTGTCAGAATTATCGAGGCTCTGCTCTGGTGGGTACAGCTCTGTGGGGGCTTCTTGGCTACATGCAGGATGAAGCACTCATTTAGAATCACAGACTGGTTTGGGTGAGAAAGGACATTTCAAGGCCATCTAGTCCAACTGCAAGGACATCTGCAACTAGAGCAGGTTACTCAGAGCATATTTCATGGATATAAGTGACTCGGGTAGAAAATAAACCAATCCCTGCAGGAGGAATCCCTTGAGGCAAAGAACTTTTTTTATTTCCTCATCACTTTCCAACAAGCAGCCACCTATGTCCTAGCCATCGAGAAAAAAAAAATCTCTTCTTGTCCCTTCCTTAAAGTCTGGCCAACAGCAGATGAAACATCTTTCTCCATCTCTTCTCTCTGCTGGTGGTAAAGCTACTCCTCTAGGTTTGGCCCCTGGGTTCCCCAGCTCCAGTTAACAGCCATGGATTCTGCACCTGGCAAATACCTGTGCTCGGCCTCCAAACATCACAGAATGGAACAGTAGGGGTTGGAAAGGATCTCTGGAGATCATCAAGTTCAACACCCTTATCCATGTAACTCATTTGGTCTGCCTTGGGAAAGTTGAGTTTATTCACCACAAATGCAAAACCTATTACTCCTCTGAGACTGTGTACTCAAAACCCAAGCCTCACCCCGTCTCTGGCTATCGGGACGCAATATACAAGTGAGACCGGGGGCAGGCAGAAAAATATTAAATACGTTACGGTGCGTTGAGTGAATGAAGCCATCAAACCCAGACAAAGAAAGAAGGAGAAAAAAAAAAAGCCAAGGGTTCAGATTTTCCTTAAATGTGGCTTTCAACTTCTTTTCGTTTACAAAATGAACCAAAAAACAGAGGGGAAAAAAAAAGAAAAAAAAAGATGCAATTCTTAGAAGCAGACCCTGCAGAGCAAGGGAACTGCACATGTGGATTCCCTTCTGAAGTTCTCCAGCTCCCCACCCCACATCTGTCAACGGATAAGCCCCTCACTGCTCCTATAAACAGACTAAAAACTGTTGGACAAACTACGCTGCCTTACTCTACATCGAGCCATCCTGAGAAAGGGAGGATGAGCTTTGTGAGCAGCTAAATAAATTCCCTACGACATCCTCCAACTTTCCAGCAGTAGCACTTATCAGTTTACTCAAGGCTCCTGGGTCCGGAGATCAGCAAGAGGCAGGAGGTGTAGTGTCAAAAACACACCCAGTCCAATTAGTTCCTGCCTTGTTGGAACCATCTGGTTAACTCAATGTTGTCGCTATGATGGATGGCAGGCACCAAGCAGGCATCGGATCCGACCACTCTCCCTTGCATGACTCAGCTGACCTCCCAGCAGCCGCTCTTGGCCTCGCTTGCCACCCCCCGCAGGGCTCCAACACACCTCCCAAAAACCCATGCTCCTTAAATCATCCCCCACGATCCCAGCCAGGAAAATATCCCAGACTGGGGTTTCATCCTTCAGCACCACAAAACACAGGGTGGGGGGAAAAAAATCCTGGATTTCCAGCTCATGAGTTTTGAGCCGCAAAGTCCTTGTAGCTAAACTCACTTTTCTGAGCTATTCTTTCTACCGCAAAATCAGCCGCATTGTCTTCTCGCCATTTCCTGCCGCTCTGCGCTACGTTTCTCAGGTGCTCGGCCACCACTCACACTCGTCAGATCCTCTCAGATGATGTCAGGATTTGTATTATGACATCCAGAGGGTGAAATTTAGGCGGTAACGCAGAAGTGCCAAGTCCTGCGTGGATCACAAGAGTGAGCTTCCGCCACAGAAAAAGCCACCTTAATTAAAAAGCCTAACACAAAACAAACTGAGAACCCAACACCATCCTAGTTCTAGACTGAGCAGAAGTATGAAGACAGCGGTCAGAAAACAAAAGAAGTTAACTTGAAAGGGTGACTTTTGAGTCCTAAGTTTTGAGAACCACTTGAATTTATCCAGCACTGACCAAGTGCTTTTCAACTCTCCCAATACAAACAGCGCTCCAGGCAAAATTTACCTTTTCGACTTCATTTGCTCTCGCAGTTTGCTGTACATCTCCAGGACTGGAAAGAGAAGGAAAACACACCAGCATTGAGACACGAGCATAAAGTAGAGAGAAGCGTATGAAATGAAACGGGTAGAAAAATAACGAGCTGTTTCCTCACCAGGAAGACACAGCATCAGCTTGTCAACCGTCGCCGAAATGTTTCTCTGCTGTAACCGGCACTGTTTCAGCTCTTCCATTGCTATGATCAACTTGGGAAATACAAAAAAAAAAAAATTAAAAAAAACATAAAGAATTTTCACTAAGAAGAGTGACCAGAGGATATAGAGACAGAACCATCCAAACAGGAGGTAGGCAGCAAAGCCAGCTCCAATAACCGTGAGCTCACCGAGAGCTGCATGAGTGAGGAGGACAAGCAGCTGATGGGTTCTTAAATTGAGCAGCAGAAGCATTCCCCAGCCTAATTTCAAGTAAAACCAAAGCCATCAAAATACCAGCCTTGGAGCACGTCCTGTGAATTCCAAAAATGATTTCCTCTTCCCATTTATTCGTGTCTTCCCTGCTCCCTCTCCAAGTCTCTCTTCTCGAGTTCTTCTCAAAGGCAGGATGTGGCCGCTTGCTCCCAGGGGTGGTTTGCTTACCAGCAGAAACTAAACGAGGTTTTCTAAAAGCTCAGCCCGCAACAGAAAAACCTGTGCCTTTGGATGAGAGCAAACAGAGGCTCAACCAAAAATAACCTCCAGTTCCTTTTTTTCAAAGGGGCAGCTCATGGGTTAGTCCTCTAGAAAATTAACTTACAAACTCAGTGTGGTGCCGTGTAGATATGACCCCTTCTGAAACTCCACCTTCTCCTCTTGGAGAAGGATCTTCCCTGGGAGCTCTCACACATCTCCAGCTTACGTATCTGAAAACTCTCAAGCATCAAGGTCTTTACATGACTTGAGAGCTGAGTATACATGATGTTTGGGTTGGAAGGGACTTCTCAAGGCCATCTGGTCCACCCCCCCTGCAGGAAGCAGGGACATCTGCAACTACAGTAGGTTGCTCAGAGCTGCATGCAACCTACCCTGGAATGGTTCCAGGGATGGGGCAGTGACCACCTCGCAGGGCAACCTGGGACAGGGTCTCACCATCCTCAGTGTCAAAAATTTCCCCCTTCTCTCTGGTCTAAATCTCCCTCCTGTAGTTTCAAATCATCCCCCCCTTCTCCTGTCCCAACAGGCCCTGCTCAAAAGTCCCTCCTCAGGCCCCTGGAAGTGCTGAAAGGCCCCAAGAAGGTCTCCCCAAAGCCTTCTCTTCTCCAGGCTGAACAAGCCCAACTCTCCCAGCCTGGCTGCCCAGCAGAGGGTTCCAGCCCTCCCAGCGTTGCTGGGGCTCCTCTGGCCCCGCTCCAACAGCTCCCTGTCTCTCCTGTGCTGAGGACTCCAGAGCTGGACCCAGCACTGCAGCAGATTCTCCCCAGAGCCCTGGGAGCAGAGGGGCAGGATCCTCCCCTCCTCACTGCTGGGGGTGCAGTGTTGTCCCAGGGACACATTCAGGGCTGCAGGATCAAGCCCACAACTTGGTTATTGTTGTTTCACGTCCTTCCTGCTTCCCAGGCTTTGTCTTCCATGAGCTTTCAATCCACAAGCAGAAAAAAAAAAATTATTCTCTTACAACTCATTTTTTATGCAGAAAAGCAAAATACAAGAAAGAAAAATCACTATAAGCTTTAATACTATTTACATTATCAGTTAATGCTGAGCAGTGATTGATGCTCAGGGGAATTTCCCAAGGCACAGTCAAATACTGGAAAACACACAAATAAAACCAGAATAAACAAATATAGCACTTACTTCTTTTCCTTCATTCTGCAGCTTTCGGTTGGTGTCCGTCACTTGATTCTGCAGAGATAAGGGGGGGGGGGAGAAGACAAAGCTCAGCTACATATAGATAAAGACCACGTTTTTCACAAAAAAAGAAACATCATTGGTTTTCACACCATCTTCTCCTGTGAGGCAAAAAAAAAAATTGTTTATTAGTCCATTTTACAGCCAAGGCCACTCTGGCACATGAGATGTCCACAGCCATCCTGCAAAACCAAACAGGACAAGAGGAAACGGCCTCAAATTGCATCAGGAGAGGTTTAGGTTGGGCATAACGACAAATTTTCTTCACTGGCCCGGGCTGCCCAGGGAAGTGGTTAAATCCCCTTCCTTGGCCGTGTTTAGAAGTTGTGGAGATGTGGTGCTGAGGGCCATGGCTTAGCAGCAAATATGTAAAGTAGAGCTGATGGTTACAATCATTGATCTTGAAGTCTTTTCCAATCTAGATGATTCTATGAGCCTAATAGAGAAGCGCAAAAGGCACCAGGAGTTACTACTATTGCACGGCAGCTTCAAAAAGTTGCAGCCTTTATAGATCAGATTTTGTAGCACGTGCTCAGATGGATTCTCATCTCAAAAGCTATTTTACTTGAGTGATAAAGGTAGGACAGAAATCTAGTAGAATTAAATTTCTCCTCCCAGTACCGAATAGAATAGAATTTAACTTTCACTCCTTAACATCACAGAAAGAAAAGAATTTTCCAACCTGGGCTTCACCTATAAAATTCAAATCTTTTCTTTTAGGTCTTCAGATGCATCTCCCGCTACCAGCATCTTCTCCTGGCTCTAAGCTTGAGGCTGTTTCATATTGTTCCTTAGGAGCAGAGCCTGACACCCTCCTACCCATGCCAGCTCCACCCTCCTGTCAGGGAGTTGTGGAGTGCCAGAAGGTCTCCCCTGAGCCTCCTTTTCTCCAGACTGAACAAGCCCAGCTCCCTCAGCTGCTCCTCACCACACTCCTGCTCCAGACCCTTCCCCAGCTCCGTTGCCCTTCTCTGGCCACGCTCCAGCACGAATCAATAAAATTGATTCTGAATCCAATGTCCCGTTTCCCGCTGCCTACCAAAAGACACTGGCCAACAACAATTTCCCACACTGGTCCAAACTTCAACAGGAGATCTCACACCAAGAGGCTGGTGTTGCAGAGCCATCCAGCTTTTCAACACCAGCCATACTGATTTTGCAGGTGACCATGACACAAGAAGAAGAGTCTTCCCGTGATCTCCCCGCACACAACTTCTCATACAGCATCTGCATCTCATTACTCCCGCAGTAGCTCCGGCTCTCCTGGCTGTCTGCCCTGTGCAAAAACTGCTCATTTCCTTTATGATGTATTGAGATTTTACGAGCAGGAGCCCAGCATCTCTTCCAAAGATTATTTTATTTGCTTATATCCTGAAAATCCCACCAGGAAAAAGGAATCCATGTCAGGTAATTTAAAACTGCTCCTAAAATAATGCCAGGGCTGTACTCGTCTGCTATTAAAATTACATATCAATCCCAGCTCCAGGAAAAAATAAGAATATATTCCACCCTTGCACACTATGAGTTTTCAGGGGGCAGGGGGTTGTGTTTTGTTTTGTTAAGGTCTACATCCATCCACTGAAAAAAAAAAGTTCAGATGATTATTTATGTAGACTTTCGGCAGACAACCTCAAAGTCTTTCAGACAAGGAGATTTTCAAATCTACGTCGGACACGCGGCAAGGGGGGACAACAGGCGGCACACGGGAAAGACAAGACGATGGGATCACACCAATGGCTCAGAGGATGCTCAAGACAGTTCGTCTATGTGGGTAACGCGTATACAGAGCTGGATAGTGGGTTGGGGGGAGTTAAACAGCACTGGTATCATTCAGAAAGTGCCAGAGGGATGAGAGGGAGGAGCAAAGGGCGCTGGAGAGTAATCATAAAATGGTAGGGGTTGGAAGGGACCTCTGGAGATCACCGAGTCCAACCTCCCTGCCAGAGCAGGATCACCCAGGGCAGGCCACACAGGAACAAATCCAGGGGGTTTTGAAAGTCTCTAGGAGAAGGAGATTCCACCATTTCTCTGGGCAGCCGGTTCCAGGTTCTGCCACTCTCACAGGAAAGAATTTTTTCCTCATGTTGAAGTGGAATTTCCTGTGTTCCAGTTTGTGCCCATTGCCCCTTGTCCTATCCCAGGGCACCACTGAAAAGAAACTGGCTCCTTCTACTTGACACCCGCCCTTCAGAGATTTGTAAACATGAGTAAGATCCCCTCTCAGACTTCTCTTCTGCAGACTGAACAGCCCCAGGGCTCTCAGCCTTTCCTCGTAAGAAACATGTTCCAGTCCTTTCATCATCTTCGTAATCCTGGCAATGGACGGGGGGAAGGGCAGCACGGTGACTTTGTGTGGCTGTACAGACTACATCCCTTGGTCCAACACCCACCTACTGCTGCTTTCAAGATCACAGAGTCCAACCGTTCCCCCAGCACTGCCAGGGCACCACTAACCCCTGTCCCTCAGCACCACAGCTCCACGGCTTGGAAATCCCTTCAGGAATCATGGGGACTCCAGCCCTGCCCTGGGCAGCCTGGGACAGGCCTAGACAACCCTGGAGGGGTTTCAAGAAATTGTTCCTCAGCTCCACCCTAAACCTCCCCTGGGGCAACTTGAGGTTGGTTCCTCTCGTCCTCTCACTTGCTCCTTGGGAGCAGAGCCTGACCCCGCCTGGCTCCAACCTCCTGTCAGGGAGCTGTAGAGTGATAAGATTTATCCACCTATAAGATTTATCCACCTATAGCTTATCAACCAGTTGTGGAAGGTACAGCCTCCCTCACAAACAAAACAGACGGAGCACACAGGCTGTGCTGAGCAGTTCAGCACCTCAGCCAGAGCAGTTCAAGGCCTCGGCCATTCAGTTGCACCTCGGGGTGCTGAACTGGCACCTCAGGGGCTGGAGCCCTCAGCAAACAGGCTTGGAGGCTGGGCTTGTCCATGTTTTGTCCGGGCTTGTCCCTCAGCCAATGAGAATGACCACAGTGCACCTTTGACTGGGGTATAATGGGGTCCTGCCTAAAAGCCAGGTGAGTCGGTTCTTGGCAGAGCAGCAGGCCTGGCAGTCAGACCCTTCCCTCGGACACGCCATCCAAGGATATTCCCAGGGATTGAGGGAGTTTCCCAGGGATTGAGTGAACTTCATCCCCCTCTTTGGGTGAGTGGTATCTTGGGTGCTCTGGTGTGGGAGGTTTCCCCTTTTCTGAGTGAGGGTCTGCCCATTTCGGTTTGCCATTCCTTAAAGTTAGAAATTAGTTATGTAGTAATTTCCCAACAGACATTTGAACCTGTGTTTAGTGAAAAGGAGTGCTGGCAACCCTGGTTGCAATAAATCCCATTTTTGGAGAGCAGCTGCTGTTTGTTTTGTGAGTGCCTCCAGGACACCAGCAACCCAGCACCTCCTGAAAACAGCACAATGTTGCCCAATGAAGAAATCCAGTGCAGAGGAGCTGCTCTGCTGCTCGAGAAGATAAAAGTTCATGACTTCAGTGCTAGCCCTTCCCAAGGCACAAAAAAGCAGGACAGAAAGTCTAATGATCTAATCCTGGCTTGGGTTTTAAGTTCACTTGGGGCTACCTGAAATCCAACCTCACAAGATGTTACATAGAAACAAGAGAAAATAAGTCATCCAGCTCCTAAGAACCAACAATGATATTTCTCCAAGCACGATATTATTTTAAAACATACTAATATTAATCAAATAGCCCAAAGCTAAACACAGACGAGCGCAGAGACGTCCTAGAGATGCAACAGGGAGGGCATTTATTTTCTTGCTGGCTTCACATATGTTGAAAGACCAGGGCTATTGAGAAAAAGCCCAAGATCAAATGGAGAATGAATGGCTGTAACAAAACACACTCTGGCCACTGGACCCACGGATGATTCCCTGGGGAAGGGGAGGTTGAAAGATGGCTCACTAACTTCTCCAACGAGCTTCTGTGTGTTATTTTCTTCCCACGCGCCTTTTTTATAGATTGCGTCGTAATGGAAATGGAGAGAGATCCTGAGGGTACAGAGATGGACTTCAGAGCGTACCACCACTAAAGGAACTGCTTGTAGAATGGGAAACAGCAACGGGGCTTTGCAAACAAACAATGTTGAATTCTTGGCTAGAAACAATAGCTTTTAAAAAAAATTAAAAAATATTTCTTTCATGGTATTTTCAATGGTCTCATCCTACAATCAACTGCTAGATGAATGCTGGCCATGGAAAAAGTGGTTCTAGTGTCAGGACACCTTCTCCATGAAGGTGTTCCCGTGATGACACATCTGTTTGTGGGATGGAGACCTGTGTGTGTCGAGCTAGAGCCTGGCTCAGGCTTCCCAGAGAGGTTGTGGAGTTTCCTTTTCTGGAGAGATTCCAAATCCACCTGGACGCTGCAATGCTGGGCCCCCTGCTCTGGGTGACCCTGCTGGAATGGGGCAGGGGGGCACCAGGTGATCTCCAAAGGTCCCTGCCAACCCCTACCGTGACAGGATTCTGTGATCTGGTTCTAGACCATGTCTAGACTGTTTCCTCTTACCTTCAGTTTTTGAGCTTCTCCTCTAACTTTCAGCAGTTCCGTGATGGAGTCCACAAAGCCCTGGTAATGGAAGTTGCACATTTTCTCAATCTCACGATCATGATTTCTGATTCGTGCTTCCAGTTTCTCCATGAAACGAGCATGTTCTTCTCCATCGTAGACAGATCTAAAAAAAAGAAGCCAATGTTGGTCAAGATTCCAATATTCATTACTATCATTACCTACAAGAAACATCCAAATTATGAGCTTTAAAAAAACCACCTACACCTGTGATAAAGGAATAGTTCTGCTTTTTATCTGCATACACCAGGCACCAAACTCAGGTTTGAAAATATTTCCATTCCAGTCCTTTTTTTTTTTTTCACCTGTCAAACACCAGCTTGATATTCCCTCAGAGATCACAACAGAGCCCACCTAGCGCTGAATGATCTGAAACAAATCCTGCACGTCCTGTCTTTGAGCTCAGCCACCTGTGACGACTATCAGGCAACAGGGCAACGGAACTGGGGAAGGGTCTGGAGCACAACTCTGGTGATAAGCCGCTGAGGGAGCTGGACTTGTTCAGGCTGGAGTAGAGGAGGCTCAGGGGAGACCTCCTTGCTCTCCACAACTCCCTGACAGGAGGTTGGAGCCAGGGGGAGGTTGGGCTCTGCTCCCAAGGAACAAGTGCAAGGACAAGAGGAACCAGCCTCAAATTGCACCAGGGGAGGTTTTATTAGATTGGAGCTGAGGAACAATTTCTTGAACCCCCTCCAGGGTTGTGCAGGCCTGTCCCAGGTTGCCCTGGGCAGGGCTGAAGACGCCATCCCTGGAGGGCTTTTCAAGCCATAGAGACGTGGTGCTGAGGGACATGGTTCAGTCGTGCCCTGGTAGCACTGGGGGCAACGCTGGGACTCAATCTTAAAAGCCTCTTCCAACTAAACCAATTCTATGTTCTGCTCTCTTGTGCTGTAACCCTGAGCACTCCTCTTGGACAATTTCCTGGATGTTCTCTGGGCATCAAGGATAAAAGCGATAATGGAAAGGCATCACCACTCCTGCTGCCAAAATCCATTTCCCTTCACACCCCAGTTTTGCCAGCATGCTCAGGTCTGCTGCTGGAAGGTGTTGGCAGGCGGCTGCCCAAACTGATGAGGGCACCTCAATCCAAGATACAGGAGACACTGTGCATGCTGCAGGTACTGGGTAATCTTTGGTACTACCAAATAAAAACACTTGTGTCAAATTAAAAGGTGAATACTAAAAAAAAAAAAAATAATAGTCTGCCCTCCACTTTTCAAATTCCACCCAACTGGGATGAGAAGCTTCAACTGCCACATCTTTGTTTATTCACATGCTGTCAGGTAACGATGATTATTTCCATAATCTTGATTGACCACAACCGCAAAACAAGCCAGTGTTGTCCTAGAACATGGAGGGATTGTTTCCCATCCTGAAATGGTTTGGGATGATCAGGGGGTTGAGAGCAAACAGTGGTATTTTCTGCAGTGTGGAATTCTCTCCTAATCAAAAAAAATTTAAATATATAGTGAGTTTTAGGGAATATGAGCTTGCACTGTGTCAGGAAGTGGGGCTTGATTGATACACTGGATTTTGTGCAGTAATTAGAGATAAAAGACGGAATGACAGAACTGTAACAAGCTAGAAGACTAATAAAAATAAATTACTAATTGCAGCAGTGATGAGCAACACTTCAGAAGACACCAGAACTAGAAGAATCCAACAGGACACATTAAATATTTCTGCCTGTGCAGAGGGATGAGACCCTGACCCAGGGGACAAGACCCTGACTTGGGGAACGAGACCCTTTGGCGCGATCTGTGCTCAGAAGTTACTTTGGAGAATCCCACCTCTGCAATCACAAAAGTCTCAAAGCAATAGGAAAAAACACCAAGACAGGACTAAAAGCTGGAGGAAATCTGTTGTATTATCATTCTTTAAATCCTGCCCTGGCAATTAGAATTATAAAGTTTCAGTAAATCCTTCCTGACGACCAAACAGAAGTGTCAAATCTTTCTAAGCCTCTTTAGAATCATGGAACATTAGCGGTTGGAAGGGACCTCAAGAGAACATCTAGTCCAACCCCAAAGGAAACCCCAAGTAAAACTCCACAATCACTGAGGGTAGAAGCTGTAAAAGGTGACCATATCACCTTCTTTAATTCCACGGGAGAAACTGGTTGGTGCTGTAACTTCCTCAGATTCTAGAAATGCCAGCACAAAATGATGCTTCTGGTTTTCCCTGACAGCTTTTTGCAAGACTCTTGCTGGTGCAATGTGGAAGCTGGAGTCAGAGTGCCATCTAGTGCTGCCCAACGTTTTTGCAGGGGCTCTCCTGAAACTCAACGACGAGCTCTTAACTCAAAAGATACCTCGGAAATGATAGAATTATAGAATGGGTTTGGTTGGAAGAGACCTTTAAAGGTCTAGTCCAAGTCCCCCGCAATGAGCAAGGACATCTGCAACTACAGCAGGTTGCTCAGAGCCCCAACCAGTCTCCCCTGGAATGGTTTCAGGGATGAGGCAGCGACCGCCTCTGATAAATGTCAAGTTGTGTTTTGATTCAAGTATAAATTAAAAAAAGACCCAGTAATTACAACTGTCAAATAAAAGTTTTTGCATTCAAAGGAATATATCATCAGCATCTATCACTGAGGAAAACTTTAAAAAAATCATAATTAAGTCTTAAAATCACTTACAAACTCCCAGCAAAGTTTCCTTCAGAGATGGTTAACCTAAGACATAAAGGTCTGATGACTAAAACCCTTTTATTTGATTATTTGGATGAGGGGTAACAGTTTTAAACTGGAAGCGGGGAGATGAAGATTAGATATTAGGAAGAAATCCTGCACTGCAAGATACTAGCACAGGTTGCCCAGGGTAGCTGTGGATGCTCCATCCCTGAAGTGCTCAAGATCAGGTTGGATGGGCCTTTAAGCAACTTGCTCTAGTGGGAGGTGTCCCTGCCCACAGCAGGAGGGCTAGAACCAGATAATCCTTAAGGTCCTTTCCAGCCCAAACCATTCTGTGATTCTATGATTTATTTTTAGCCAAACTAGTCTAAAAAGAAAACAGTGGTGGCAGCAGCAACAAAATCCCAGCATCTTAGGGGTCAGCTCTATGCTTATATCTTACAAGCTCTGCACCTTCTCTTCAGAGCTCTCCTATTGATCCCCAACCCTCCCTCCAATACAGAACCAGTATCCTTCACTTCCATCCTCACTCTAAAAGACAAGCCAAGGGACAACATCCAAACCAGTCCCAGATCAAACCACATCACACTCCGAAGCTGCAAGATGTCAACTCCAAAGTTATGAGATGCCGTGTTCTTGCTCTGTATTGAACATCATCACATGAGAGCCTATAGTAAGTTCCCAAGGTAGAGATTCAGTTTGATTGCAAGAACAACAAATCTCTCCCCTGTAATCACATCAAAATGCCCCTCAAGGTCCAAACTCTACCCTCATCTTCAGTTCCCTGGTTTTGTTAGAGGTCTGACTCCTTCAGCTGTTTCTGCTACTGCTCGAGCTACAGCACCACTCTTGGAAAAGCATCCCTGTGATCCTATATCCCTGACACATGTGCAGTGTTATCCACCCAGCAACCACCACCTTCCTCAGGACCAACTCTGGTCCTCACCTGACCCACTCAACTGAGCACCTTCAGGATTACCACAGCTGGGGCATTAATCTTCCCACTTCTTCCCACCAAACCTTCAGACACCCACTGCCTGGGATCCAAAGGTCTCTCCAGCTGCTCCACTCTACCTCCTTCCTTCCACATACACTCTGCTTCTAGTATTCAAACGCTAATTACAGTCTGATCAGGATCTGCAGTTAGTTGTCCTGAAGAGACCAGTAATTCTGAAGACATTAGAGGGTGATGCACAAAAAAAATTCAAGAAGAAAAAAACCACCTCACATGTACACACATTAATAATCACAACAGCACACAATGTAAAAATAAAAGGAAAGCAAAAAAAAGATGACATTGGCTTTGGGCTGTTCCTTCCCTTGGTTGGGAAAAAAACAAAACGCTCTGACAATGCTATAGAAAATGATCCTCGAGGCTGCTTTTTTTTCTTCCTGTTTTGCTCTGAAAAAAAAAAATTGCTGGTCAGATAGTTTTAGTAATAAGCCTTCTCTAGCAAAAGCCTTTTGATTAAAAAGCCTGAGAAAGAAGAGGTTGTCCAACTTATCTGCTAACTCCTGCTGTAATTCTCTGACTGAAGCCCATATTCAGGGACAGAACCATCTGGTTTACATTTTTTAAGTATGCTCGCTAAACAAAACCATTGAAGACAACTTTAAAAACGTTCTCAGATTGTTCAGCTTCACAATTTCTCCATTCATCAAAAAAAAAGAAAAGAAAGAAAAATAAAAACCTGCTTTGTTTTTCTAAAAAGGTCAACTGAAAAAAAAATATCTTTCCAGGAAAAAAATTTAAAAAAAGATTTAAACAGGCATAACAGGCAAAAGCATCAGGAAATCCCATCTGCAGCCTTGGGTCCTTATAGAGTTCATCTCCCAAAACTGGGGCAACCCAACCTGGCTCACACCAAGCGGCCAAACCATGAACAGGGATGCTGCAGATGGGAAGCTCTGGCTCCGCTGGACGCTAAGGTGCCTTTTCCATTTCCCACAGGAGCACAACATGTTGATGGTGAACCTTTCACCCCTTCATCCTCCTTCCGCATCCCAGGGCCTCACTCAACTCAACCCAACGTTGCACTGAATACTCACTAGCACTTCATCACCTACAAGATGGGGAAAAAACCCAGAGGTTTGGGGAATACAAGCCAAGAGAAGACTGAGAGGCAACAAGCTCAGAGACAAATCTGAGGCAAGACATCTTGGGTCAAGCCACTAAGCACCACCACAACGTAAGTTCTTCTCCGGCCATGTTTACACTCCGTTCTCAGGCTGGCAGGTCCTAAACCAGGCATGATATATAGACTGAAAAAGTGCCAGAGGAGCTGAAAGTTCTTGCAAATGTGTAAATTAACATTAGAAAATATTTAGGAAGGAGCTTTGCAGGTCCTTTCTGCATCTTGCGCTCAAGTGGTTAACCAGAGAGCTTCAGGCAGCCTTGGAGAAGGCCAAGCCATGAGGTTGACCCTGCAACTTTATTCCTGATGAGAGCTGCCTGCAGGATGGGGACTCAGAAGGAACCTAAATAAATTCAGCTGAAAGCCCTGAGGAGGGAAATCTCTGGGGGTGAAATGAAAGAGGATCTGGAACAATGCAAGGAGGACATTCTGGGGACAGTGGAACAGAAATGACTTGCTTTTGTTTTCAATTAATAAGTGGAACAAATTCCTGAGTCTGTTGCGGACTTCAATTTATTTTTTTTTCTCCCTCTTTAAAACTTCTGTAGTGGTTGTATTCCCCCAGAAACATTTTCTTCTCATTAAGCTACATAAAAGCATTAGCAGCTTGTTTAATCTTACTTGAACTTTATGTAATAAACAAATTAACTACTGAGCAATGCAAAAAAATTTCAAAAAATTGAAATATTTCAAGAGTGGTGCAACAGCTCCGCAGAAAAAAAGGTCAATGAAAGTTTGCAAGACTAATACTTGTTTAATATCCAACTGTCAGAGTTCACAGCTTCGAGCGAGCCTTGTGCTTCACCAGGTTTCTCAATGCACTGAAATAGCATTAAGAAATTCTCCAAAACCACCTGACTGACTTGGTGCATTACACCTGAAATCATCTCAGTGGACAAGCAAGAGTAGAATTCACTTCTTGTTTTCATTCTAGTAATTGAATGGAATTTAAGTCCGCTCTGTTTTGCCAAATCACCCTCACAAGTTTGTCTTTGCAGAGGAAAAAAAAAGCATTTTTTCTTCCTTAATCATAAATCCTTTTCTTCATTATAGTTTAAGAAAGCATTCCCATGGGGATTTTTCCTACTTTGACCCACTTACCTTGAACCTACCATCACAGTATTTTCTTTCTACAACAGAGATCATTCCAATCACTGTAAAACTCAGCAAAATATCATCAATATCCTATTAGCACAAGGTCTTAGAGTAGAAAACAAAGCATTATCTGAAGAGCACCGCTATATACTTTTTCTAGCACGATAACCCTGGTTTCATAGCTGGGAATGCTTTGATTTCAGCAAGGTCCTGGTTATGATCCTGAAGGGTACCCTCACAAGCACTGCATGAAAAATGCTGCATAGAAAATTTATAGAATCACAGATGGTTTGGGTGGGAAAGGACTTTAAAGATCATCCAGTTCCAACCCCCCTTCCATGGACAGGGACACCTCCCACTAGACGAGGTTTGTCAGAGCGCCGGCCAACCTAGTCTTGAACACCTCCAGTGATGGAACATCCACAGCTTCTCTGGGCAACCTCTTTTTTCTTCCTAATATCTCATCTAAATCTTCCTCTTCCATTTTAAAACCATCTCCCCTTGTCCTGTCCCAACAGGCCCTGCTCAAAAGTCCATCCTCATCTTTCTGACAGGCCCCTGGAAGCCCTGAAAGGCCACCAGAAGGTCTCCCCAGAGCTTTCTCTTCTCCAGGCTGCACAAGCCCAACTCCCCCAGCCTGACCACCCAGCAGAGGGTTCCAGCCCTCCCAGCATTGCTGGGGTTCCTCTGGCCCCGCTCCAACAGGTCCCTGTCTCTCCCGTGATGAGGACTCCAGAGCTAGACCCAGCACTGCAGGGGGGGTCTCCCCAGAGCCCCGGGAGCAGAGGGGATGGATCACCCCCTGGCCCTCAGGGGCTAGTGACTGCTGGGCTGCGAGCGCACGAGGCTGGTTTATATGCAGTTTTTCATCCATAAATTACCATAAACTCCATGGGTACACGACCCAAAGAAACATCTCATAAACGGTGTTAGTTGTCAGTGGCCGCTCTCCACCAGAAGGAGCTTTTCAACAGAGCTTCTCCCCACATTTGTTCTGGGCCTGGTTTTCTTCAGTGGTTTTATTGGCAAGTTGAAAAATATAATGAAGCTGAACTTTCAAAATATGTTGGTAAGACCAGAGCGAAGGGAGTCACAAGCCTTCTGGAAAGCGGCAGCCAGAGACCTTGAGAAACTGGAAGCGTTTCTAGAACTCAAGAAGGATGAAGGACAATAAGGCAAGCACGTGGTAGTAGTCCAAAGAAAGGTCATAATCACCAGTACAACGGGATCATAGAGGAGAAAGGAGAGACCACAAAGCCCACAGCAGCCACCTGCCATAGCACTGCACTTACTGGCCCATGAGAAGCCAAAGGGACTGAGTTTAGATTTGAAGAAAAAGGGCAGGTGAGGACATGGGGAGCTCAGAACCATGGAAAGAGAGGGAGGAAGGTGAGGAGTTCTTCAAAGTTGTCATAGTCAGGACAAGATCAGGTTGATCTGCAAAGAATCACAGACTGGTCTGGGTTGGAAGAGACCTTTCAAGGTCATCTAGGCTAACCCCTTCAGTGAGAAGGGGCTTCCTCTTGCAGAAGAGCAGGGCTCAGCACCAAGGTCACCTCAAGGTCTCACTCACAGGCCAGAGTTGAACATGATGGCACAATTCAGCTCTTCACTGCCAAGTCATTGTGTTGAGCGGTTCCTGACTTGCAGCAGCAAGCAGATTTGTGCTCTTTGCCAGAGGAAACCAGCTTTCTGCCAGCTCCTCCTCCGGTCCCACTCAACTTTGGCTTCCTTGCCTCAGCCCTTACATCCTCTCCTGCACCATCAGCACCCCTAAAACTATGAGGTTACTTATAAATATTTTGGTAAAAACTGATCAGTTTAATCAAATCTGATTAGGAGGAATCACAAGTGGTTCCAGAAGGAAACTTGATCCAAGAGGGACTTCTGGCAGAGATGAGCACCTTGTGGACCCACTTTCTCCCACCAGTACAGCCCCAGCTGGAAGAGGCTCATCCTCATTGACAGCTTCCTAATTACTTTCTAAAACTCACGTGCAAGTCTCAAATTTAGACACAGCATAGTTTTCAGTCACCTAAATATAGATGCCTGGTGGCCTTTGAGATACCTGCCCAGGGCATGCCAACCTGGTGTATGTAGGACCTACAAAGGACCAGGTAGGTATCTCTGCTTCTGTGGCTGAGTCGCTCCTGGCATGGGTTAGCCCAGTTTAAGGATGAGAAGCCCTTTTGGTCAGTTTGAGAAGGCTCAGGTCATGAACCTACGGTGACGTATGCCAAAAAGCAGCGAGGTTCTGTAGGAGATGTCCTCAGGTATCAACTGGACTTGATGAATGTCCATGAAAGGGCTTCCTCAAAAGATAACATTGAGAATGGAAGATGGAATTTTCCTCAGGTAGGTACTTCCCCACCTCCTCAGGACCCATGCAAAGTACAACGCACTAGTGACCCACAGGAGTCTAAGCGACAAGCTGCTTGCAATTAAGCTTCACAACAGGTTTATCAGAAAGGTATTTTACAGACTGTGTTTCAGTTGAGGAAGGAAATGAAGTGATTTGAAGGCCGAACAGCAATTCAGGAAGAGCTCCAAGAACACAACCTGGATGCAGAAGCTCAGAGCAAATCTGTTGGGGTTTGGGAGCAAAATCTACAGCACGTATTTGATACAAAAACCAGAAATAGCTGAGCTAGCCCTGCTGAGATGGTGCCACTCAACAACATGCTGGACTCCAACAAAACCAGCCAACAGGCCTCTATAAAAGGCAGTCACTAACCCTGCCTTAAGCCTATGCTGTCCCAACTGATCCAGGGTTGAGGTTTGAGACTCCAATGATGAATTTCAGATGAGTCAACCTCTCCTTGCCAACAAATCTCAAGCTCATCCCGAAACTGCTGCTGACTTCTGAACCGCAGCGTCGTCATCAAAAGCCGATCCTCGTTCTAACTGGAGATGTCTCTTCTAGTAATCCCATCTGGAGGGCATGAGACATCAGAACAGTAACCCCCTCAGGGAGGAAAACTGGATTAAAAGACCACAGCATTTGGGATGGGCACCTACCAGAAGAGGTCCAGATCCATATTCCCATGCAAATATTTATGTCTATTAAAGAGAGGAAAATTAGTAATGGGTTTCAACTGCCCAGGAGAATTAGGTTGAACATCAGGGAAAAGTTTTCTAACTGTAGGAGCAGCAAAAAACCAAAAGGGAACATCAAGGCACCTTACAGGATCTCTTTACATCGATCATTTCGGAGAATAAGTTAGAAAACCATCAAGCAGGAGCAGCTCAGATGTTTTTGCTGCTGGAGAGACCAAATACATCTTTGGATAGGGAAGGAACTGAGCAGGTGTCTTCCTGAGATACCCTGAAGCTCTTTTCTATAGGTCTCAACCCATAGACCAGCTGAAGCCCTGCAGAAATCACCTGATTTTAACCACTGCTGGACTAAGCCCTGAAGCTGAAAGAAACGGTGTCTCTGGCCCTGGGTACTAAACCCTTCTAGGCTTTTACAAGAATTTCAAATAACTCAACTTTCACCAACGGCAACAAATTCCCATTTCCTGTCCTTCTACAAGATCAGGTCTTTAGGTACAAATTCATCTAAAGCCTTAAGTGGCACTTAGGACAAAGCACTTCTAGACTGTACATTGCTCAAGAAATCAAGCCCCCAGCAAGCCACAGCCATCTCCAGGGGTAGAATATAGTTATTCTGTGCCAGACAAGATTCAAAAGGAAACGAAGAATAATTAACCCTAATTGAAAAATATAATGGAATGACTTGGTTGTAACGTCCCTATTAACGGACTAATTTCAGATGCTAAAAAGACATTTAAGAGGGAGAGCTTGAATGAATTAATGGTCGGCATCCAGAAGAGCCAGGAACCTAAAGGAGCAACCCGGAGTGAGCCAGAAGAGCTATAACAAACACGAATGCCCCCCAACCGAGGCAAGTATGGAGAGAACTGGCCACGAGCAAAGCTTTCAACTTGCCTCTTTTTTTTTTTTTTAATTTTTGTGAGCACAATGGAAACAATTCCCCCAAGAACAAAAGCGATGCGTCAGCAGGGCCCTGCTTTCTCGAGCTCTTTCAAGTTGGAAGGACAGTTGATTTGCACCATGTGTAGGCTAGGAATGCTCACTAGAACCAAGTGAGATAAATTTCAAGCCATCCAAGCTGGTTAACATTAAGGCTGAGATGAATCATCTGTACAATGCCTGTAAACAACGCTGCTTTAGAACAGAAGAAATCTCATCATGGAAGCGGTTTGGTTGGAAGAGACCGTTAAGATCATAGAGTTCAACCATTAACCCAGCACTGCCAGGTCACCATTAAACCATGCATGGTTTGAGTTGGAACCAGATAATCTTTAAGGTCCCTTCCAACGCCCCTGCCACGGGTAGGGACACCTCCCACTAAAGCAGGTTGCTCAGAGCCCCATCCAACCCGGTCTTGAACACTTCCAGGGATGGAGCATCCACAGCTTCTCTGGGCAACCTGGGCCAGTGTCTCACCACCCTCACAGGAAACAGTTTCTTTCCAATTCCTAATCCAAAACTACCCATCTTCATCTTTGCTTCAAGCAAAACTCAAGCAATTACACTCACACTTGGACAACCAACTCTTCTCACAGGCTAATCTCCCGCAGTTGATGGATTTCAGTGTGGCAGAAGGTACAGGCATCAACCACCTCATCTTATGAATGGGGCATTTATACCGTCCACATGGATTCTCCAGCATCAAGTGAGACAATCTTTCTGTTCATCTCCAGTCTCTGGTCTACCAGGCCACCTGCCTTCACGAAAGCTGTAGGACATCAACACCTCTGAGACTCCCACAGTTCTCTCCAATACAAAAGCAGCCAAATCCAAGCACCACTAGACAGGGAACCCAGAGAGGCATCACAACCAGTCCTTAACTCATGGGATGACCTCCAACGTTCAAGATTTCTCATTGACTCTTCCACAAATGGTGGCTTGTGGCTTATGGAGCACAGCAGAGGGGACTTCAAAAAACACAGACACAAAGCCACAGAGCAAGGTCAAAGGGACACAGTGCTGAGGATAAACTGAAACCCCAGATGCTCCCAGCCTTTGGGCCACCAGACCTTACATAGTGGTACCACCACCCTGTGTTGTGACGGCCAAGGTTTGGTTTCTCCCAGAGCCCAAAAACCTGTCACACGAGCCACAACGCGCTTTTCAGCACCAAGACAGCTAAAAGCAAGGCCAGCTTCATTTATCTGGAAGGCCTCTGGTTGAACTCCTCATGCGGAGAGGCTGAAGCCAAGTATTCTGCGATCCAGGCTCCCAACCGTGGCCAGTTTCGTAAAAGTTGAAGCCAGAGACGCAGAAGCAGCAGGAGGAAAGTCTGCTCAGAGGGCTGAAACCTGAAGAGCAGAGCTACCAAAAGCTGTTTGGAAAGAAGGGGTCATCACAAGCTCAGCTCACCCTATTCACGAGGCCTCGTCACGCTGGAATCGTGGGCGGCAGCCCCTAGAGTAGCAACTCCCGCTTGTAAAGGTGCGTCTGGAGCATTTTTGGAAGCATTACATCACCTAGGACCTGTCAAAGCATTTGTGGTTATTTTGGGATCAGTAGAATATGTTAAAACAAGACAGCCTTAAAACACTCTTATCAGGAGCTACCAGAACGCTGTACAAACACTAACCTGCCTCAGTTTCCCTTTGAATGGAAGCATCATGAATATTTTGCTCCCTGGCAAACACAAGCACAGAAGAATTAGGTGAAGTGCCTACGGCCATACAATGATCCTGGCCCTGCCAGAAATCCACCGTGCTGCCAGCCACCAGCACGTTCCGCAGCATCACAGCCAAGCCAAGGAAAGTTTCACTTCACCACAGTGAGGAAGCAAAATTTAGACTGTGAACCAGGCCAGTTCTCCTCTAACCTACCGCAGAAGCAGAGATATTCAGTTATTCCAGCCTCCAAAGCAAGATTAAAAAAAACATGAGGAAGCCCCAGCAATGCTGGGAGGGCTGGAACCCTCTGCTGGGAGGCCAGGCTGGGAGAGTTGGGCTTGTGCAGCCTGGAGAAGAGAAGGCTCTGGGGACACCTTCCGGGGGCCTTTCAGAAAGATGGGGACAGACTTTTAATCAGGGCCTGTTGGGACAGGACAGCGGGAGGATAGGTTGAAACTACAAGAGGGAGAATTAGACCAGAGAGAAAGGAGAAATTTTTGACACTGAGGGTGGCAAGACCCTGGCCCAGGTTGCCCAGAGAGGTGGTTGCTGCCCCCATCCCTGGAACCATTCCAGGGGAGGCTGGACAGGGGCTGGAAGCAGAGAATCTCCAGAGGTTCCTTTCAAGCCCCACCATGCCGGGATGCTGTGCAGAGCTGTGACAGCCAGAGCCATCCAACTTGTACAAACAAGAGGCAGCTCTCCTTTGCTCCTCTGAATGAGCAAAATCACGGTGGTGACAATCCCTTTTGGCCCTTATTTTCATTTAGATGGAGATAAAAAAATGTGTTTGCCCAACACGTGGGTTAGGATTTAAGAACTTTCTGTCAGCACAGTTACTCCCTCGTACATTAAAACCGTGACTTCAAGGTTCTCCTAAGGAGAAGCTTAAATTCTTCTTAGATAAATATATATGGAGAGAATAACAAATACAGAGTGAAATCTTTCTGGTACTAGCTTTGGTCTTAAAGACTTTTGATATGTGGGTCAAGCATCACTTAGGGCTTCCTTCAGCGCTTCAAAATAGCTTCATACTTTGTGAATGTAAATAGATCCCAGCTCAAATTTATGCTTAGCTCCAGTCGAAGTCTAAACAAGCAGAGACTTCGCTTCTCACCGTGAGTTTTGTAAAACAAACTCGGAACAAATGTTATTTCTCTCCGAGCCAGCGGAAACAGCTTCTTTTTGCGGGTGCCCAAGAGCTCCCTGCTCCGGTCGCTCTGCAGGATTGCAGCTGCTCTAGCTTGCTAATAAAACAATATTGAATTTATTAGCAACAATTGAACGAGTTTGAGAGGTGCTGTAGGGTGACTGCTACTTTTAAAAGCCACGGAATGAACAGATCTCGTGACAAAACCGACCCCACTGTCCTCCTTTGATATTTGCATGTAAATATTAAGGTGTTTTCCTATGCTATGGCGCTGTTATTGTCGTAATTAAAATAATGAATAATTGTGTCCTGAATGTGCTGTAAAGCAGCAGCACTGCTGGACTTTTCTCCCACAAATTCTTGGTTAAAGTTAAAAAAAAGTGTTTCTATGTAGTCATAATAATTGTTTTGGTTGGAAGAGATCTTGAAGCTCCTGGAGTCCAAGCATTGCTCCAGCCCTGTCAGGGCACCACTAACCCCTGTCCCTCAGCACCACAGCTTGGAAACCCCTCCAGGGATGAGGACTCCAGCCCTGCCCAGGCAGCCTGGGCCAGGCCTGGACAATCCTGGATGGGGAGAAATTGCTCCTCAGCTCCAACCTAAGCCTCCCCTGAGGCAACTTGGGCCAGTTCCTCCTGTCCTGGGCTGTTTCCAGCAGTGCTTTTATATAAAAAGGAGATTTCACAGAGTGAAAAGTGGAAAGGCACAGAACATGGGACCTCCTCTGTAGGGTAAAATATGGTCTATTTGGTCACATCCTTGATCCTTGGCACTGCTGTCAAAGAAATGTTGGGTTTGGTCTGGGCTTCTGAGGACCTTCTACTCGCTCTTCTTTCTCCTCACCAACACCCAAGCAGCTCTTCAAAGCTTAATGTAAGAATTAAATTGAAATCAAATACTCAAAGGGTGCTTAAGAGCAAGTGATGTAAGCCCTGTAAATACAGGCGCTTGGATTAAGTGATGCAGGAGATCAATTAGAAGAGAAAGAATGATAGGAACATAGAAGTCGATCCATCAGATCCTCTATAACTTCACCCTTGGATGACGTTAAATAATTCCTGAGACCCCTTCATGTCCTTCCCTTCCCTCACAAGGCACGTCCTCCATTATCCCACACAGCTCTTGAGCAGCTTGCTCCAGTTGCAGATGTCCCTGCTCAGTGCAGGGGGGTTGGACAAAAGACCCTGAAAAGCCCTTTCCCACCCAAACCATTCCATGAATTTATTCTATGAATTCAACGTCACTTGTTTCCCAGTTGGAGCCTCTGCTTGTTCCAAGAATCATCTCGATCAAGCAACAATACCGTATTTTGCCACTTGATGGCACCAAAAGAAAATACTAAGTTTTCACAGGACCAGACCAGATTCAGCAGACTCAGGGAAGACAAGGTCTAAACCCTAAAGAAAAACACAAAATCAAAACTAAACTTACAGCCAAGGCTTCGCATAACAACACAAAAAACCCACTGTCCTAGACCATAATACAGCTGCAGCTAAACTGCAGCAAAAGAGATCATGTCGCTTGCATTTACAGGCTCTAAGCACCATCTTTGTCACAGTCTTTCACTTGGACTTGAACCTTTATAAAGTCACACATGACCAAAACCAGCAACTCAACTCTAATAGACACAGACCCGCCAGCATCAGCTGTTGACAAGACACCAGCCAAGAGGAACACCAGTCCTTCTCTAGCTGCTCTCTGCTGGAAAGCAAGGCAGGGGGAACAGGACAGAGCAGCAAGGAACCAGCTCCAGGACTGGGGTTACAACAGGCTTAGCTCCTGGGAATCAGAGAATTGCCTTGATTGGAAGAGACCTTTAAGATCGAGTCCCAGCACTGCCAGGGCACCACTAACCCCTGTCCCTCAGCACCACATCTCCACAGCTTGGAAACGCCTCCAGGGATCATGAGGGACTCCACCCCTGCCCTGGGCAGCCTGAGCCAGGCCTGGACAATTCTGCAGGGGGTGGAAGAAATCATTCCTCAGCTCCAACCTAAACCTCCCCTGGAGCAACTTGAGGTCAGCTCCTCTTGTCATGTCACTTCTTCCTTGGGAGAAGAGCCTGGCGCTCCCCAGATCAAACCTCCTGTCAGGGAGTTGTGGAGAGCCAGAAGGTCTCCCATGAGCCTCCTTTTCTCCAGGCTCAACAAGCCCAGCCTCCTCAGCTGCTCCTCACCACACTCCTGCTCCAGACTCTTCCCCAGCTCCATTGCCCTTCTCTGGCCATGCTCCAGCCCCTCCAGGTCCTTCTGGGAGGGAGGGGCCCAAAACTGACCCCAGGATTTGAGGGGCAGCCTCTTCAGTGCCCAGTCCAGGGGGACGATCCCTGCCCTGGCCCTGCTGCCACCTCAGTGCTGATCCAGCCAGGATGCTGGTGGCTCCTTGGCCACCTGGGCACATTGCAGAAAAACCAATGTAAAGCAAATTCCAAGCACATCAAGCCCTGCCAGCCCCAGCTGGCCCTCCACCAAGCCAAGGGTGGTAAGGTAAATCCACAATCCCATTAAAATTACCCAGGGTTAATCAAGACTCAAGCCCAACATCAAGGTACCCGATAATCCAAAGCTCCTCTTCACTCAGCAGTCCTGAGATGCTGCACTGGTGCAGGAGACCCTGGACCACATCCAATACTGGGACACAACGTGTGTGGCCAGAGAAGGACAATCCTCCTGTCACCCAGAACCACAACCAGCCACTCACCTGGTGCAAGTCACACAAAACTCCTCCCATTACCTGCTGCCCTGTGGGGAACTACATGAATTACTGCTTTTTATTTGTGTCCCTGTTTATGTATGAAAATCTCACTCCCAACTGGATCATATCCATGTCAAGAACCCTCAAGAGCCTCAGCAACATTTATTACTGCTCTCCCCAGACCACCTCTTAATTTTGGAGAATTACAAGCTTGAACTGGCTACAGAGACAGGGGGGAAACAGATTTTAAAATAAAATTTAAAAGAAGAGAAAGGTAGGTTTGGGTGGTTTTAAGACAACATGTTTCAGAAAACGTCTGAAATACGTTTCTACTTGCACCAGGTACCCACAAAACAAGCGCTTACTGGGTGGCTTGAAAGACCTACTGAGAAGTAGTAGCCTCAAAACCACACCAGAAGATTTTTGCCTCTATCTCTGTTGATATTAGAGTAGACAGTCTCTTCCACGATAGCTCCATGAAATCGTAATTAAAAGCCCATGCTGAAAGTGAAACCCCAAAATACAAAGCAAGCTGGTTCTTGGTGTAGGACAGAGCCATCCATCTCTAGAGCCATACACCAGCCAGGAAGACAAAACTCTTCTGCAAGCAAAACTAAAGCCCATAAGGACAAAAATAGCTTCACCACAGTGGAGACCACTTTGTGGACCATAGCTCAGTGAGAGTCTTAAGGCTTTGCTTCTGCAGTAGGTGCTCAGCAAGGAGCTGGTCGCTTCTACTACTCAAGAAGAACTTACATATTGTAATCCTATGTTCCCAGGACAATTTAAAGCATGGATACATTTTATAGATAGAAAATAGGACGTGATGTGTATAAGCAGGGAATGCCGAGATTAAATAGCAAGTGTTTATGTCCCACTGCACAAAATGCTGTGGGCACGGGGGTTGGAACTGGTGATCTTTAAGGTCCCTTCCAACCCAAACCAGTCTGTAATTCAATGATTAATGAAACACTTGTTTTGATTCATAGAATTACAGAATGGTTTGAGTTGGAAGGGGATTTTCAAGGTCATCTGGTTCAACCCCCTTGCAGGGAGCAGGGACATCTGCAACTAGAGCAGGTTGCTCAGAGTCACATGCAACCTCCCCTGGAATGGGTCCAGGGATGGGGCAGCCACCACCTCTCGGGGCAGCCTGGGCCAGGATCTCACCACCCTCAATGTCAACAATTTTTTCCTTCTCTCTGGTCTAAATCTCCCTCTTTTAGTTTCAAACCATCCCCCCTTGTCCTGTCCCAACAGGCCCTGCTCAAAAGTCCATCCCCATCTTTCTGACAGGTTCCTTGAAGTCCTGAAAGGTCTCCCAAGACTATTCTCTTCTCCAGGCTGAACAAGCCCAACTCTCCCAGCCTGGCCTCCCAGCAGAGGGTTCCAGCCCTCCCAGCATTGCTGGGGCTCCTCTGGTCCCGCTCCAACAGCTCCCTGTCTCTCCTGTGCTGAGGAGTCCAGAGCTGGACTCAGCACTGCAGGGAGGGGTGTCCACAGAGCCCTGGGAGCAGAAGGGCAGGATAACCCCCATCCTCACATGAGCATCACAACCAACAACATGGATTTAGAAGTACCGCTTGCTGATCACTGCCCTGAGCTTGTACAGTTGCAAGATTCCAGCAACAGATTTCAAACCATCTCAAACTTCGAGCAGCTTTTTTTTAAAGCGCATTGAACAGAATAACACTAAAAAACCCCACATGGGTATTTAACAGAGTAACACTAATAACCCCAAATGGTGGAGGAGCACCTCTCCAGGGTTCCTAGAGAGCTTTCAGAGTCTACCTCAAAACACAGTCATCCTAAGGCAGAACAAAGCAACTCTTGGCAGCTATTTAGGACAGGAAAACAAGGGCGCTGCATCCAACTGATAGTGCAAAAGGAATTTTAAAAAGCCAACGTGTAATGTCTCTGGTCTGGAGCCAATTTGCTTCAAAGGACCACAGTGTCCCCAAAGGGGAAATTAAGAAGGAAAAAAAAAACACACACACACACACGGAAAATAAAGAAATCATTTGCAGGGTGCTTTTGCCTCCAGCAATGAGCTGGACTTGATGGACCCTGCTCTTAAATCATTTCTTCAGCCGTGGGGCTGTGGAGACGTCGTTAACATGGGACCCAGGCGTCTCCAGGCCAGGAGGGGCCATCGTAGCCATCGGGTCTGCTTCGTAAACACACCAGAGAGCAGCCCAGCAATTCCCAAAGCAGGTGGAACTGCTGAGGAGTTATTGCTCCTGGATGTAAGAATTCAGCCCAACTAGGGTGCATAGAATTTCAGAACGACCACCACACCTCAAAACCACCACCGAACCACTTCAGAACAGGCTGGTGTTGGAAAGGACCGCAACACAGGCAGGGACATCTCCCCCTAGAGCAGGTTGCTTCAAGCCTCACCCAACCTGGTCTTAAATCCTCAGTGGGATTTAAATCAGTCTGCAACTCTATCATGCTTTTTAGGCAGAGAAAGAGGAGGGTGAGGGGTGCCCGAGCAGAACAGGTGATCTTCTCTCCAGCTACATCCCCTCCCGATGAACCTTCCAGGCGTTTGGTTTGGGATTATTTGGACAAGAGTGATTCCCCCCAGGGAGATGACCTTGCAAAGCCACTTCACCCCCAGGTCAACACACAACAAAGGCAGTAACCACCACTGAGGGAGTTCCATAAACCACGTCCCTCACAAAAGATATCTACTTTTTTTTAAGCCTCACGAAGATTAAAGAGTCAAACATCATCTCTCATATTTACACCTTTGGCTTGTCAAGACATGGGTGCCATTCAGCAGGAGTTTCAATGTCTTCCTTGAGAGGAAAAAATAAAGCCCTGACTTTTCCTGTTTGGGAAGTGGGCAAGGGGAAAAACACCGGAGTGCGCTGGCTCAGTTGAAAAACACCACACACACGGCACAGGATGTGTAAAAATAGGGCTCCTGATTAGATCAGGACAATCAACTACTTATGAGTCCCACCTTCTCAGCTTGTAGAAGGATTTGTGCCTCTTCCCACATGTCCAGGCTCACATGCTCCACGTGGGAAAACCAGGAAAACAGGGGGCCTTGAGTATGAAGACACATGAATTTAAGGCATGTTTCAAAGCTTTGAGAGGATTTGCTGGTTTAGTTCATATCAGTTTGATGTGAGTCAAGGACAAAGGCCCCTCCCTCCCAGAAGGGCCTTGAGGGGCTGGAGCGTGGCCAGAGAAGGGCAATAGAGCTGGGGAAGGTTCTGGAGCAGGAGTCTGGGGAGGAGCAGCTGAGGGAGCTGGGCTTGTTGAGCCTGGAGAAAAGGAGGCTCATGGGAGACCTTCTGGCTCTCCACAACTCCCTGACAGGAGATTGGAGCCAGGCGGGGTCAGGCTCTTCTCCCAAGGAAGAAGTGACATGACAAGAGGAAGTGACCTCAAGTTGCCCCACAGGAGGTTTAGGTTGGAGATGAGGAACGATTTCTTCCACCCCCTCCAGGATTGTCCAAGCCTGATTCAGGCTGCCCAGGGCAGGGGTGGAGTCCCTCATGATCCCTGGAGGGATTTCCAGTCCTTGGAGATGTGGTGCTGAGGCAAATGGGTTAGTGGTGCCCTGGCAGTGCTGGGCAAATGGTTGGACTCGATGGTCTTTTCCAACAAAAGTTATTATCAGAAGCAGATGAATAACGTGTTTTCTGGTGGGTAACTGGTTTGAACAAGCTGGGATCAAGGTTTTGTCTATCTCTAAAACTAAATCAGATCCTCAAATCGGCCTTCAGCTTTCCTAGTCCACCTTCTGCATTCCTGCTGCACAGGAAAGAAAAATACCAAAAGCTAAAGAATCATAGAATGGTTTGGGTTGGAAGAGATCTTTCAAGGTCATGTAGTCCAAGTCCCCTGCAGGGAGCAGGGACACCTGCAACTAGAGCAGGTTGCTCAGAGCCCTGGCCAACCTCCCCTGGAATGGTTCCAAGGATGAAGCAGCGACCACCTCTCAGGGCAACCTGGGCCGGGATCTCATCACCCTCACAATGAAGAATTTCT
>VWZK01008582.1:443220-566950 GCA_013396935.1 Baryphthengus martii | reverse complement strand
ACATAAGGCTACCAAAAAGGACGGGCAGAACGGCCAACACCTTTGGCTGTAGTGAAGCATGCAGAGCAACACCATCTTATGGTATCTCATCTGTTGCAACTGAGAACCCAGAGACCAGCGATGCCACCGGCTTCTGGAACACATCCTGTGCTGGGACTTTGAAAGGGAACGGACTATTTTTATCTCCTCTTTGTTTGTTTGAGTTTTTTAAGGGAGCAAAAAGTCTTGATGCCAATGACTTCTACTGCCAAGCACATCATCTCTGAAGATCCGCTCTGATGGCAAGTTCCTAAAATGCAACTTCTCTGAAGCAGAAGGATTTCCATTCAGGAAAAACCTCTTCCCAACTGAAGTAAAAAAATTACACACTGGTACATTCAGAAAAAAAGGACGTTACTGACCCGGTAACTGACCACAGAACACAGCGTGACTCGTTGTCACCAGTTATGAGGCTGCAAAGGCTTCTTGGCAAAACCTGGAAAACACACGTGAGCGTCACCGATTTGTCCTGTTTGTCCCTGTCTCCTCTTTGGCCTGAATTGCTTCTAGCACACGTGCCGGTTTCCCAGCAAGGTTATCAAGTAGTCCTGTAAGAGAGCTGAAACACTGACTGACAAAGCATAAAGCTTTTCTCAGAGAAACCAAGGTCTTTTCTTCTGAACATTGTGCTCTCTTACAAATGGCTTCTTCCCTCTCTTTTTGTACAACATCGTTCCACAGTAAGTGCACAGAAACAAAAGATTACGCTTTCAGGAAGAGAAAATACACACAGGGAAGTAAGCTTGGCAGATGTGGAATGGGCTCCATAAAAAATCTTATCTTAATTTCAGTACTGGTGTTAAAATGTTTCCTCTAAAAACAATAGAAAGATACACGGCACATTCTTCGTGACAACTTTCGAGCCCACGCTACAAGGCCTGAGGAAAGACCGAGACCCACATCGAAGCCGGACCTCGAACTTGATGACCACCGAGGATTCTTTCCATCTGCCTTCTCCTTCCATGGCTGGAGAGAGGGCGACGGCAGTGAAATGGTTGTGGCCAGCGTTCTGTCGAGAGAAAAAAAAAACATGTTCAGCTGAAAACTGGGTAGGAACCTAAAGCTTCCTTCCTACGAATGTTCTGCAAAGACAGGGAGAGCCTGACAGAGGCGGAGAAAGAAGCAGGAAGAGAGTAAGAGAGGCAGCTGAAAAACAGGGTGGCAGAGCAGGGCAGACACCGACAAAGAAGGATGGGGAGTAGGACGGAGATTCAGGGAAAGCCTAGGACAGGTAGCAAGACAAATAAAAATGGGGACGGCCAACAGGGCAGAGAGGGAGGATCAAACAACAGGGACAGGAAAACCAGGATGGCCAACGAAGGCGGGAACGGGCAAGAACACGCACGCGCACCCCCGCGTCTCCAAAACAAGCCCACACTGCTACATGCTACAGGACACAGGGGGAAGAATTAAGAAAAAAAAAAAAAGCACTGGAGGGCTAAAGGTAGAGCAATGTGTACAGAAGGGAAGGGGGAGGAAGGCGGTGGCATTCTAATGTAGGGTCATCAGGGAGCCTGAGACAGTGAGGTGGAGAAAGGACCAAAGTGACGGGCCGCAGGGCAGAGGAAGGAATTCCAGAAGAAAGGAAGGGTGACAGAGAGTTGGCCACAGAAAGACAAGAAAGGCTAAAGTACACGAAGGGCAGAGAGGGAGGAATTAAAAAAAAAGATGCAGGAAGGTGGACACAGAGAGAAAGAGAGGCAGAAATAAAACGCCAGGAAGTGATGGACAACAAGGCACAGGCAGGAACTGATAAATGGGGAGAGGAGACTACACGCAGCATGACATAGAAGGGGAAAAAAAAATAGCAGGGGGCTACGTGGAAGGGGAAGGAACATTAAAAATGTGGATCCTGTGGCAGACAGAGCCACAGTAAGAAGAACTAGAAAACCAGGGAGCAGGAGCCAGCCAGAGAGAGATAAAGAACTGCAACGGGCTCCAAGACAGAGAAAGCTGGGACTTTCATAAAGGCAGGGACCAGGAGCCATATGGAGAGAGACGGAAAAGGGGAAGGCAGCGACAGGCAGCAGGGCAGCAAAGGAAGAATTGAAAAGCAGGGACAGGCAACCAGATGGAGACACCGAGAAAGAGCAGACCAATAGGTCACAAGACAAGACAGGGAGGAATTAAAAACCCTGGCAGGGAGCCAGACCGGGAGAGACGGCAAAAGAAAGGAAACCGCAACTTAGCACAGGGTCAAGTAGGACAAAACTGAAACACAAGGCCTGGGAACGGGAAAGAGGGAGCCAGAGGGAAAAAAAAAACACAAAAAAAAAAACACCACCCACATACTTATGGACTTGAGGGTAGAGAAGAAGGACTTCAAAACCTGGGGCGGGGAGCCCCGCGGAGAGTCGGGGAAAGAAGAGGCAGAAAGGACCACGCACACACCTAGGTACACAGCCGCACACTCCTCCAGTTCAAGCGGCCCTACCGCACACGCGCTCCCGCGGAGGCCGCAGCTGAAGCCTCGAAAGCCACACAAAGGCCGCAACAAAATTGCCCCCCGAGCCCCACNCGGGCGCCATGCGCTGCTGCGGCCGCGGCACTCAGCCCTGACCGAGCCGTGCTTGCCGCTCCGGCGCTGCGCGTGCACCGCTCACGGACGGCGCGCCAGAGGACCCAGAAGGGACACGCAAACGCCGGGCTGCAGTATCGCGCTTCGGCCACCTCCCTTCAGAAGCCAGACAGCGGCAGAGGTCAAAAGAGGCCAATGTGCACGTGCCGAGGATGACCAGCCGTGAACACGTCCGGACCCGCAGTACCAGATAACGAACACCAGATGCCACCAGAGTCCATAAGTGGGCAAATCGCCCCCACGCAGCGCCACCGCTGCGGTACCGCGATTCGAACGCGCGGTGGCAGCAGAGGCGGGACGGAGACGAGCATCCCCATAGGGTGCCGACTCTCCCCACTGCGCATGCGCGGCTCTTCTGGCGCGGGATGCGGGTCCCGCTTATGTCCGGTTTAGATCCTCCAAAGATGGGACCTGCTGCCCGGAGGGATACACTTCAGATTTCTCTGTCCCTTGCCCACTCCTAGCCCAGTCAGCGACCATGGATGCCTCTCTACCTGAAAACATCCCCATGTCTCGAGGACTGCAGTCCCTGGCATCTGACAGCTATAAATCACTGGGGGTTCCTTCTCTCCTGCTCCCTGCCAGGGAGATTGGGGCTGGGGAGGGGGAGCTTCCCCTTACCAGGGAAGCAGCAGCTCTGAAACAGGGTTTTTCCAGCACAGTGAACCCCAGGGATTGTTGTATCCATCCCTAAGTGGCTCCAGGCTTGGGAGAGGGACAGCAGTGAGTCAATGGCTGCTGACGTGCTACTAACAAAAAAAAAAAATCGAGCAGCTCCAATGGGGCCCTGAAAGCAGAGACAGCTTTGCACAAGAGGGGCAGTGAAGTTTTATCAGCAAACGGTGCACCCGAGCGGATCTGAGACCATAATAAAATAATCAAAAGAGACACCTCATTATTATGAGTGGTGTTACTATAAAGGCTTGTTGAGTACAACCAAGGTGCTATGTCAGAAGCACTTTCCCATCCCTGGCTGAAGGCAGGGGAACAGCTTCACTCAGTTCCTTTTTGTCGGTTCTTCCCAAAGGCAGCACTTCCTCAATTCATTTCATCTTCCCACCTTCTCTTACACCGTGGTTGTGAAAAAGTACTTTCCAGATAGAAACTACTAACAGCTACTGCAGGTCCAAAAAAATCCTGCACTCCAAGTACTATTTGAACTAGTAGGTGAGAAGCCAGAAGTGCTATTGTGTCATTTGATCAGGCAAAACTGGCTGCAGAAACACATACCTATCATTCACAGACTTTCCAAAGCCCTCAGTAGTATTCAGTGACAGTAAGTTTATTGCATTCATCATAAGCTTTTTGCCTTGACATTTTTTATTTGCATGTAACTAACCTTCCTTGCTATGTCTTCCTTTTATCGGATGTACAAAGTTATCTCCGTGGATTAGTATGAGGTCTATGACTGGCTGCAGAAACATCTAACAACTGGATCTATGCTAGAGTCTTTTTAAAAGCCAGTAGTGAATAATTACCAAATAAAGTATTTCATATAGAGAGCAGAACAGTAGCTTTAGCCAGAGATTCCCAAATGGTGTGTTTTGGGCATGGATCTGCAAAGATCTGCTCGAGAACACAGCCGTGCATATTTCACGTGATGACATTAAAAGTATTAGGAATGAAAGTTACTTTCTACTGTGCAGAGATCACTATAATGAAAGGTGATTAAACATTACCAATAATTTGTTAGTGTTTCATTATTCTGAGCTGCTTTTTCCTTACAAAGGATGGCAGAATTCTGAGAAAACAGAGAGAACTCTAGAAGTGGGGAATTGATGTTTGCTTCAGACATAAGGAATGGACTGGGTTTGCACGTAATTGTAATACTGTTGGGTTTTTTTCACACCTATCTTACACATGGAACAGGGGGAAAGTTTTATGTTGATTTCCCTGAACTTCTTCGCATGGAGATGGGAACAATGTAATTAAAACGGATGTATGAGAAGGGGAAATACTGTCTGGAAATATGCCAAGTAAGCAGGACACTGCAAGATACTGTTGCCTCCCAGTGCAAGTGTATTAAATGACTTTTAAGATGAGCAGAACTCCTAAATGTAACTGAAATTGTCTTTTGTCAATTTCTTCCATTTTCTTCAAGTTCCATTCCAACGCTGAGACAGAGAACGGAGAGAAGGATTTACTGTCAAGTACATTACCTGATTGGTTATTATAGCTATTTCATCTTTTCTAAAATCTAAAATGTACATTACACTTCTAGATGCATTGCAATTTTAACTCTTCTTGCTTGGTTAAAGTGATGCACGTAGGTTATTGATACCAGTTAGCTCTGTATTCATAAATATGTAACAGTCTCCTAGAGGGAGTGCTTGTAGTGAGTTAAGAAAAACATCAACCAAGTACCCTGTTATTCTTGTAGGTTTTCACACTGACACAGCGTATTAAAGGTTGAGACCCATGAAATCCTGACTTTAAAACAGACCAAATAAATTACCTTGCAGAAATGGGATCTTAGTAGGATTATTGAAAAAAAAAACCAGACAGAAATGAAAAGAAGCACACATACTGCCCCACCAACATGATGAAAATTCCATAATGTCTCTAATATAACTATCTAATGACTGTTTAATCTTTTATCTAACAAATAAAGCCATTGCTCCTCTACCCATCTGAATTATTTTGATTCATACCTTGACTTGCAGATGAATTGCGATTCAGTTTTACTGAGGCACTGGAGAATGAAAAAAAAATATGATATTATCAGCCCTTAAATTTTAAATTGAGACTTGGTGCTGAAGGTGAAATATGAAAGCTTTATAGGAGTTGTCTTCATCTGATTATTCCAAGGAGGTTTAATGTTCCTAAAGCAAGCTTCACAAGATGGTAATATTAATCTCTGAGCCCCATCTATACTGTACAGTGTGGCACTGAACAGAAATCCTTCAGCTGGCCATTGAACTGAAAGGAGCGTGTCCTAATAAGCTGCTGCGTAGGTTCCCAGACTGATTTCAGAGTTCATCGTCGCACAGACATCGCTGAACCACTTGCAGCGGAGACCCCAGTGAGGATGCTGGTGCCCAGCACTGCAGGGTGTGCTGTGTACACACTCCTGACTCCGGACTGAGCAAAGCATGGGGCTCTGTGCTGTGCAGAGACACCTTCAAGCCTGCTGCACTGAAGGTGGATCTCCATCAGTGGCTGGCAGACAGCTCATGGTCACAGCTTTTTCTGGTTTTGATGAGCATTTAAAGCAGTGATACACAAGCTTGTATTGAAAAAGAGGTACATTAATAGCAGCTTCACCAAAAATATTTAGTCAATATTTCTTGCTGTGTTATAACACGTGACTTTTTTCTTCCTGGCCCTTTAGACAAACAAAATCAATTATCCGTGTTTGAAAAGCGTCTGTGATGTAGCATGCACTACCTTTCACATATATTTAATGGCTAATGACTTAATTTAAAACTTCCAATTACAGAGAATGGCACAAAGGACAATAAAATTATCCACAATGCAGTGTTTGTAGACAGATTGCCATTCCAGTGCTACAGATCTTCTCTAGAAATACTAAGTCGGAAGTGTAATAATTGTCCACCTTCAGACCTGCATTACCTAGAATTAGGTGTCCTGCCAGTATAACAGTTTAGAATAAAAAAGCAGAAACTTGCTGGTATGTGTAATTAACAAACTTTTTATATACCACCAAAGAAGTCAGGGTTAGATAAAGGGGAACTAACTGTGGTTTATTTTCTTTTTAAGCTAGCCATTAGTCTGTCTTCATTCCAGGGTTAGTGTTAGATTGATTTGTCCCGTTACCTCTGACATCCAGCCTGCACTCTATTTCAGCTTCACCACACTCATTAACAGCTTTACAGGTGTAACAGCCACCATCAAATGGAGTGGGTTTCCGGATCTCCAGGGTCAGCACACCTTGCTTACTGAACATGCGGTATTTGGCATCCCCAGAGAGATCCATTTTGTTTTTGTACCAGAATATCTTTGGCTGAAGAACACAAAAGAAGAATTTTGAAATAGTAGGTAGAAAATTGAAGACTTACAGCTGAGCTTACAGCTTTAATTCAGCCATCAAAGGTTTATGCATTATGAGGACTATATACTACACAGCAGAGCTAATATTTTTTCAAGGAACTTCTCATTCAGTACAAATGCATAAAACTAGTAATTCAAATGTTCAGTATTTAACTCTCAAATAGCATACAGAGAATGTAGGTCTATACCTTATTTTATTGCAGTTTTTCAAAACCCTACAAACCACCTACAAATTATTTCCTGGAGTTATTTGATTGTGCTTATTAAAATATATTTGAATGCTTCAAGTATCTTACAGAAGGGGAACTAAACAGCCCAGATTATTGGAGCAGAAATGCAATAAAGGTCTGCAGATGCTGAGTGACCAATTTGTTATGCAAAGGTTTGGGCTGGGAAAGGATTTTCCAAACCATCGAACAACTTCAGGAATTTCAACACAAAGTTCTTGTTCGCTCCAGCTGAGCAATAAAGTGGTTGGCTCTGCAGCAGTTCAACTTGTGTTTTCTTTCCAGTACCCGAAAATGTGCCTTTAATTTTAATAAATTAATGAATAATGAATGACAAACCTTATATAATGCAAACTGCTTTTCTTTCAAGCTTGTGAATATATATAGTGAAGAAATAGTCTTTAAAGAGAAGACCATGCTCTTCATTTATCTGTTTTACTTTCAGAATTAGTGTCTTCTGTTTCTTCACCCATAACAAAATAATACTGTGCTGTTTTATAGCACTCAAATCTACCAAATCACTTGTGTCTTTAATCTGCGATGTACAATTCAGTCCATCCCAGTTGCCATGCTTAGTTTTCTTTAAAGATAGCAGATGGATTTTTTTCCTGCCTCAACATTTTTGGCTTCCTTTTCTATAGCCTGTCTTTCTGAGTATATGATCTTTAATTCCAGCACCGCTACCAGGGCATGAATATTGGTTGTCCTTGAAGTGGCAACTTTTCTATGCCACACAGACCATATCTGAGGTATGCTTGATAATCTGTTGTTATTCAGAACTGGAAAGCTCTACCAACATAAGCTACTCTCTGTGAAAAAGACCTGTTGCAGAATTCTGCAGTAGGTACGAAAACTTTTTGTTAAGGTTAATTTGGGCAAAGTAAGTACAGAAATGTATCTGGAGAAGCTGTTTTAAGAGTTTTAGGTGTACTGAAGGATGCGGATTATTTGAATCCTTCAGGCTCATGTGGAGGAAGAGCTGGCATGCTCACATTCAAAAGCCTGTGACTACTGTATTTAGCAGCTGTAAAATAGAAAGATTGTCTTAAAATCTTAAAAGCATGGAAACTGAATGAAGCAGATACAGATGCACAAAAAGGTCAGTTAACCAAGAGGGATATCATTACCAACACTGTCATTTCATGATGAATCTAAACTGAGGCAGCTGCTGGAGGATGGATTTTGGGTACACAGTTGCTAGTATTTCTTCTACAATGTTTTTTTTGCAGCAATTTACATGGGCTTGCTTCCTTCTCATGTTTGAGTTTTGAATGGAGCTCTTTCTTCATCCAGTGAACCACAGTTAATGGTTGCATTAAGGCATTTTATTTTTTTTAGTTAACTTGAACTTTGAGCAATTATCTTACATGTTTTACTGTGTAGTTATTGGCTCCTTGCGTGGACACGAGGAAGGGAGAAGAGCTGGAAATGAGCAGCCAGAAGGGGAACGAAAAAGGGTACTGCACTTTTTATGATGGTACTAATTTAAATTTATGACAAGATTATGTCATAATATGGTAAATTCCTTCACTGCAGACAAAAAGCCCATTTCTCTTCTTTTGAGAAACCTAAATTCAGCTCCTATTCGATACAGCTTTTACTGCTTGCTCCTGACTAACAAAGTACACTTCTTTGAACTCTCCGAAGAGACTTCAACAAATATATTTAGACTGAGAAGACTAAATTTTCAAAAGTCCTTTGAGATTTAAAAAAAAAGAAAAAATAAAAAAAAAGAGAAGGGAAGGGCCCAAAATTTCACACATGACAGCAGGTCTCATTCTAGTTATCTTTGCCAAATAACTCAGACTCACAAAAAGTTATGTGGATGTACTGATACGATAGAAAACCCGGTGTTCTTACGTATCACTTAGGCTAATGGAACGGTATATTACATTAGCTGCTATTTTCTTGAAAGATCAAAGGGAACAAAATGTACATTGTGAGAAGATGCTTCTTGTTGTTGCTTACCTTCTTCAGTGCCTAGATTTTATGTACACATGGTACATGTTCAATGATACGGTGTTAACATAAGCAATGACTGTCCCTTCCTCTGTCTCTTTTCCTGTGCACAACCACACAAACACTGACACCACACATTTCAGTTAGGCATCAGTTGTAAGTGAAGTGGGAGATAATACAGTGATCTTCACTTTTCCTTAATATAGTCACATTACACTCCAACCACACTGAACTGGCATGAATTCTAAGGCAGCATTTTTGCTTGTGGCAACAGTATCAGTGACAATTGATGTAATCTGTACCTTGGGGATTCCTCTTACAGCACAGCTGAGTGTGGTGTTGTATCCTGCAATCACAGAACGGTTTACTAAAGGGTGAGTGAATTTGGGAGGTTCAGAGAAGTCATGTTCTTTGTAACTAGGTGGCTTATAAGTGGTGCCTGCAATTTAAAGAAACAAAATAGTAAGAACTGTGTTTTCATTCCTGTTGACTTGTGTACAGTCTATTTGTCATTTATTTAGTCTATATGACTTAGAGAAGCTTCAAAGCTATAGCATTTTTGATACAACAAATCTTTAAATTCACTTCACATCTCCTATTTAATGCTTTAGTTGAAGTAAAAGGTGCTGGCAATCATGGATTTTCAGCTTCTGTTAAAAATACGCAGGCATACGTCTGCAGAAGTCTTTGCCACAGACATCTTAAACTTGTAACCCCATAATGTAAATATAACCCCTCAGTTCTATTATTTTCTTAAAAGAATATTGTTTAGAAAGACTCTGTGATTAAATATTTTTGAATAGATGTTCATGTAAGTACAGGAGATCTTTCTAGATAAGGGCTCTTGATGCTAAAATACTTCATAAGTGCTAGTCACTAGGTATGGAAAAGATCACTAGTGGTGCATCTACTAATACTGTATTTTCCATTTACCAATGTATTACTTCTGGTACTTAGTGGCTTTTGTAATCATTGTTTTGAAGAATATGTTACCTGTTTTTTGGATATAGGCAGGATTTTTGGTCGTTGCAGCAGTTTCACTCAATCCACACAAATTTTCACTGAAGATTCGAAAAAAATATTCATTTCCCATAATCAGGTCTGACACTACACAGTTTGTGCGACGATAGTGATCAAAAACAGTATACCATTCCTGCAACAAGACTGCACTGTTTAGAAAGATGCTATGAGTGGTCAGACATGATACTAGTTTTGGTAAGGAGAGATTCTTCTTGCCACAAGGAAAAGACAGGTAGACAGGTATTTCACACTATCTGGCAAAATGAATATTATGTTGTTTCCTGTGAAGATCAGCTGATCTATTTTCTTTTATTTTCTGGCCAGTGCAATAGAGTACGAATACTTGCATTCTGAGGAAAAAACCCCCTCCTTCCACTTTAGCCCTCCTCATATTTGGGGAATCTGATAGGGTATGTGTCCTCAGAAGGTGACTACTTGATGGGGACTTCCATGAGACAGACACGTTCTAGTTTGACTGGCACACATACTGATCTCAGTATATAGCCTACTTTGCACCCCACATCTGAGTTCAAGTCTAGCTCTTCCTCTCTCCCCTTAAGTTTTTTCTTGCAGTTATGAAAAGTGTAACTCCAAATTAAAAGGTATAATTCCACCTTCTGTGTCGCTACCAAGACGGGGCAAGCTAAGTCACTCTTTTCATATTTTCTACCAGGTATTTTATACAGCTCTATACTTATACTTTTGGGTTTTCTAAATTCGATTCTTCAATTTTAACTGCCTCTGATATGCCACAGGACACCTTGGACACACAACTGAGAGTTGTGAATTCAGCTGTTTTCCTCAAGTCTCTGTTCCCAGAGCAAGTAGTAGTTTAAACTCCATACAAAGTCACTGACTCCATGCAATTTCTTACCATTGTCTTTTTGTCAGCTTTCTGGACTGTGTAGCCCAAGATCTGTGCATTCCCATCATCTTGTGGAGGTGTCCACTCCAGGGCTGCATTAAATCCCCAAACATCTACAAGTGTTATATTCTGAGGAGGACCAGGCTTGTCTGCAGAGAAGACATGAAAAAAACCCTTAGCTTTTGGCTCAAGATCCCAGAGCTTTGTCGTTTCCTCCTATGCAGGGAAAAAAACAGAACTTCCTAGCAATCTATAATTGTTCCATAGCAATACATTTATTTTATGTGAAGTTGAAACTATGAACGGGAAAGTTAGGAAGTTTTCAAACACCCTTTTAATACTCTTCCGAGAGGCCTGAAACCTGCTGAGAAATAGACAACACAGTAGACTTAGTAACACAGGAACCAGACAAACTCTTCCTCAAAATGGAGTAAGTTTGTGTTGTTTGGACGGGTGTGATTAACTCTTTTACTACAGTTGTATTACTTGCTTTGTTATCTCAGTGCAATTTCTCAGCCATTTAGGTACACTGAGAGTAACATAACCAGTACAGGAACCTGGGTGTGTATTCCTCTTGGCTAAGGAAGGCTGGCTATTTGGGAATATACCTGACTTGTATCCCTCTTGCCTCAGTGCTTGTTAGCTTGCCCACCAGTGACATTTTTCTGTAGTGACTAGAAAAAGAACAAACTCTTGAAGAGATACAGAAGTCTATGTCCATTTTAAAATACCTGGAAATATACAGAAGAATATATATTATAAAATCATAATAATTTTCTTTTTTCCTTAGGGATAATGCATATTTATACCGATGATGTTTGGTCAAATGCTGAAATATTTAACTTAGATTTAGTAGGCAATATTCCATCCATTTTAACTTGAAGATGCAAGTTCCCCTTTTTGATACGTTAGATTGTTGCTCACAGCTACAGGGCCTGGTGGAGAGATAATCCATGGGCCTGTGTAGATAGTCTTGTGATTAAGTGAAGAATAGTTCGGGAACATTCTAGATGGATGAATGGAAACTGTTTCCCCCTTTTGTAGCTGAGCTGCAAAACTGAAGAAAATAGTAAGAATCTGACAGGTGTGGGTCTAAGACAAGCAAAGCACAAAGGAATGTAATTATAGATTGCTTGTAATTTAATTCCTTAAAAAAAGTATAGGCAAATCAGTAATAAACCAGCCTTTGAGTATAATTAGAGGAACTATGACATTCTATGTCAAAGCATAACATGCCAATTCTGTTCTGTCTTACTTTGGAATTAAAGACTGCTTTATGATTAACTTTAACCCTTTCCGTCCTCCTTCCAATTGCTAGACACTGGAGCCAACTAGAACACTGCATGAAGTTCAGTGAGGGATATGGAATGCATTGCTCTCTTTCCATCCATTGTTCTCATGCTTCCTATATTATAGCAACATTTCAGAGGAAAAGCTGTCATCTTCTGTGCTTCACAACAGCTACCAACTTCTAGTAAAGCCTTCTCTCTTTTTCTTCCCTCTTTCTGAAGTAGGGAATGGTAACGGGTTGTCAAAGGAACAATGTTGCTTATGAAGATGTGGCAATATATTTGTTGGTATCTTGAAACACAACTTAAAGGAAAAAATCTAGATATATTTCTAGATGTGTATCTTCATTATACAGAAACCAATCAACTCTGATTTGAAGCAAAGAATTTTGGATACTACATATGAATATCTGTGTGGATATGAAAACTGCAACAGTTTCAGTGGGCAAAGCTCTTCAAGCTGTGAATAAGTGTATTATAATCTAATAGCAGACAGACCTTGTGATGTTTAGCAATTTGTCTACTGTTTTCAATTCTACCTGCTGTCATAACCCTTTGCCTAGTTTTACAGGTATTTTTCTGTGTGCTTTCCTACAGACACATCTACACAACAGTTGTTTTTTGTTTTAAAGGGATGTTTACACAATGCTTTATCAAAATCTGTGGAGAGCTTGGTGATGGTAGTTGGTTTAAAGAGTATGAAAAGAGATTGATAAAAGGAAGAAAAACACAGTCTTAGATGCAGTGAAAGAAAAAAGAACTCTTTCGGGGGAGGCCTCACTGGACAGGTAGATTTTGAAGCCTGTGTCTTACTGCTCCGAGTTATCTAAAAGCAGTTACCTGCGAACTTCCCTTCAAAACTGAAAAAAATGTGATGGCAGGTCATTTGTTAATTCAGTAATCTATTGGAAGAGTTAAGACTTCAGGAATGTGTGTGTATGTATAATATATAAAAGACATTCTTATTAATGGGTTTATGTACATAGATATAAATATGATAGAGGGGGAACAATTTCAGAATGTGACTTTATTAAGATTTTAAGCCTTAATCTATTATTAGATTAATGTAGTAATAGCTCAATGATGTATTAAATAATCCCTTTTTAATTTTTAAGAAATGGTTACATCTACCCATGGTGGTATGTTCTGAGTTCGGTTTTGGTTAATTATCACAAACAGCTGCTGGCCCAATCAGTTGGGAGGGGCCATACATGGGATAAACACCCAAACTAGCCAATGAGATAGTCAATACCACACTGAGTCCTGCCCCTATATAAGGGGAGGGCTGGCCTGGGAAGAGGTGCCTGTTTTCAGCCTGTTTAAGCATGTAGATTCAGTGTGGCCAGAGCAGCCCAAGATGGTGTCTTGGGCACAGGTAGAGTCTTTCTGGCTTCTATCAGTTACTTTGTCTATCATTTCATTAGTACTGTTGTTTTCTTCTAATTTTGTACTAAATTGTCTTTATTGCAACCCCCAGGGTGTCACCTTTTTTCTTCCTTCTGATTCTCCTTCCTGTCCTACATGAAGGGAGTGTGGGGGCGGAATTGGTGGGTGAGTGGCTGCGGGTATTTAGCTGCCGACAGAGGTTAAACCACGGCCGTCCTTTTTTTGGTGTCCAATGTGGGACTCAAAGATCTGACTGGAGTGTGTCACAAAAATTTTGTCACCTGTCCTTTTTGTATTCGTTGAACAGTACATGTTCACAATGCTGGTCCATCTGTTCACACGGTGTTACATAAACCCTTGTGTGCTCTACGTGTTCCTTGTGGTGCTGTTTATCATCTCTGGGAAACGGGTTAGGTCCGTTATGTTGCTACACGGAATACTGTCAGCCTATGATATGATTATACCCTTAAGCCTACAGCCTCTGGCATTCCCAGGCAATCACTCATTCAAGTACTAACCAGGGTGAACTCTGCTTTAGTTCAGAGATCAGACATTCTCAGGGTGGTATGGCCACAGGCTATAAACCACAACAAGCTGGAATAAAGTGAAAGAGCGTCCTGAAAGCCTCAGTACTTGTACGTCTTTGTAAAGGCTGTTATTACAAAAAGTAGAGGTGGATAAATTTGCTAAATGGCGTTTCATCTTCTTGATCTTTGTGGTTTGATGGGATAATGAAATCTGCAAGAATATCTATTCAAAATTCCTTTGTAGAATATTCCTTTCTCAGTACTAACAAGCACTAGCTGCTGAACAGAGGATGGGAAAATTTAATCCTGGGGATGCATCTGTGTTAGAGTGGGGGTTTTATATTTTGGGGAAATATTCTGCTATCCTCAGCATAAGCTCATCTAAGGATTTTTGGGTATTACTAAATTTTATAGAATGAGAAAACATGAAGTGTGAGTTGTCTTTCAAAAAGAAATTATAATTTATGCTTTAAAATAATAAATAAGAATAAATAATTCCAGTTGAAAAAAATACAAATACAGAACTGAGGTTTGCTTTGGTCAACAGAAACATAATGAAGGCATCATTTATTGACTCAGGTAGGGGAAGGAAGTTTAGCGAACTGTATTTTTCAGAGATTGGAGATATTTTCATTATCTAAGGCCTTCCTAAAAGTATTTGAAATATACTATATTCCCATAGTAAAAGTCTGTATTTTGTAGGTCTCTAGAGTAAACTGCAGCAATTGTTTTGGCAATAAGGGCAGGTGATGGCAGGAACAGAACTGTTTCCTACTGTTTGGAACTGACAGATGACTCATCATAGCAGCAGAGCTGTTGGTTACCTGTGTTATTTCCTTACTCTAAAAAAAATAAGGGCTGAAGCTACAAGCACTACTTCCTCATCAAGTAGAGCAACTTCTGTTGCCAAGGTAAGTTAGCCAATGAACAGACCCTTCAAAAAATCACTGATGGATTTATTACATCTCTGAAAGCTGGGCTGGCTTTTCAGTATGCCGTTCTACAGCACCTAAAGCACGACTAGTAGCACAGAAAGAGTGCCTGAATCACCTGCACTTCTCTCCCGCCAAGAGAAGATAAAATCTGGAGACCAAAAAGTGCTGTTGACAGAATTGAAAAGAGTTAGTTCTGTTGAAGAAGTGACAGAACCAAGAATCAGAGTAGATGCCTGGGTTGCGGAAGTACCTGTCTATGTTATAAGCCCTTGCTCTTCTTGGTCAGGAATTAAATGAGACATTTATTTCCCTTCAGTTGAGCAAGCCACCCAAGTAGTATAAAGTTTAATGCCTGTCCTCCAACTCCGACATGAATTAATCTGTGTGATAAGATTAGTTGCTTTTTTCATCCATTCATTTTCTATATGAAGTAACTTTGACAATGGTACACATATGTGGTTTTACGCCTCTACAGTACCAAACAATGGGTGGGAGATATTTGGTACTACGCTGTAAGAGCAGTGCACTAGAATCTACGGTCACTAAACGGTTTTAGAAATGTGTTTTGGTGTGCACAGTGCAGTACTGTCCTTTATCGGAGTCCCTTGGGATCACTTTCTTTTAGCTGCCATTTACTTATTTTCCTGCTGCAGACTGCAGCCATCCTCTAAGCAGAAGCAGCTGGCAGTATTAAGACGTATTTGCTCCGATTTGTTATGTCTTTTCTTGTTTGCTGTTGGCACCACTGCACACCCATTCTGCCAACATTATTTTGTGAAACATATTAAGGAGAATAAAGTCAACATTAGATCTTTAATTCCAGAGCATGAGGAGTTATGTTTAAATACTCTTTTTGTGCCAAAACACATATTCTAAAAACATATGGACACATTGGAGGAAATTTGGGATGGCAGTGTGAAAAGTTTGGGGAAAGAGAAATAAAAACAATTATCAAGAATGTTACATAGAGCTGTAATGAGGAGAAATAGAAGATCTCTGGCTGAACATTAATGAAATCTGAGAAGGCAAGATCTCAGAATATATCTCTCAAAATCCCATGGGAAGTTACTGAAACTTGGGCAGGGCATTCCTTTAAAATGACGCCAGAAAAAGAGCTGTACAATAGAGAATAAGCTTCCATAAAGGCTCGAACTAGCGAGACACTCTTAACGGGGTAAGGACACAGGACTGTGTCTTCTTGTCATTTCTAATTCTCAGAACAGTAGAAGTATATTAGTGCAATGACTGTGTCCTCACTGTCTTTATCTGCTGTAGAAACCCTATTAGAGTATATACATTCCAGGATTCCAATTTCTTTTCTTGAGGACAGTATGGCTATTTCCAGGAACACCTGAACTCTCATTCTTTCTCTCACTCTGAGGGATAGAAAGGTGATAAAGTTCATCAAAGATTTGGAAAGGCACCTTTTTGAACATAGACTTTGTTTGCCTAGAACTTGAGAGAGTTAACTGAGGAGAGTGTGAGTGAAGGCTATAAAATCATGAGTAGCATGGAAAAGGTGAATAAATTATTATCTATGATTTTTGATACTAAATTGTAGGGACATCAAATGAGAACAGCAAATGAGATTATCAGGGGAGAAACTCAAACCAAATACGTAGTTGTGCATGGATATTTGGATTCTGAAACTAGACCTGGATTTAAAATATGATTGGATAAAATCAATCGACAACAACAAAAAATCCCTCAAGCACTATGGGACACAGAGATAAGCCCACTCCCTCCAAAAGGCTCAAGGACACAAATCATTTCAAACTAGAAAAATATATTAGGAAAATAAAGCAGCATGCTAGCTTTGCTCTGAGCTTTGTCCTAGTTGTTCATCAACCTAGTTAGATCTTTGGATTGTCTCAGTACAGCCACTATTTAGTTTTGTAGGATATGCATAATTTTGATGTAATCAGTTTCTTACCTATGATTTGCATTGTTATTGCAACTTTATCAGTCATGTTTTCTATCTGAAGAGTGACTTCATATGCTCCTGAGTGATGAAGCTCTGCCTTTCTGATGAAAAGGATTGTATCTGCATTACTGTTTCGAATCCCCACATCTTTGGAGTCTAAAGCTTGACCATCTTTCATCCAAATGATTTTGGGTCTTGGTTTACCCTGAAGAGAAAAAAACGATTTTTAAATTTTTTTTTTTTGCTATAATAGATTTCCATTTTTCATATTTCTGGGTTTTTTCAATTATATATAAGTCTAGAAAGTCTAATATGCAGAGTTAAGATAGTAAACTCTAAATACTTCCCAATTTGTTTTCTTGAAGATAAATATTTGTTCCCATTTGTGTGGTTTTGTGGCACTGTGCCTGGAGGATGCCAATTAGTTACAGTTAGAGAAGACACTCAAATCATATTGAGAACAAATCCAGAAAAACAGACCTGTGCTAGTCTGGTACTCTTTACCAGACATCTGTGAAGACAACAGTTGATCTGGCTGGCTCTGTTTATTAGCAAGTAACAAGTCTTTAATAGCTGAGGAGTTTATTAGCTTCCACCGCCTTCTTCTCCCTTTCTTAAAACATTTCTTTTTCTGTGTCCAGGCAATTTTAAGACCTTTCAAACAATTGTTATAATTTTGATGTCTTGAGATGTGAAACTTACCACATAAATCTTTCTGCATTGCAAAAAATTGTTTTGGTGACTGTCAACCCGAACAATCAGAATTGCTACACCCATGCAAGATGATGTTGTACAATCAGTTAGGATATCTGTGGTTTACATGATTGTCACTCAGCAATTTCCAGGAAAACTGGTAGATAATATTTAGTTCTGCAAATATTGTTTATTACTTTCACAGTACAACTCCAGATCAAGTATTCCAAGAAAACAGAAAAGGGCCACAACGTATTTATTAACTGAATTTACAGTGAATCTTGCAGAGAATAACTCTACAGGGTTTTCTGTATTCCTGGCAGATTAACATGGTAAAACAGTGCAGCACAAGACTAGGCAAATGCCAAAATCAGCTCAAATGGGTGGGGAGAAAGGGGGAGACCACCCAAGCCAGCAGTCAGATCTGCTTAGAACAGTAGAAGAAGCCCTTCTGGAAGGCTCCTCAATTAACTCGATGTGTCTGGAACATACTCTGTGAGACTCTTTTTTTCTTAGGCTACAGAGGGAGATTAGGATACTCAGATTCTTGGTTTAGGTGCTTAAAGGTAGGTAGAATATAAATAAGTCTGGGCTTTGCTGCACCTTTGTTTCAGGTTTGTCTGGTATTTGTTCAAAATGCCTGTGCAGCATCATTTTATTTTTCTCTGGTATTAGAAAACATACTTCTTTTATACTAGTCAGGCCAAGATATGTCCAAAATTACATTTAAAGAACTTCTAAAACACCTAGAAATTTCTGTTCTTTAATAGATGCTCTTTTCTTTGGCATATAAATCATCAGAAGTATTGTAATTGATTTTACATCAGGGCTCATAATAAAACTTCAATAAGCAATACGTTTGGATCTTCTGTTTTCCTCATCTGGTAACTGATTTTCATACTGCCTCCTGCCAAGTCACCTCAGACCTGTAGCTCGGAAATGTTGGATAAAAGATTATCTTGCCCCGTTCTAGTGTACCTTTGCCCTGTTGTCATTTCACAGAACTCTTGACAAAAAACTATTAGAGGAAGACATGGCTTCCCTTCTTCAGCTCGAAGGTATAGTAGAAATTGTTGAACAAGTAAAAGGATGTAGCTTCGTGTGGTTTTTTTTATATGCGTGTCTGATTACTGGTGAACTTGACAAGAATTGACTATTTTACTTTCCACATATGTGTGTACTTCATAACGATATGAGAATTCTGCTTTAAAATTTTGGCTAGGGAAATGTTTTTAAAATAAAACCAATCTAATTAAAATAGTTTAATTATATAGAAATTTTATTTACATTTCTAATTTGCGGCTAGGTTTTCAGACTGATTACAAGATTTAACTATTTTTGATTAATTGAGTAATGATGTGAATTGAAGATCTGGTCCTACATACCTTGGCAAAACTGGGCATGAGAAACCATAGCATTATTTTTATCAAAAGAAATATAAATCAAGCTTTGCTACTGTTGGTTTTCTAGTAGTTAGTCAGATACATTCACTCACAGCACCTCCTTTTTTGACGTGCTATGAGTGCCAGTGAAAGACTGCAAGTGTTCCAAGTGTTAGTTTTCATATACTCTTATATTAATAGACTGTGAAAAGCATGCAGATAGAAAGCATGTTCCTAATACACATCTCAGAGGATTGGATTTCTGCAAAATGTAATATGGGTAATCCGAGAGAGAGCAGTGAGTGACAGGGTGGCTAAACAGCACACCAGAGAAACTTCAGGAAGTTACTGCCATGAAAGCATGTATTTAAATGTCTTTAGGTGTTTAGATTCACATATCTATGATGGGCAAGAAGACTGCTCAGTAACACAATGAATTTTATCCACTAACAGCCTATAATATCCCTTCAGTCAGGTGCTCATGTAGTAAATTTTGAAACAAGAAATGTGTTGATTCCCTTCCTTTCAGCAAAATGCCCCGCCTGCCTAATGCACTCAACATGAAAAGGGTTAGAAATAATGTTGTACTTTTCTGTACTTTTTCATCTGAAGATTTTAATAGATTTACAAATAGCATTTAGCCCAGGAAACTTTGACGAGGTATTTAATAGAACAAGGTATTTAACAGATTTTCAGTGTTAAACAGCACAGTAGCGACCACAGAAGTCACTGGCAGAGTTGTGTAGAAACTGACTAGATGCTGCTGCCTTGCACTGTAGTTATATTCTGCCTGTTTGTGTTCTCTCGCTCAGGGTTCACAGTAACTCCAGTATTTAGGTAGTTTCTCCTATACCCTTTTTGTAAATTGAACATTGCAATCACATCTAGAGTCTTTTCCTCGTTAGAAGTGATGAGTGATTTCAGCTTTTTTAAAGTCTAAAGTGAAATGTTCTTTTTGCTTTTTTTTGACAGATCCTCCGTTTTGTAGATTCTAAATACCTCTTGCAGGGTTAAGAATTGTAGCCATAGCTGCAATTATAAATTGCAAATTTGTATTATTAATAATCTATTACAAATTTAATTCATTCAAAAAATACCTCAAGTTAAAATCCTCTGACTTTGCTCTCAGACTAAAATTTGGTGTTGATGGATAGGTTTTAGCAATTTTTTAGTCTAAGCTTTTAGGTAAGACAAGAGTTTTTACCGACATATAATTTGTCTCAGCTACTCATAACTTTTGAATCAGTTCATTTCATCTAAATTTGACAATGCACTAGAAATCTCTAAGATTACTTTAGTATCATTTTGTGAAAACTGGTGATGGGATGAAATACCAAAACCTCAGTTAGTGTCCCCTATGGAGGGAAAACCAGAGAAGACTAGGTCTTTACTGGTTTTATTTGCCTGCTCATTCAGCTGTTGCCAGAGTAAATGAAGCTCTGCATTAGTTGCTACCTGTACTTTCTCCAGCCCAAAGAACTGAGGGTGTGTCAGCAAGGACTACCTAGGGCAGTGGGGCAAAGAACTGGCAAATGTACAGGGATGTTGCAGTGAGGCTGCTCTAAGCAAAAGAGGTGCTTTGTTATGCTGAAAAGATGGTGATGTAGGGGATGTAAGACACAAATCTATAAAATGCCAAATTTTATCAGTTTATCTGCTTATGGGGTGGCTTGTCAATTTTGTGCAAATTTCCTTCAACCGAGACACCAAAGCAGCAAAAACATACGGGTGTTTTTAAGACTTAAATAACATAACTTAGAAATATCGGACGTCAAATCTTGAGTTTTGCATGTGGCTAGGCTTCAGTGAGGGGCCATTTTAGCAATTTTGGAGATAAGAAATGTGAAAGAAAAATGTAAGTGTGCAATTATGTCAAAGTAGTGCAAGCACACAATTCAAGGCAGTTACTCCCTGTACTGGTTTGCAACTGTTTATTGACGAGATACATCTTTGTGAAAAAGCAGCTTCTCATGTAGCCCAGAATCCACAGGGTAAAGACATGTATATTTCGTTTTGCATAGATTTTGCTCTTATATAGATTTTTAATTTTTTTCCTGCTGGTACTGCCCAAATAGAAGAATATAGGTAATGAGTGCATATGTCTCTCTTGCTGAAAAAGCTTTTGTCTCTAGCATCTTTTACATGAGAATTACAAAATTCTTCACTCATGACACTTATGAAAACGTAATCACTATTAACCTCGGACAGCACAGAAATTTTAGTTTCTTCAGATTATAAATCAGGACTAGATTAAATCTATTATTACTGAGGATATCCGTCAGAGCCAGAATCTGCAGTATACAATTTCCTTTCCTGTGTCTCACTGGGAAAACCTTTTCCTTTCATACACTAATTCTTGCACTGTATTGATATTAGTCTTGCATATGAAAAAAAATGCATGCAATGTTTTACAAATAGTCACTACAGTTGCTTTTACAGCTGTAGAAAATGCTGAGACAGGGTAGCTGGTTAGGTCAGTCTGAGTGTGTGTGTATTTCAGCAATTTTGTGCATGCCACAGTGGCATGTGTAGTTGCATGCGTGCACTCTTGATTAGCATTGCCATGCTGTGGTTTTATATCTTGAGCTCATGTACCGTAATGCCCAAACTATTCTTTGTATGCGCATAGATTCTGCACAGGACTAACTGTGATATTCTATTTATGTGCAAACTCCAACTTTCATACTCAGACTTTCAGAAATGAGCATACGCACACTTTTGGTAAAGAAGCTGCCAAATAATGCCATGCACCTTAGCTCCAGAAGAGTAGCTGGTTGAATTCTTACACATTTTTTGTACTTTTGTGTACTCTAAGATGCATCCTATGGTCATTAAGAAGGAAAAGGCTTGCACGTACTTTATCTTCTTCCCCAAAAGGAGGGATTATGGAAGAAGCTGACTGTAAAAAAGCAAATGTGACTGAAGGAAGAGTGATTTTTACTTTTTCGTCTCCTTTCTTTAATGTTTTGAGTTTGGGTTTTTAAATCATCAAACATACTTTATGTAATACGGCCTCAGCAATGAAGCAATGGGCACTTGCATAAGGGAAACTACTTTAGGTAAGTAATTATAAATAACTGTGACAAAATAGAAAATGACACATACCTGAAAAGGGATCACAATATTGATTGTCTCACCCACTTTCTTCACCAGAGTCTGTCTGAGATGGCGTGGCAACCAGATTTTGGGACGCTCTGCAGATAAGCATGAGTATATTAAATACAAAGCTTTTGATAATCTGAAAAATTACTTATAGCACAAGTAAGAAAAAAAAGACCAAAGTGGAGAGGGTTGGATTCTTTTAAGTGTAAGAAAATTATGCAGACACTGTTTATACAGTTAGGGAGTAGTCAACTTTCCAAATACTTTCAACTGTATCTGACTACTGGATACAAGTTTAGTAGCAAATCACAGAAATTTACAACTGAGCAGATTTCAGTGTGAAATTGTCACATCTGATGTGCTGTATTTGGATGATTTCTGCTGGATGTGAGCCTTCTGGGTGGACTTTGTTTCTTTGGAGAAGTTTATCAGTTTATCAGTAGAAGGGATGGGCCAAAGTGGAGTAAAAGACTGATTATAGAATGTGATTAATCTATGCTATACTGATACTGCTGCCCTTTCTAAACTGCTGTTCGGAGCTGTTTCTGGATGTGATTATTGGAAAGCAGAGCCATCAATAGATTTCCTTTGCCTTTCTGCAGTCATTCAGTTATAGTTCTTAGAGAATTTTTTATCTAGTCCATGCTTTACCTCACAGGAAAGCTTTCTATAGTCTCCATATGTTTCTTTTTCTTTTCCTACTTATTTACAGGAAGAATTTCTTAACATATAGTTGGAGTATCCGTCTCCATGTCCATTTGGGTTTGAGATGCATTACAACTTGGTTTCATTTGCACTGCCAGTGAGGCTCTGGCAGACACTTTGTGTGAGTCAAGGTTCAAGAATCCACTATTAGCAGCTCTTGATATATTTTGCACACAAGTCAAATGAATTATAATCTGCTGTTGTTGGGTGATACATACAGTGTTAATTAATAACTGAGGGCAATCAAGTACAGAAAACTGCTTTTATTTAAATAGATCTCTTGTCATAGACAACATGGTCATTTTGCAGTAATGTAACAGCTTTTCCCGCAGAGAGCTATTTATTAAAAAATGTCTCTTAAATGCTGACAGTATTACAGGAGGTGAAATGTCCATATTTTGAAAGTAAGAAGTAGGATTTTGTTTTAAAAGCTACGCTTTAGAAATACAAGATCTAGACAGTACAGTAATGTTCTCAGAATCAGAATACATTGGGTGGTGCCTAATCAAAGTGAAAGAGCTGTTTGTTCTCAGAAGGATGAAGAATTTTGACCAGGGGAAATAGATCATTAAGATTTACTAAGTCTAGATACTCACGCAGGATCTCTTGAACAGTAATGGGCTCTTTGATTATTGCTGCTCCACTTTCACCAGCCAAGTTTATAGCCTTTATACGGAAATGAAGTTTGTCCCCTGTGACCAGGTCTTTGATCAGCGCAGATGTCCGCTCAGTTAGGCCAGGAAGAGCTGGAATCCATTCTGTAGCTGCAAGAACAGGATTGGTATATACCATACCACACTCAAAAGGGAATAAACTAGGCTGAAAGAAGAACTCTGTGTCTAGAGGATGTGTTTCACATGGAGTTAAGGAATGTACACACTTTATTCAAAAAAGCTATGGGTAAGGGAAACATCTTCGTTTCTTTGGTATTCTGTTTTACAGAGCTTAGAGCTGTGGGGCTTCTCTACAATTACTTTGATTAGCAAGAGTGGGAAGATGAGAGAATTTTGGAAGTATTTTCAGCATGAAAATGAAACTTAAATTTTTTCTTGAAATAAATGTATCTCCTGTGGGTGTCCAGACAGATTGGTGAGAGCCACATAGGCTGAAAACAGCGTAAGACAACACGGATGTTGGAATTTCTAATAAATTTCTCAACTGACACCGTGAAAAAGAATTCTTAGGACTCCGTTAGTTATTTAATGACACAGAAGTACGACTGCAAACCATTCTTCTATGATGATGACATAGGGATTCTGGAAATTCTATGATGGTATCTCATTAAAGAATATAAATTGTTTCTGGATAGATTATACCCTGTAAAAACCCTAGTTTAGGTTATATAGTAACTGAGCTTAGTGTCAGGAAAAGTTTCATGATCGAATTGACTAGAAATTTGTCATTTGGCTTTATGATACGTTACATTTATGACAATGTAATGCATAGCATCACAGTAAATTGAGTGTTGTAGATACGGCGAAGTTATACTCTTTATTATCAAACCACTAGTATTAAATGAGATAAGGTGAGCTACTTGGAAGTTTGACGGATGTTCATATAGTTGCTGTATTACATTGGTTTTAAGGAATATGCAATTTGTGAATGCTACAAAAGTATAGTAGTGACTATAGAAGAGCACTGGGATTTTTCTAGTACTTTTCTGTATTAAAGTTTATGATGATTGTGAAGATGATATTATGGTTGATTTGACTTTCCCAGTCTTACAGTCATGTCCTGGCTAAGTCTGGTGATGGCTGGCAAGGATGTTAGTCACATCTTAGAGTTCAAATTTAATGAGACTGGATATAGTTAACTTCTTGAGATGTTGCAGCGAAGTCATTTTAAGTGTAGTACTCTGATAAGGTTCAGTTGCTGCTGTCTAGTACTAGTGCTTACTTACATCCATCTTTGCAGTATTCCACAATATAACCATCTAATCCCCCGGCTCCAATCCGCTCAGGGGGTCTCCACTTCAAGGCAACAGTGCTGTCAGAAACATCTTCCACTGTAAAGTGTGTTGGTTCACTTGGAGGAGCTGCAAGGAGATAAGTACAAGTAAATTCTGAGAAACAGCAATATAACTGTGAGAATTCAAAGGCTATGGGAGGAGTGATTAGCAGCTGAATTACACAGCATTATCTGTTTTAATAAAACTTATCTGAAGCTCAGTTGTAAAACGTAACACCTAATACTTCATTCGATAAAAAGTGCAGCGTAAGATTCCTGTAATAGGCAGGGAAACAAGATGTTAAGATACTAGTTCCTATTCAGATATGCTCCCTTATAAGTAAAAGCCAATGAAAAAAAACAAGAGTTGTAGAAGAAAGTCAAATTGTTGGCAGAAGTCTGCAGGAAAGTTTAGAATAAAAATGCATATAATTTGTATGCTGTACTTACACCCACACTGTAATTAAAATCCATATAGTCAGAGTGACTAAATTTGACCTCGCTCATTTTCCTCTAACAGTGAAGAAAATGACCAGAAGTTATGACTATGCATTTACACAAAACACTAGTTCTCATCCACACACCTGTAATGGAGACATGCTTAAGAAAAATGTTTGGAGGCTGAAAAATTTTCCCTTCCATTAGACACAGCTATTTCTCATCTTTTCAGAACAGTAGTGTCATGGCTCTTTTTAAATCCGTAGTTCAGAAAGACCAGTAGCTAAATTTAGTTGTCTTAAGTACAACTGCTAACCACTAATTAAAAAACAATCAAAAAAAAAAGCCTTTACTAGAAAATCTCAAATATACACAACTGCTACTATGAAGTCATTGGTTCCAAAAAGCAAACAGAAAGATAACTTTCAAAATAACATTTAGAGCGCTGGAACACAGAATTTAGTATACACAACATGAAAACAACCACTTTAAAGAAATATATGTCTGGCATACTCTGTGCAAAAAAAAATTGAACATCTTTTGATTATACATAGCAGATTTTACATATTACAAGTATTTCATATATAAAGTAAGTTAAATGCAGGTTTATAAATTGTGCAACTGATTGAAATTGATCTTAATTCCCAATAGTAAGGAAAAACATGCCACCCAGTTTCCTTTCTGTAGCTGTATCAAAATTTTTGATATTCAAATGGTAGCAAGGACTGTGAACAGCATACAGGAAGCAAAGGCAGTTGGGAGCACATACAACCACACGGTACACGATCAAAACCTCAAACCTCTTCTCTGAAGCAGTTAAATGTGAACTTTATCCTTAATCAATTAAAACTCTGCCTATCCTATGAAAGCTTTGGACCTTTTTTTCCGGTAGCTCCACTGGATGTTTTTTGTTTGCCTTCTTTTGTTGCAGACCAGCTGTTGTGTGTTTGAAATCCAGAATTAAGAGACCCTTCTTGCAGTTCATCCTTTCCTTCTGACCCTGTTGCTGCATCATCTGCTTTTACATGATCTCCATCAGCAGGCTGTCCCCCTTCACTGGTATTTGTAGATTTAGCAACTCTAGTCATTTTAATCTCCAGATACTTGTATTTTTGTGGGTCTTCTTTCTAAGGATCTTAGCAGGCAGGCTTTCTCCTTTAGTTTGCTCCTTGCTCAGGGACTTCAGGAGACCCTGCACTTCTGTGTTGGGAAGGATTATTTATAGAAAATCATTCCTCAAACATTATCTTAATCAGCTATCCTTTTAGCTGTGCAGAGAGCCTGGATTAAGGAAGTACTGGGTGGGATACTGTGATACTTGCACCCATAAAGGAATGGGGGAAGCTGAGAGGGACAGGGAAATTTCTGTCAATTAGTTCTCCTCCTTTCCAGATCCAGCTTGATTCTCGCACTTCTAATTATAACAACTAAAAATTCATCAGCAATTTCATGAAACAGGAACCTCTATGTGTCTCAGGAAGGGGAATGAGGGATATGAGGAAGATTACAGTTTTAAAGATTGATTAAATATAGACTACAGAGAAGCGTGATAGACTCTTTCCTAAAACATCTCTCTAGGTGTAAGGACAGTTGAAGAGACGAAACTTATCCTGACTAGGTTTTGTCTTAGAAATCATACAGTGTGTTAAAACTCACCAATCGGCATGAAGGGCTGCGAGGCAGGGCTTGGCCGGGACATGCCAATAGAATTCACAGCATAAATCCGCATCTCATAAACCACTCCTTCAATCATTCGCTTGGCTTCATAGGTTAGCTCTTTTAAAAGGTCAAAATTCAGTCTCATCCATCGATAGCTCTTCTTCTTTTTTCTTTCTAAAATATAGCCTGCAAAGGATAGCTCTTATGATGTGAAAGAGCTACAAAATAATTCTCTCACATGTAGGTAAACAAGAACATCACCTTCTCCCCCACAACACACCTCAATGGCATAAGAGCCAAATGTGATTCAGCATTATTGCATATAACTGAATTGTGTGAAGCCTTGGCAGTTTCCTCCAGTTCCCTTTTGTATTGCTTTCTGACATTCTTACCTGAACAATTATACTTTGCAGAAGTTAGAAATTATTAAGAATTGTCTATGTCTGGTATTAGACTTTTAGCACATTACTGCATGGATACACTACTGTTCAGGTATTTAGAGATATGCAAAATCTGGGTACTATCTGAGCTAGTTTAAATGCGGCCATTCATGCCTAATGGCAGAGAAAGGCCTGAGGCACAGTAGTTAAATAGAAAGGCCTTTCAGGGAAGGAGAAATTGCCTTGAAATGTGTAAGATGAGAGAGAGTTAAAATTAATTTCTTTTATTCTGTTGCAAGTCACTGATCTTGACCAGCAGCACAAATCCCAATGCAAAAAAAAACCAAAACCAAACTAATTGGAAGAACAGTTTGACACTTCCCTTTTAAAAGATGATTTATCAAAGAACTGCCCTTGGATCTGTGTCCATCGCTAAGTGGTGGAGTGCTTCCCAGACAGTACAGATCCTAGCACTGCTGCAATCCTACAGAGGAGAAACTCCTGGCCGTGCACCATTTTTTTCACTCTGATTCCCTTGGGAAGGAAAGTGAACCTGTATGATTATAGAGAACCAGGAGAGCTGGATGCATTGCAGAACAAATCTGTAGAACAGCTTAGATGTAGACTGTATGTCCAGAATCCAGGTTTTTAGTATATCTCTCTCATCCCCTCAACATCCACAGCCTTTCCCATGCTACCACGCTGTTTTTCAGAATGACTAAGCCAGGCTGGGCTATCAGTTTAAAAGATAAACATACAATTTCTCAAAACTGGGAATGGAATACGTGATTCTTGATATGAAGGATACTGCTTCTCTGTGTTGCAGATCATGTGCCTGGATGCAATGTTCATAGACTTCTTTTAAATAGATTTTGTTTTGAAAGCTACTAATCTTAACTACAGAATCAATAATCAGAAAGTACACTGAATGGTGATTTACACATACTATGTATTTGTATGTATTTTATGTCTGTTCTTATCCATTCTCTATAGAGAATGTCTGTAACTGGTCAACTACAATAGTTTAAATGTACAGCAAATGCATTGCAAGGGCTTATGACTTAAGCTGCCTGGGCTGGGGATTCAATTCCTGCTGCTCACAAAGGTCATGTCTATCAAACTTGCAGCTGTTCCCTTGGTATACCTGGGGAGGATGATTCACATTTACAACATCTAAATGGAGGATGAGAGCAGCAGGTATGTTGTCAATGGGTTATAGGCAGGGACATCCTGCATCGGGAGCCTTTTCTGTCTACACTGAATTGCAAGAGGAGCAGGGGAGTCTACAGAATGTTTTGGGAAATGAGTGGTGGAAGTATCTTTGAGGTGACAGGCTGTATCATCACTTCTAATGTATAAAGTTACTCCTGGCATGCCTGTTTTCAGGAGCTTTGAACAGGGTGCAATGCTGTCAAGCAAAGTATCTATGGTTCCTTTAACATGTTCCTGCTTTTTTTTTGTTCTCGTCAGGGTCTCTTTTTCCAGTGTCTGTGAGACCAAGAGAAATTTCAGCAACTCATTTTCTGCTTTTCTGCCATTTTAGATATGCAGCTTCCTGTCAGAACTGAGACACTTCTTCACTGTGGCGTACCAGAATTGCAATACAAAAATGTTTAAAAGAAGGTAAAAAGATAATACCAGTACAGTTGGTGACATTTGGTAAAGCAGATTATGTCTGCAAATGCACAGAATGTAGGATAAAGATACTGCTTTAGTAGTATAAAAAGTATGTGACATCTCATGGAATGTTTGTGTAACATTAAAGGCGGGGTGTGTATTTATTTTTATTAGCTATATCCAACAGATAGAGAAGACTGTAGTAGACTGACTACAATGCCAGCTGTAACAATATGAAGACAGGTAAGAATGCATAGCAACTTATAACGATATGGTGCTACTCTTGATTGCTTCTGCTTGTTTCCCGTATTGCATGAGAACTTTCACCTCTAGTGTTCAATACAGACGTTAAGATAATTAAGATGACTGAAAAGTGTTATGTGACCCACAGTGTGTGGTTGCACGTGATGTAGAGTTACAAAGCAGTGCTCTAAAAGAAACAAGTGTTGCATGAGTGCTTGAGATGGCAGATGACAAGAGGTGATAACTGAGGTGGCCACAGATCTGTTTTGGGATTCCTGGGTAAGTCCAAAGGCCTGTATACTGACCTGAAATTTCAGTCTCCAATGAGAATGCTTGGCTTTAACTACTTTTGGTATCATCTTCTTGTGCTTTTGCAACTTACTCGCTGAAATATGTCTGATTCAACTATCACGGGTAGGAGCCACTCTCTACCTAAAATTAAAGGGCCAGAATCTAGACCAGTTTGAAGGCTTGATATACTAGCTTCTGAGGGTCAGCCTTCCTTGAGCGTGTAAACAGAGAATCCTTCTGTGCCACTTTAAAGGAGCAGCAAAAAAAATATAAGTAAGGTTGCTGAGAACTTTATATTTTAGCACTTCTTACCGAGCACTGGTTGCCCACCATCATATTTAGGTGGTTGCCACTGCACAGTACAGTAATCTTCTCCAATGTTGCTGATCTTGGGAGCTTCTGGAGGGTCAGGAACATCTGGAGAAAGTGTGAGAATGACAGTTGTTACTGTTTCAATTCCTCTATACAAGTCAACGAGATATTTTTCTCCAATGTTTTTTTTCCATACGGTATTGATACAGCATTATCAGATAGCAACAGTAGGTACAAACAAGACTATTATCTTAGTCTAAAGTGAATCTTGCTCTTTGCTTCTATGTTAGGTTAGTTTTCCCTTAAATACTATAAATTACTCAGCTCTCTAATTCTTCCCAGAAATAATCAACTTCTTGAAAAAATGCAAGGTTACAAAGTAATTCTGTTCTGTAAGAGGTGGTATGTCCTAGTGTGTCCTGTTTTCTCTAGAATAAACTTTATATAGATTACAGTGGCTGCATGTCTCACATTTTTGTTATTTTAGATACATCTGTAGTAAATATCCTGATTTAGGATACTTATAAAAGAGGAAAAAAGACTTATTGTTCACCTAAGCAGTGAATTCTAAATTGTAATACTGTATGTGAAAGTAATTTCTTTTATTATTTCTAAGTTTGCTTATAACCTGACCTTTCATCATGCCTGGCAGGGTATAAACAAGTTAAATACTACCAAAAAAAAAATCATAAAAAATTACTGACTCAAAATAATTCCATTAGCCATTTACTGCTTATAGAATTTGATTAAAAACATAAACCACAACAAAATGAGACTATTCTTATCTCAGAAAAGCATGAAGCATATACTTCAGAATGGAATGCCACCTATAAAATGATAGGATCACCTGAAACTGGAAATAAATAGAAAGGAAATACATGGTTTTCTACTGGGAGTTGTCCTCTTACCTTTTCACACAGAAGGCAACTGCCAGTGAAAAATAATTCTGACAAATTTTGTGGTTGGTAGTATTCCTGCCTTCACAATTCTTTCGTGTTTTTCTAAACCCAAAGTCAGAACTTGCCTCAGTTTGAGAGAACAGTGAGTTTCAGTGACCACAAGATGCTTTCATGTTCTGATTGTTTCCTTCCTTCACTTACCAATCACTTTGACTGTCATATCAGCCTTATCTTCTCCCACTGGATTCTTAACTGTAACTCTGTATACTCCCTCATCCTCCTTTTCTGCTCCTTCAATGATGAAGACACAGTGGTCTTCATGCATCTCCACACGAACTCTGCCTTCAGATTCGAACAGAAGCTGTGGGCAACAAAAGTAACAGAAAGTCATGCTAAATTCTGCCAGGGAGAGCCTGATGAGCCTGTATTTAAATTGGTGAAAATCCTGACATCATTGAATATTATAAAAAAAAAGTGAAAAGCTGTCAAGTTATTAAAGTTCTATCTATGTAGAAGAGAGAAAATATAGACTAAGTGGCTCACCCAAATAACACTTGGGAGAATTGGTTCTGAAAGTCTGCAGGTTGATAAGATTCACTGCTAGTTACACACACCCAGTCAAGTTTCAAAGAAGTTGCTAAATTCTTCCACAAATTCCTACTTGGGATAGCTGGTAATATCAACATAAATAGTTTGATGGATAACAGTTGGGTACTGTATAAATTGAGTAAGATTTGCAAAATCAAATTGTTGAGCAAACATTCTTCATCAACAACGCCTACACTAGGCAGGACATGGATTTCTGTCAGTCAAGAATGTCATATGGGCTAACTTTCTACTCTGAGCTGAGGCTGCAACATAATGATAACTTTGCTGTACATTTATAACACCCCTTTCTTCATGTCCACATACCCTTAGATTTAGAACAGGATCAATTAGAAAGCATGTGAACAGTGAATAGTACAGCAGACTCCTAACCGTGAGAAAGGTCTATTGTTGCATCATAAATGCCAAGTATTTTTGACTCTACTCAAAAGTTACGTAAGACTAAAAGGAAATTTGTTGGAAAATTAACCCTCTTTCATTGTTTTGTACATACATAGTCCACTCTCTCGACTCACTATCATCTTTGCCTGTGTCCTCTAAGGTATTGTCCTAGTTTTTTTTCTCTAGTTATTATTGAAGCTTACAGGTTAGTGTGGAAAAAAAGGGGTAAACATTCACAAATATATTGTTTTCAGAACTGCTTTCATTCCTTGACATCTAGCCAACATGTACTGGTGATTAGAAAGAGATTTCATCAATCAGCACCTTAGTCTAAATTACTCACCACATTCCCTGTACTCATTTAAAGTGTTTGGTAATTACCATTGTGAGGCATTGTGTTGGGTCTGATGTGCTCTTTTCTTCACCAGTTTAAATATCTACTGACTTTAATTTTAGTTCCTTCTGAATATGCCCTTTTATCTGAAAACCACTAAGTGTATTTGAACATCTGCATAAATAATAAGGAACTTACCTTACTATCAGCATTTAAATCACTGCCATTTTCTGAGGGAGTGATGGAATCATCATTGCTTCGAACAAGGTCGCTTTTCTAGGTAAGAAAGAAACCACAAAGACAAGAAGTCTTTCTGAACAGAGTAGTAAAGCTGCTTCTGCAAGACAGAGGAGAAGAGTTCACTGGTTTGTTAGGGGTGTTGAATATGAAGGTGTAAGAAAAGCAACGAGCAAGGTAAGGCAGCAAGCAGACCTGGGAAAGAAATCAGCTGATACAAAAGTAAAAACCAGAAATGGAAATAAATCTATGAGACTGCAGTGAATTAATGGAAGGGTAAGTCAGCAAAAACAAATTTTTCAGCTTAATAGAGGTGCATGAAACTCCTGCAGTAGAACTGCAGCTGGTTGTGAATCTATCTGTGCCCTATGGTACCAGTGACTACAAAAATAAGGACTACTTCTTGCTGTAACAATGGGGTAGTAAGTTGATGTGTTACAACACTCAGACATAGGTCTGTTAACACACATGAAACAAGTATTCAGAAGTCATGCTACTGTTTGATTGGGATTTCATTACTAAGAATGTTTATACATCCTTCAAATCAAGACTGGCTTCTACTCATATGTTGAGACTTCATGCTTTAAAAATAACACTGTATAGCGATTGTCCGATACCCAATCATCATGTTATCAGAGGATCCTGTGTATCAGAATCGACTACTCTTGGTTCCCCAGAGAGAGACAAATGGCTTTTTAGTTTGTTTCCATATGAATTCTGCATTGCAGAAAAAAGTCCCAAGTGTTACTAAATATGCTTACCTGAACAAAGAATGCAGAAGAATCATGAAGTGAGATTGGGGAAATTCATATAATTAGCAATATTATTCTGTCTCTATGTATACTTATGGGAAATGTAATGATGTAGAATATTATGCAAAATATTTCTGTGTTTTGTGCTAGTTATAGCTCAAGAGCCCACAGATGTTGAGAAGTGGAGATGTTTTGAGACAGCCAGAAAGGAAGCTCATTTAACATTTTGCGGCTACCTTCTAACCTCTTTCTTTGATGTTTTGTAAGTGCTTTGCTAAGGCAAATAGCAGATGTCCTCTATTTTCATTATACCAAAACCAGTTTTACCCCAGTGGTCTGCTAAGAAAAGATTTACTTCAGATTGTAGAATTCTTAAGGAAGCTGCCATCTGTAGAACATGTCCATCCTATCAGGTGAAGGTGATGGGGATGACTCATCGTTTTCCTTTTTCTCTGAGGTAGGAAGATTATAAATGTGTATGGCATCCTACTTTCTGCATGTATATATGTCTACTCGTATATACTCAGCCCTTTCTTTTGGAATAGAAAAACAGGCACCCGTTCAGAAAAAGAGCAGTTCAGGATAACTCTCACAAAACTAGCTAAATCCTAAACAGCTGCATTGCTGATATTTTTTTTTCCTTGATATTTAAAAAAAATAATACATTATAACTAAGAATTGTAAATCAAAGTAAGATTTGAGAAAGTAATTTTTCTGTTATTGTGACTTCTTTGCCTCGGACACAGTCAGTTTATACATTACCTTGTTTACTTTCTGCCAGATGACAGTGGGTGTTGGATCTCCTGATATGGGAACATCCAATCTCAATTTGTTTCCAGCCACCACAACAATAGTGTCAGGGGACTGGCCAAGACAGTCAAGATGGATTTTAGGAGGTTCTACAGCAAAAGCAAGAAGGTAAGTTTTAAACATAGTTTGAGAGTTCTAGATGAAAAAAAAGTAAATATTCATACATTAAAAATGAAAAAGCACTGCTTCCTTTCCTATTGAAAGCATGTTTACTTGCATATTTATAAAATAGTGACTGCTGTTCTTACCTTCTCTTGGTACAAAATCAATCTTGACCTCTGGGGGGGGAAAAAAGTGGGGGAGGAGGAGAAAGATCAGAAAACAGAATTCATACAGCATCTGCATCCACAAAGTAATTTTAAAACTATTCATCATTAAAACATCATAAGGAATATATATCACCAGATTAATTCAATAAACTGTTAAATAAGGCAATAATGCAAAATAACAGGGAAAAGCAGCATGCCTATATTGTATAACCACAATTAATGCCATCGTTTTAATCCCTCTGGAATTCCCCCATTGCATATTCTAAGATAACTTACCCAAAAACTGAAGCTTAGCAGAAAGGTTGTACGCAAATCCCTGAGGGATGAAGGAATAATCAGCCTCGTCATCTGGTGTTACATCCTCAATAGTTAGTTTATGGATTCTGGAAATGTGAACAAATATGTTCCACTCCCTTACCTTACCTCTCCAGGCAAAACAGGGGTATCTCAAGAGACAAGGTGCAGGCTACAGAATATTAACAGATGTTATTACTGTTTCTTCTCCCCTTGCCCTAACATTAAGTTAAAAGCCACCAGGGCTGCAGACTGCTCTACTTTCACTATGCAAGCAAATCCATATCAGCATATTGTCTATGACTGAATTTTCTTGTCAAGGTGGATGCATTGTCTAGTCTGAATAAAGGAAGCAGTTTCTCCACTTTAGTCCAGTTTGTTACTCTTACAAGCACAGCTATAAACACTGCTGACTGGTTTCATTTCACCAGATTGTGACAATAGTCTAGAAAAACAAGATTAAAAAAATGATGCTCCATCCCTGTATTATTGTAAATTCACAATAATACAGAAAGGGAGTACCAAGGAAGACTTTACCTAACCTGTAATGCTTATGTATCTTCCATATCTTCTCGGTCTGCATTTCCGGTAGGAGAGTGCTAAGAAACTTGAGCACAGAATTGCACAACCTTATGTGTTAATATAAACCCTAATTTTCCTGAAGGGATTTATAGCTAAGTGCTATTTTAATCTGTTTAAACACTACTGCTAATTTTAGTTATCAATAATGTGTTTTCTAGATTGTCTGAATACCAAGAAAACAAATCCTGGTGAAAACAGAGAATTAATTCTGCTGATATACCACTGATGCCATACATGCAAAACATACCAACACAGAAAGACTGCAGGCATACCAAAGCAAGTCTGTGACTACACGTCAATCGCGTGTAAGAAGGCTTTTAACATTTTTCCTTTTAGCCTAGTCCCCTGAGATAATAGTTCCTGTGGCCTTTAATGTAATACCCCAGCCTGTAGTGTTTTCTGAAAGAAGACTAACCTGCCGATATGGGAGATCTTTATCCTTTCATCTGGAACCACTTCCTTTCCATTTTTCAACCAGATTCCTTTCACATTTTCATCAGAAACTTCACACTTGAAGACTGCTTGGTCACGTGCCTTCACTGTCAGGTCCGCAATGCTCTGATAAACTTCCAACTTTTTTTCTAATATTGTTAGAATAATTGATACACACATCAAAAAATTGAAATAGCTCTGTAAGTAAAGAATTGGTGTGGATTTACTGAGTGGAAAAGGCTAGGGCTGAGCAAACTGATTGTGGAAAGGTGAAATATGAAGGGAAATCCATAGCATGCAGGATTTTAATAGGACTGACAGCTGAGCATCAGTTATTACCAAGGCATCTGTTACATCTGGCACACAGGTCCAAATTCTTCTTGAGGCCTTTATGAAGCCTTTATTATCAAATGTTATGCCTCTTACTAAGTCTTCTTTCCCTGGCATGAGGATTAAGCTACCTCTACGCACTGCCCTGGAGAAGGTTACCTTCAGTCTGTTTTCATTTTTCAGCTTTTCTGGTACTGTAATATTATCTGTGCCTACCTTGTACAATTAGTTCAGCAACTGATACCCCACCATTGGTCTTCACAGTGTAGTGTCCACAGTCCTCCTTGGTTGACTCATTAATAATTAGATACTGCTTTTTTCCATCTTTCTTGAATCGGTATTTGAATGTTTCTTCCCTTGTCAGTTCAATTCCATCCTTTTCCCTGCAATGCCAAATCACATTGAATCATTTTTGTATGGTTGGAAAAAAGAGATCAAAAGTCAGCTCAATGTTACTAGAGACTGGAAGTCATAAGATAAATCCAATCTCTGAAGAATTTCAAGTTAGCAAGAAAAGAGACTGTTGCACAAATGTTAGTGGAGCCTAAACTAGAATGCTTCTAGCATGACCATTATTTTTTTCCAGGTACTTGACTTCTGCTGCAAGAGGGTCCAGACAAAGAACAGGAAGGGCACAGCCACCAGTTATAGCCTCAGGCAAAAGATAGACTGGGCTTGGGGAAACAAGATCAATTTAATTTAAACACCACCATCACCAACTGAATAGAATCAGAGTAGGGTGATGAGAAACACAGCCTAATCTTTAAACACCTTCTACACACCCCTCCCTTCTCCCTGGGCTTAGCTTCATTCCTCATCTTCTCTAACCCCCACTCCGCAGCACAGGGAAAGGTGAACGGGGGTTGTGGTCAGTTTATCACACGTTTGTCTCTGCCGTTCCTCTCTCCTCCGGAGGATCCCTCACACTCCTCCCCTGCTCCCCCGTACGGTGCTTCCCACGGGAGACAATCTTCCATGGACTTCTCCAATGTGAGTCGTTCCCACAGGCTACAGCTTTTCATGAAGGAAGTTCCCCTTCCCGACTGTGGACCAGCGTGGGCTCCCCTCAGAGTCCCGATGCCCCATCAGTCAGGGCACCAGCCTTGGAGTTGTGGCTTCCTTCGGGCCGCGGCCCACCCCGGGCCGAAGGGGAATGGCAGCCTTGGGGTCCTTCCTCACAGATCTCACCCTGTTGCCCTCCCACCTCTCCCGCTCCACTCCAAAACAAAAGAACCCGCCCAACAGTTTTTTTTCCCCTCCTCTTAAGCAGGTTATCGCAGAGATTGGCGCGGCCTCGGCCAGGGGTGAGGCTGCCTGGAGCCGGGGGAGCTTCTCGAAGCTTCTGGCAGGAGCCCAGCAGCGGCCTGCTCCCCACTGCCGAAACCCAGCCAGGCATAAATCCTGCACAAGAAGATACTGGGCTGAAGACACACTTCACCTGTGGAGAAGGTGCCATCTTCAGAGCTTCCATGAGGTAAACGGGGTGTGCTGAGAAATGACTCGAAAGTCTCAAATGCCTTGCTGTGAATTATAATTATTATTAATTCATGGTTTGTGGGCATCAGTAAAAGAAGAAAATTTTAGGATGGCATTGTGAAGATATATTTTGGATTTTGTAACCCTTTCCATTCAAGGATGCCACAGTGTATCTAAGATGTTACTAAATTAAGCTTCACCATCCAGCCTGGGAGGAAATTTAATTATTGTAATTTCCAGTCATGGTGTAGATAAACGAGCAGAGAAGATTCATGCTGTTTAGTAAAGGTCACACAAAAATACTTGAGACTTTGGCTAAAGATCTCCTGTTCCTAATCCTAAATAACAAATAGGCGACAAGAAAATAACTTGGGAGTTTCTTCAGTTACTCCTGTAGCACTTTATGTTTCTCATTATTATTTGAATATATGTATATTATGTAACTTGTATGTTGCAAACTGCTGCAGTTTGGAAATGAAAAATTTTTTCGCTTTGATACTTACTCATTAGTTTACATAATGAAATCTCCACGTCCTAGTCTAGTGGCTATGCTAGGGAGGCGGTAAGCCTTATTTCTGTCCTGTGCAAGTCATGTGATTGCTGTTGTTTATGTGCTTGTGATTTCATAACCTGGGTTTAAAGGATGCAAGAGCTAGAACAGGTGCCCTGAGTTAGTGCCTTTTACTTGGCTTGAATTGTTGAGCGTTTCCCTAATGAGCCGTAAAACTAGAACTCTTTCTCCACACTGTGTTTCATGTTTTCCCTGGACACTACTTTCCATTGTCCAAAATGCTTCCTTTGTTGCCAGAAAGCATGGGTCGAGTCTTGCACAATAAAACTAGAAAAGTACAGCGTCAGTGTCTAAGCTGGTCAGTTTTCTGTTGCTATGATTTGAAGAGTTTCTCTGACCACTTGCTGCATTTCAGGCTGAGACAGCTGCTCCTTTGCCCTTGTCACACCAAATGCCCATCCCACAGACAGCAGCTCTGCACCCTGGGAGTTGTTTAAAGGCAATAGGATCAACGTGTGGCAGCTGCAGTGATATGAAAGGGACAGATCTGGTTGTCCCCATCTCTTGTGACCATGCATTTGTAAGCAGTTCCTGTGTAACAGCGTGTGTATGCCTGTGCGTGTGGCTTTAATAGTGTAAAGCATACACTATACTAGCTCTTGGGCTCCATTTAAATTCTCAGTTCCTTCCTTGGGAGAGCAGATGAGTGGTTGGCACTTTCCAGGAATGTAATGGGCATTGTGGGAATAGTTGATAACCATCTGTCTGAAGCTGTTAACAAGCACAAGAGAATTTCATTTGATAGAGAAATGAAGTGAGAATAGTGCGCGTAAGACCTGGTATGTGCCCAAGCAGGGAGAACCTTACAGCTTCTGCTCAGCTGCAATGCCTGACAAAATGGGCTTTATTGTCTAAATGTTTGTCATCTTAATGCTGCTTGCTGGACATGCATAATAACCAGCTTTGTAGGATCACTATGGCAAATATGTTAAAATAAGTCAATGACCTTCCCTCTCTGCTTCAAGAGACACTAACTTTTTATGTAAGAACAAATACTTTAAAAAGTATTCTTACGGCAGTTGAGAAGAACAGAAAATTCCATAAAGGACAGCAAACACATCACAATAGAGATGTAATTAGTCTGGGCAACAGTTAGACATTACTGTCAAGTGTTTAGAAAACTTTGAAGCTAACAGCTCAGTATAGGCAGTAGCATCCTGTAAACACTGAACAAGAAATTCTAGAGACACCATAAAATACCTAAACTTAATTTTTCTGCCATATTCTGACCTATCGGTTCCTTTTCAGTGTTTGCCATAAAGGAGGAGGATCAATCTTTTCCTGGAAACGATTATGTAGAATGCTGTCTTCCTTTTTATTCCACAGCTCTTGTCCACAAACATTGGTCCTAGCATGGCCCTTGAAGGGACACAGTTTGGTGGTGTTCGTGGGGTATTTTCCCCTGCTTTTCCATTCCCTTACCATTTCACAGTAGCTCCTTCCTCAGACACTTCGCACTCAAACTCCACTCTCTCTCCAACCATCACCATCTGATCCTCCAGTGGATGAGTGATCAGGATTGGAGGTTCTGGAAATGAAGAGACTTTTGTTAAAACGGTATTCTGAAAGACTGAAGAACAGAGGTAGGTTTTGCCACTCTGCACTCCACAGGATGAGCCTCTGGCCAAATACATGGTAATGGCTCTCCTTGTTGAAGCTTAAAATTTACTATGCCATATCATGATATTATCAAACACAGGATTAATCAGTTTTTATATATATTCTGAAATTCTAAACCTGAGGCATTAGTTCTCTGTACTACTTGATGTATTTGTAAAGCTTGAGGCACATGTTTATTTTGAGTAGAATCAAATTTTCAAAGTGAGTTTCTAGCTCTGTTGGGAAGACGTAAATCACTTTCCAAAATGAGAATTAATTATTTCTGTAGTGTTTTCCTGTGCTTTCTTGGTGGCAGCTATATGGGAAAATTTCCTATATTACACTGTAAGCAAAATACCTACTTCAGTAGATGTCAGAATTTGTTCATATGTTTGAGAATTGTCTTTCCTACACGATTAACTAATCTGAGAGTAGAGAAGGTGACAGTAATTCAGTGTTAAATGTTAGGGGACGTCTCCTTCCTTTTGCTATCATGGCTCACCTTTTACAAATAATTCTGTGAAGCTCTTCTCCTCCCCTATCACACATTCATATGCTGCATCATCGGCCAGAGAGCAGTGGTTTATGGTCAATATTCTCTTGTTCCCGACAGCCTCAAAGATATATCTGAAAAGAGAATCTAATTATCAGAGAGTAACTCTTTTGTATTCCATCACTGTCTTTCTCTGTCTGGCAGAGAAAAAGATTCCTGCTTTTTTTCTGATACCAGTGGCAAAATTTGTTAAGACTCAAGCCCTATATCCCTGTCTCAGTGAGAGCAGTAGTGTTTGAAAAACTAGCACAGAAAACTATGGGGAGATCTTCATACAAATGTGAGATGTACAAACTAAATCGTATTGGATGCTTTTCTAACATCTTGCCATACAACAAACCTGACTACCATTAAAAATGGCTTGTCATGGCTTCAGCATAAAATCACCTGAAATTGGTTTTATGAGCAAGCTACACTGAAGTATATCTCATATGATGAGAAACTAATTTTGAACCCTGGCATAAAGATCAGAATATAATCTGAGGACTTACTTGCTAAGTAGGTAGATGTAAGTATCCAGTTCCACATGTAGATATATAGAGTAGAGGGAAGAAAAAGAAAGTAGTGAGAATAGCAAACTGACCCTGAGCCAAAACACTATGTACATTCTTTCTCACCTGTGCTTTCTATTTTCATAAAGTCATAGAATCATTTAAGTTGGAAAAGACCTTTAAGATCATGAAGTCCTATTGTTAATTCCTTTAAAAGAAAAGCTAGTTTTTCCATTTTGTCCAAGATGTGCCACATTCCTTTTTGGCTGTCACATACTTATAGTTTACCTTCCGCTCACTTGGATCTCCTGTCCATTCTTCAGCCATTTCACATCGGCATCTGGATTGGCAACTTCGACCATTAGTTTAATCTTTTGCCCTTTGTCCACTTGGTAAGCTGGATCCAGTTTCTTGAGGAATGCTTATGATGAAGAAAAAAATCTTAATTTTCATAGTTAATTTTTTTTTTTTTTACATTTTCTGTCAGGAAAGTAAATCTTTATCCCCTTTCCTGTTCTTTACCATAATATTAAACCTTCCCCATTTACTGCATCCCTGTCTGCATTTTTACCATTTCTGTCTGTTCTTTATCCTGTTCTGTTTTCTGTTACTCCGTAACATAGGATAAAAAGTATATGATAGAGCTAAAATAAGCAAAGTAGAATATTCTAAGTCAGATGTGAATATACACTTCAACAGATCCTAAGCAGAGTTGCAGCTGTGTCTGCCTATGTAGGGAAATGATACCATTCTTCTCAGTACTAATGAATGGCAGCTTTCCTTCTCTGTTTCAGACTTTTAAAACAAATTAGCTAAAATCAGGTAATTAATACTTCACAAGACTAGAAAAGGCTCAAGAATGCCAAATGTATCATTCCAATGGAAATGAAATTCTTTAAATGTATCACTGATGCCTGACATACTGACGAATTTTGGGGATGGGAGCAGTGAGGAGTGTTGTTTTCTGTTCAGGGAAAGATAAAGGGCAGAGCAGAAGAAAGTAGTAAAATGAGCACGTTCAGAATGTCCACAGTTTCAGAGCAAGGTCGCCCAGAGCTTTGGGCACAGCTTTAATCTCTGATAGTCAGTATATCACATGTAAAGACTGTGTAACAAATGGAATAGGAAACTCCTATTTCTCATCTGCTTGTATCTGGCTGCTGTCCAGCTGATGTTAATATTTGAAGAATGCCAAAAGAAAAAGATACAGATGCATATATTTGGAATAAATGCATTTCACCAACCTGTACTTTTTTTCTCTTCTTTCTTTATGCGTTTGAGGCGTTTCAGCATTCCACGCAAATCTGTGATACCATACTGAAAAGCAATTTTCTCATATTCAGAAGGAGGAGCTTTCCTCAGGATTTCCCAAACATCAGCATCAGATTGTGATTCAGATTTTACTTCACCTCTGCAGAAAGGAATTAGAGTATCTGAATGCCACTGTTGAGAGGATTTAAAAGCAATCATATACTTGGCAAGCTACATATTGGCTTTAGTGAAACTATTTCTTAATAAAGAATTTAGCAGTCTAAATTTTTCTATATTACCTACAACAAAGAAATAAAACTGGTGACTAATTTTACTTCTGTTTTTATATACAGTGATTAAGATCCAATTGATCTCCTGAAGGACTTACTTTCCAATAGCCAAAGTGAATAAATATTAACTTCCCTTTAATTATATATAATGGAAACACAAGGAGACATTCTCCAGTGATGGTCACACACAAAACATGTGGCAAAGCAAGGAACTGAACTGATATACTGGGAGCACCTTAGAAAGAAAGCAGTTGGTTTATGTTAATAAGAAGCAAGCCCTTTTCTATTCGGGACACTTCACTAAAATGAATCAGAGATTATAAAAATATTTGTCGTCTATTGTAAAGACAGTCGTTGGCTATAACAATGTATAAAGCATAAAGACACGTGACCTGGCGGGTAGTGGCAAACAGGACAGTATTTACAGTGAACTCCTTGTTTTATAGTTTAACCAAAGAACTAGTGATTATGAAAGAACTCATGTTTGGTTTAGCAAAACCAATAGAAAATTTGGTTGTCTGGCTTTGGGAGAAGCATTCTTTTTCTGTCATATTTTGTATTTACAATAGCAGAGGAAATTGGTGTAACCTTACCGATTCACTGAGCGCAAGAAGCTGCTGTACTCCAGAACAACGCAGAGAACCATTTGGAAAAACGTGCAGCATCCCAGTGGGCAAGAAAGGACATCATGTTAAAACGAGCCATGAATGTCATCTTCATCTTTAGCAGAGCAAGCTTGTGCTTCAGTAGCAGTGAGATAAAGGAACTCACGGAAAAGCTCTGAAACAGGCTTAAGAAAAATGCTGTTCTCTATTGAAACCAAACTCAGTCCCACACTTTAGACATTTCCACTCTGCAATTTATATAACAAGGAAAAGCACTACTTCTTATTCCTAATTATGACTGATGGCCTTACAGGGAAACAAATAGCTCTGTTGCCTGTTGTAGTTGGAATTTTGTTAAATAGAGAAAGGATGAAAGAAATAACATTCTCTTAAAAATTTCTTTAGGAAGAAGAACTTCCCTGTGGCTGTTGTTTCTGATATCACCAGGACCAAGCAGATTCCAGTGCAGTAGAACACATTCCTATAATGAAGCCATGTTCAGTGATAAACCCCAACAAGAAGACAAGTTATGCAGCAGGTAATGCACAGAAAAGTGAAAGACTATTTGGCATATTTCCATTCTTCTTTTTTTTTCAGAAAAAGAACAGTTCCGTTAGTCTATGACAAATGCTACTACTTAAAAAAGTAGGACTGTAGCCAGTCCAGACAGCAGATATAACCAAACATTTCTGTTCCTTTTACTGCCCAGAAAAGGCTTTCATGTAATGAGAGTGCTGTGTTTATTGAAGTACTGCAGTACAGGCTTGGGATTTCCAGCACCCTTGTAGCTCTTGAACAGAGAGGAGGCAAGAGAAGAGGATTTCACCTGTGCGAGTTTGAGCTGAAATGCGGCATGCAATGTCTTATATCTTTGGAGGGGTATAGCGCTCGCTAAGCTCTCGCTAGCACTCGCTGAATTGATAGGTTTATCTGAAGTTTGCACTCCTTGTGGTAAGAGCAGCCTGCTATTTACTTTGTCGTAACAGTGCATCAACATCACCCACAAATCTCATCAGGATTCCTCTTCTCTAGATATCTATTGTTTAGTTTGGGACAGCTACAAATGGATTGTAGTTTTGCCTAACAGAGGCAGGACAATTGAACTGATCTGCCAAATAGATCGAGTTGTTATCTTTTTTTAACATAAGGAGTGCTAGGATTCGTTGTCCTGGTCATATCAATGAGCAGCTTTAAAATGTTTCTAAATATGTATAAATTGGAACAGATACGTAAGTACATCAAACTAGCAACATATAGTATTTCCGTTATGTGCCGAGTTCTTTGTAGTGGTACATTTACTGTTCAGTGCAGCAAAGTGTATCTCAAAAGGAAATATAAAGCCGCAGGAAGGAAGAAAGACTTCATGTTTTTCTTTTCCCTCAGGCATTATATCAATATTGGTGGTCCCTCTATCTATTTATATGTTCATTTGTATACACCCCTTTACCTGAAAATTTGCAGGTAGGGTTATTCATGGAGTTTTGAAACATATTTTGTGCAAATTATTTTTAAATACATAATGAAAGAAATCTTCCAATTTGGAAGCAATTCCACAGTCTAGTATATGTCACTATTGAGAAGACTTTTGCTTTAGCTTTTCCATTGCTCAGTGTCATCTCACTGTTCTGTCTGGCAGTATTGTTTCGGTACATGCAAAGCAAAATACAAGAAATTTCATCAGAAGCAAAGTGTAATCTCTTTCCTTGGAAATACAAGTATTTTCTCATTTCAGGGAAAGGCTTGTAAGTTGCATGTAAAATGATACTAAAAGCTAAAGGATTGGATAGTGTTTAATTGAGTTCTGAAAAAGGAAAGAAATGTCTGCCTCTGGGCAGTACTTCCAGCACTGCTTTTCACCATTTTAGACTTGTTAAAACATTCTCTTCAATCCCATAAAGACACAGGGTTTCGACAGCTAGGCTGTACTCTTCCTCTACCAGCAGGAACTAAGCAGTGTCTGAGAAGTCAGATAGCACTTGGACTCCTGAAGTTTCTCCCACCCTTCCATTACTCTCCCTGATGCTGGGGATCCTTATTCAGAATGATCTCCTCATACATTAGCTATGCACTTGAGGGCATTCAGATGTGGTTTAGTGAGGCTGCTGTAAATGGAATATGCAGCTGATATGTTTTAAACATGTGGGGGGGGGTTAAAAATAGTTTTGTACATCCCAGAGATAGTCCCTTCCTATCCCATTACTGTCAACTGATTGTACCCTGTCAGCTGTCACCTCCTTAAAGGTCTCTCCTCACTATTGCATTTAATAGTTTTATGACAGCTGTTCCCTTCCTCTTCCCAATAACCTCTCCTTGGCCCATGACATCTGTATGTCAACACCAGTTAATTAAATTACAGCGATAAGAGATAAAGTATTAAATGAAGCTGTCTTTATTATAGTAGGAATGTTCATTATGTTTGGACAGAGGGACACTTGTAAATTAGGCGGGACAAAGAAGAAGTGGTAAAAGAATAATCTTCCGTTCTATTTGAATTTGCATAGCTCTTCAGAGGTCCCTTTTTTCTATTTGATTTTAATTAAGAATGCTTTCATTCCATAATAAGCATTTATGCCTATCATTTCTCGTTAATATAGAAGTGGCCTTCAATCTGTGGTGTGCAAAACCTGAAGGATCCACAAATGACTTCTAAAGCGGCTGTGAAAAACAGCTAGGATCAGTATGCTTAAATTCACTGAACAGAGACCTTTAAGTCAAGAAATGTCAAAACCACTGATTAAACACAATGAAATGTATGTTTCTTTTAATGAACTGTATTTCTAGTCTACCAAATAATAATTAAATCCACACATTAAACATTTCTGGAAATACTGAAGATTTTTACTCCTTTTTAGAGTTCTGTCACTGCTCAAAAAAAATTATGAAAGCAGAAACAAAAGACACTAGTAGAGGGACTGATAGCACTTCCTTCCAGCTGTAGTCACTGCATGAAATGATACAAATATTTTCATGTTGGCCTACGTTATTTGAAATCTTTAAAAAGAGATCAGGAATTCTTTCTTACTTCACATTTTCTATAGAAATTAGAACGTGTGTACAACTACTCATTTCACCTTTTGCACCTCTGCAGTTTTGATTAATGCCATCATTCAGAAAGCGTATTTTCTCTGCTTTAGGATTACAAAAAAAATTCTAATGCACTTTTTGGTTCAGACTTCTCAGAGATTCATGGTGGGACAAGAAACTTTGATATTGATGTCAGCTCTAAGTTTGATAGATGTGGTTTCTGTCTCATCTAGCTGGCCTCCTTAACCGTTACTGCAAAGCCAGTATTCACGTCTCGGTTTTTTTGACTTTTTTTTTTTTTTTTTAGCGTAATACAGGGCTTTGTATTCCCTTGTTTACTCCGCTGAAATTTGGGTGAGTTAACCTGAGTGAAACATGAGATAATAGGATGATAATGAGCAATGGAGGCTTTCCTTGGAATACAAAGCCATGTGTTTTAACAGAGAAGCTGTACGTTTATGGAAGTGACTTCAGTCCTATGTTCACTTAACATGTTTAAGGATAGATGAAACAAAACTTGTGCGTATATTTGATAGGCACCAGCAGGCATATTATGCAAATGATTTTTCTGATTCTGATTTCTATGACACTAGGTATTTAAAGCAGCAGGTTATTGAGAAATTCTGGAAATTCAAGGACAAATTAAAACTGCTTATAAAATAAAATGATAGTGAAAACCAGCAGACATTCAGAGAAATACATTAAGTTGTACTGAAGGAGCCACCCATAACTTCTACTAGTTGTTTAAAAGCATTTCTGTCTCAGAAATTAGCAGCTGATAATTTTTCTCTCATACTATGTGATTTTTGTCATGCTCTACATGTACGAAAGATGAAGATCCATGCGTTATTTCAAACCAGATGATTCTAATATTCAGTCTGATGCATGCATTTTTAATAAAATGAAATAGAAATCTTACTCTCTGTAGGCAGCAGTGGAATCCAAAACATCCATATGAAGATGGTGGTAAAAAGAGAGAAACATAAGAAGACAAGTTATATTAGACAGACAAAAAACACATGTGGCAAGGAAAGATGAGAATGGGAGAGCAAATTCCACCCCAAAAAAATGTGGAAGTAAAAGTAGGAAATAAGAATCAGAAATAAAACACTTATAAGATATTTACACAACGTAGAATATCTCTCTCTATATATATATATGTGATAAACAGCTGTATAGTGTAATAGTAACATTTAGAGATCTTCTATAAAAAGGCTTGTCCTCCCAGCTCTTTGATGTGATGTATTGTGGAAACTTAGGACAGAAAACTGTCGATAAGGCAATATTTTGGATAGATATTGTAAACTGTTGTTGTGTTTTGTGTTTGTTTTTTTTTTTAATGAAAAGGGCTGATGGAAGCCTTTTCTATCTTGGGAAACATCAGTCTTTTTTTATCTCCAGTATAAACCTAGCAGAAGTACAGTAAATGCTGAGTATTTGGGGAAATTGCCATAATTCCCTGTCATCCTTTTTCCAGTTAGAGCTGTTTTAGGAAAACTACAAGGATTCTGAATTTATGAAGCTTTCACTTAGTCTACTTTTAGTGTTTTTCGAGTTGTTGAACATCAGCTGGTTGCTTTATTTCTCTAAGTCTGGATTTTTACTCACCTCTTTTTCAGTAAGGCGCTAAAATTAAACTCTCCACCTTCTTCATGTCCCTCGGTACTATATAGTAACAGAAAACCATAGTTAGTTTCAGAAGGAAGTGGGAGTAGCTTGTGAGACTATGTAGATAATGTATTTTTGTAGGGAGTACTAGATGGGTTTAAAATGACTTAGAATATTCACTGACATGGAAAGTGGCTTAATTAGGCTCTTTGTCCATATTGATCTTCCTGTCAGTTTAAGAAATATATTTAATGAATTTGTATTTTTTTTTTCTGTACTGATAATGGATAAAATTGTACAGGGTGTTAATTTGGTGGTTGTATTTATCTGGAGTGTATTCACTATCATAAAGATCTTGCAGAAGCTTTCCTTTAGAATCATTAGTGCTTTTAGAAAGTCATAGTTTCAGGAATGTGGATATTATTTACAGTGTGGGGCAGTATTTAACCAATGTTTTTGTGGGACTTCTTACAATTTAAAGTAACTCTTTGTTTTGGTTTTTTTTTAGTATTATCCCAGCTGCAGTTGTTTCTTAAGGGTCTTTGTGGTTCCAGAACTCATTATTCTGAAAAAAAAGTGTCGCATCATTAGTGCTTGGGAAAGTTAAAGGGGGAATTCTGTGATCTGACTTTGATTCTGAGATGAGTTTCTATATGCAGTTGTTCAACAAGCAGCATAGCAAGCTATGTTACCATAAACTAATTTGTGAGAACAAGAAGCAACAAGCAGGACTTTTTTGATGTGTAATTCTGTCTGTTACATATGGTAAATTTGTTCTGAATTAAATGTGATTTAGCTGTGCTTATGAACATTTGAAGTACAGATCTGCTCTGAAAACTTAGCATAAAGTCACTGAAATCACTCCTTTGGGTTTAACGTCTAAAAATCACTTCAAGGATTTGATATAGAAGTATTAGGAGTTACACCAGATTTCATAACTATGGATTATTCAATTTAGCAAAAAAAAAATAAAATTAAAAAAAATGTTCTGTATTCAGACAGGGTTTAGAAAGTCAAAATGGATTTCGTACATCTCAGTCTCTCATCGTCAATATTGAGCTGCTCCTTGACATCTCTGTTGTCTTGAGTGTAAGAATCTGGTGATGCCATCTCACATCATTCAGATTCTTCCAGCAGCAACACATTGTGTTTAATTATTCTTTGCAGTTGTACTGGTGATAGTGGTAGCCCATAATGCTATCTGTGTCAATGCTTAGTGCTAGTTGCTTCAGAGAAAATCAGTCTGTCTATAGAAATGTAAACCAGAACATCGGGAAAACTCAATATTGCAGAAACAAATATTTTTAAAAGTAAGGAAACCTTCTCAACAGATAAATGATAAGCATTTTAACAGTACTCTAAATGATGAGCATTTTAACAGTACTCTTAGTAAGATGGAAGTGAAATGAGTGCCAAACTTCTTGTGCTGCTTGAGAATACAAGTTAGAATAACTAACAATTTTGAATTAGTGTCTAATTTTGAATACGTGTGAGAGAAGATCTTATTAAGAATGTACCATTTTTACTTTGATGATTATTTTTGAGATAGTACAGTATGGGAAAGGATAATTTTCTGGGTATAATGCTCAAACAAAAAAAGTGTATTTTTGGCCACTTTATTCTCTACTTTCAGAAAATTGTCAATGTTTGCAGACATAAAACATACCTAAAAGTCACTACTATAAGCCCAGATTTGGAAAGGGCTTCTTGTGTTCAGGTATTCAGGAAATCAGAATCTACAGCTGGAAGAATAACTAGTCACCTTGTTGCTTCCCAGGTGGTTGTTAAATCAGATTTTCAGGAAAGCCCAGCAACCAATGTTTAGATTTTCTGAAGAATAAGACCCTAATAATTGCTTTAACATGTACAGAGCTAAGTCTAATCTCAGGTTCCTGTTTTCATTATGGTAGAAGACACTGGGAGAAAAAGGGGTAGAGTGAGGAATTCAATGATACTGGGAGAAAAAATGTGCCAGGAAATAACAGATTTTCATATCTGTGTGTTGGTACATTTCAGTGAACGGTGGCAATTTTAGTAAAGATGTGCTCAGCAGAAAGGAAAACATGTGAAATGGGACAGACGTGCATTTAATTTGAAGTTACTTTTTTTTTTTTTTCTAACAGTGCCTCTCGATGAACTATCAAACTACTCTCTTCGTAATTTATACTTACATTATTGCTGCTATCTATTCATCTCATATAAATACTGCATACTATAAACAGGGATTTATTTGGAATTTAAGCTGCAGCCAGTTGTGTGGGTTTTTTTCTTTATTTTATTTTTTTCCTTTTTCTAAGCAGAGAGAGACAGTTCAGTGTTAGACTTGAATTTGCCTGGTGACACAGATGGTGGCTACCTGAGAAAGGCTGAAGTCATCCGTCTCCCCCCTCCTGCCAGGCTCCTGAGTGAGGGTATCAAAGACAAAGCTTCAGATTTAAATAGTTCAGTTCAAAATTTGGCTCCGTTCTTACAGAAGAATCTGAAAATATTAACAGCCTGAAGTTGCTCACACTGTGCTCGCTCTGAACTGATTCTGAATTCTTTTAATTGTGCTAGCAAGAAGAGAAACTCTTGAAGCCCAGTTTCACTGCAATGAAATAACACAATGCAGCTATACACTGAATGTCTTCGATTTAATACGCATCATGGTGAGGCTGATCAGCTACCTATGGGTGGATTTCAATGTAGATAAATTCTGCAAGCTGTTTTTATTTCTTTGTCATAGAATGTTAAAAAAAAAATTTAATATAAAAATAACACTTTTAGGGAAAAACTGAAGGAGTTGCCACAGATTATTTGTGTCATATGTTAGATAAACAGATGTATGTTGGAGTGGTCTTGGTCTAGTAACTGCAAAAATAGACGAAAAGTAAGCCAGAATCTGAATTACACAAATGGAGAAGAAATGAGATCTCAACAGTGAAAAAACCACATCGTTAATGTCTAAATAATAAAAAAAGCAACTATTTTGGAAATTTTACTTATAGAAGGGAACAATATTCCATTATATGATATATAAATTCAGATAGTATTACAGATGTGGGGAGAACAGCCATTTCAACATCAGTGCAGTACCTTGCAGTCTTTCATGTCTAAGACCTACGTATATCTGAGTTCTTACCCAGACACTTACGGTGTCACTGTCTCCATTCAGTTAATGTAATTATGGAACATGAAAACAAATGCAATCAAAATGCTTGTATTAATGTTAGCAGTGATATGCTGCTTACAGAGGTGATACCAAACTCCACTGCTTTGTTTAGCAAATGTTTATATTAAGGTACATGTAGTTCCTCAAGCTAGACCAAATCAAGACCAGGCACTGCACAGAATCTTCCTTCTCTACGTGCTGAAGTTCTTGGTAGAATTATACATGTTATCAATTGCATAGTTGAAGACAAGCATGATTGTTATGCTAGTACAAAGTCTAAGCTCTCTTAGATGATTTTTTGGAGTTATATGGTATTTTAATAGTAGAAGTATTTTCTTAATAGAAATATTTTCTTAGTACACGTCCCAGTCTTGTTTGCACAAGTGCTTTGCTTTTAGTTAGTTCTGTCTAGGAAAGTAACGAATTCCGCATGGAAGTTTAATGTGATCTGTGTAAGTTTCTACTGTACATACTCACGTGCGTCGGAAGGCAGCACGAATATCCAAGTCTGCAGTTACTGGTGCTTCTGATGTGACAAAAAGTGACAAATGAGAATGAGAGAACAAGTCAAAATGATACAAAAATATAGTTTTGTTTTTAAAGCTTTTCCTATGTAGACATTTTTTTTTTGACGTTCTTATATTGCAAATTCTTTCAGTATGTAATTGACCATTAAAATGATCGTCTTTAAACATGTAGCCTTCACTAAGTAGCTTTCAACATCCAGTGTTTCATGTCTAACAGAACTCTGTCATGTGCTTCATGATAACCTGCAGCATGATGAACTGTCTAGTCAATTCTGCTGGTAAATTTTATTTCAGTACCGGCTTTACAGGGTATTTAAACCCTAATGAGAAAACCTCTTGATATCAACTAAACATTATTACTACTAATAAACTGTAATCCATCCTCTGAAAGCTAAAGGTAAATTCCTGGAAATATGTACAGAAACTCTACCAGGGATGTTGTATAGAGAGAATTTTATTACTGTGTTCTAAGCTTCGCTTGGTATGAATAGGTGTACTGCTACTGTCGGGAGAAAAACTGTTGTCAATCACAACCTCTGGAGAGTCCAACAACCAACTAGTGAAACTTCAGAAATAAGCACTGCTGACTGAGTAACTTCATTAAACCTTTGTCCTTGCGTGTTAGGCTCATCGGTTGCTGGCCACACATTAATGTTGCAGTCCCTTTGACAGAATCACTGAAACAGGAAATGATCCAAATACCCACCTCTTTCAGGTGGTCCATGCTTATACCGTTCTACCTAAACTCTTTCACAGTAGGGGAAAATCAATGCACTTCCTTTTCAATTGCTTATAAGCTTTTCCGCTGTTGTGAGGGTAGCACCATGTATTAAGTAAAATGAATCTTAAAACAATTTCATATCACAAAGTGCTTCTGCATGACTTGAACTTACCAAGAAGAAAGGAATTGATAGTAGTGTCACTGTCTAAATCTTTCCATTTCCCTCTTGTTTGTTTCTTTTCAAATACCCATCTTTAGCACTGAGCTTTACCAAAGTAAGAATGGACCTCTCTCTTATCCTCATAGAATTAAATATCATGAAGGAATGGAGTTGAAATCAGAATAAAGCCATAGAAAAGTTGGGCTGATCTGCATCTTTCTGCATGCTTTCTTTAAGAGCATCGCATTCCTGACTTGAGTGACATCCAAATGTTACTTCTAATGTTCTGTATCTCTGCCAGTCCATTCTAGTCCTCATCTCTGGGCCTTTCTTTGTAAGTGTACCTGTAGCTCTTCAGGTCTTTCCTTCAGTTCTGTGCTTGTCTAGTAGTCACTATTTACCAGAGAGAATTGCTGGTAGGTACCCAGGAAGAACGAAAAAATAAAAGGAAGAAATGATGTGACAGGAATTCATCTTACCGTTGACTATCAGGTTGAAATTAGAGCTATCAAACTTGTCCTTGGTAGACACCTCACATCTGTACCCTCCTGCAAAAGTCATGTTTGCTTCTATGATTTCCATTTCAAAGTTGTACACCTAGAACGGACACCAGTGATATAAGTCATAAGTTAGAAAACGAAATGGTGAGAGAGAGAATACAGCATTTTAAAGCATGGAGAGAAGTAGACAGGGGATGAAATAGGCCTCTGTCATTTTAGAGTTAAGAACTTTCCAAGCATGTAACTCCTTACTGTCATAAAATTTACATGTACCCCCTCAGTTCATTAGGAGTAGCTAAAGAGTACAGGTCTGCCAGAGGATACGGTGCTATATTACCAAATTGTACTGGTGTGTGCATTCATCACATACACTAATTGCACATACATTGGAAAGAGGAATAGAGCTTTCATTAACCAAATATAGCCTCTACTCAGGATGTGTACAGTACAGTTAAAAATTCAGCAAAAGATGTGGCTAACGGGAACAGGTCTGTTCTGTTCCATCCAGGAGATGGTAGTAGTGTTTCATTCACCATACAGGATGAGAAGTCGTAGTACAGAGTCTCTTGTATTACAGTGTCTGTATCTTTGAAAACATTTGGGGTAAATCTTTCTCAGCTATTTGAAGTAGTCTAGATAATACAAGAGAACAATAAATTCCAACATTAATAGCTAAATGCTTGATCTATTAAAACCAAGATAGACCAAGACATCTGATCTGTCTCTTAGATATAAGTATCTATTACTTGAGAAGAAGATGGGGAGAATCTTGCAATAGATAGTATAAAACTGCTCCCCTAGTCCTTCAGACATTCTCTCATTTTGTCATCGATGAAGTGTGCAGGAATCTGTATGTAGTGCTTGTCTCTTGTGTGCATGGTCAGACTTAAATGATTGCATGTAGCTTTGGGTACATCCTTAGTATCAAAATATTCCTATACGAGCTTATATTTTCCCCAGAGTAAAGACTAGTATCTAGAAGACTGAGAATCCTATTCTGTCAGTTGTACCTTGTTATTTCGATCGTAATTTTCATGTAGCTGGAGATGTTTCCCCACTTTGCTTCCTAGGTCCATCCACTTTCCTTTGAACCATTTCACTGATGGTTTCTTCAGCAGGCTCTCACCTGCCACTTTGGCAGTGAATGTGATGTTTCCACCTTGTCAGGGAATTATGTTAAAATAAGATTACAAATAGCGTTTAATTTATCTGTTATATCACTGCTGTCATCCTGCATGTGGAGAGCTAAATAGTCAAGCAACAGGTACATTTTACCAACATCACTTACTTCACATTCTGTACTCACCAACAGTAACTTCTCCATCCTGAGGTCGCGTCACAAAGAGCCCAATACGGTCCAGAGGCTCTTCTGGTTGAGTCCCAGCAGATGCAACTGGAATAAACATCCGAACTGCTAGTTGGAACTTTCTGCTTCAGCTCTGTTTACAACCTATATAGTGAGTTTAAGTCGTTTCAAAATATCGCTATGTTTCTTCTGTCACTGAGATTCCTTATTTATTGTCTGTCTTTCATCACTAGTGGTCTGCTTTCAGCTACTGTCTCTATCTCACTGACTCTAAGCACTCCCTGTTCCTGTTATTCCCTTCTGTTAATGAACCAGACTTGATAACAGCGTTAGTTCTCTATTACCTTCTGTGCTTTGGCTGCTTTCTGCTGGTGGAACGGGGGACTCGTGAGCTGCTGGGGCTGGACCAGCTTCAGCAGGAGTGCCTGTCTCACTCTTTTCTGGAAATGAATGCAAGCCAAGATTAGAGAAAGTCATGTTTCTACTTCCTTTCTGAAGAATTTTTGCAAAAGAACAGCTTTTAATACATGTTAGGAAACACAGAGAAATTAGCTGTGTTTTTCTAGAATTTGGAGGATGTGCTGGAAGGAAAAGAGGCCTAATGAAGCTGGATCATGAGGCTATTTTGCTGAGCTTCAAAAGAACTGATGCCTGGATTTTTAAATACTCTAGTCTTGATGTGTAGAAACTTGTCAGCTGATGAAGAACACTCAACTTCAGTGGTCTAAATAGAAAAGGTAATGAAAAATGGTGCAATTATTATTTTGTAAACAACTTTCTTATTCATGTGATTTTGATTAACTCAGCTGTTGGAACGTAGTGGTCCAAATGCTGTTGCTGTGTGTGGCTTGAGAAAAGCTCCAGACACTGCTAGAAACCAATATGGAGAAAGTATTTAAAAAATTTGTCTATTATTTTTTCCCCTGGCTCATGAAAGTTAATGGCCTCTCAATTAAACCATGACCTCAGCGACAAATTCAGGCAAATGCATTTGGCACAATGGAGAAGATAGAAATGTATGGAAAGGCAGTAGGAGTGAGCAAATGGGGCAGGCTGAAGGAGGTAGAGTTTCTTGAAACTGGTCAGTTGCAGCAAGATTATTTATTTTTTTCTTGTAGATAACAGAGCCGCTTCCAAAAGGCCTTGCCTACCTCTCACACAAGTCACACATGCAGTTTCCCAGTTATTTGCAATGTCTTTTCCGCCAGAGGTTTCTGGCCCTGTTCTGCCATGTGATGACTTGTTTCAGTGGCTCCTCTGTCACAGAGGGAGGTGGCTGTGCCTGGGCAGGTTTAGGGGCTGGTTTCCATTTTTTTGATAATGAAGAGATGAAATTATTGTTTGTGAAAATAAGAATAGGTAATCCAGTTACTCTTTAACAATCTAGTCTTAATAAGGTCTGAAAAACAAGACAATACCTGTGAAGGTATGAACATGAGTCAGCACACCACTCTCGGAAAATTTAGACCTTTTACCCTAAACCATATTTGTGCTTTGAAAGAAAGCAGCGTGATATTAAATTGATGTTATTTTAATACTTAGGTATCAAATTATACCACTTTGATTGTTAGAAGGTATGCCTTTAGATCTTACCCAAATAAACTTCAATTCAATTTCTACTGGAAAGAACTAAATGTTGCTCTATCCAATGTACTATAGATGCTCCCGTGACTTGGATGTGTAGCTGTTTAGAAAAGGCTTATTTTGAGGCATCAATATGTGATGTATACAGGGAAATTCTCTCCATTGTCATCCTGCTATCTCCATCACCAGTGTGTGCTTGTCAGAGGTTTTAGGCAATGAATACACTTCCAAATTCAGTAACTCTGTTATTTGTAAGCTGTCTGCCCGTAGCAGACTCTACCTACAACTAACCTGGAAGACAATGTGGAAGATATAACTAGCATAATATGTCCCTGTTTGCTTTCCAAGTGAGACAGTCAGCAGGATCGTACTTCTGTATGCTCTGACAGCTGTTAAATTGTCCTAGTCTATACTAGGATGTCTCCTTACTTCCCATAACCTGTCACGCACTGTCTTTTCATCTGGAACAGAATGTCTTGTCTCTTGTTAAGTATTCACTAGTGTCTTTTCAGCTGCCCAGAAGATCTCACTACCATCATGTTGCTAGAATTAACAGTGATAGCAAAGGAGAGGAGATGACAGAAACAATCTGAGTCTAATGCTTTTCACCAAAATAAAAAGGAAAAAAAGTAAATAACCAGAAGTGGTACATGGGGACCATTGTGGAGTGGAAAAAGGGGATCCGAAAGATCAAAATGTTTCAGATGTTTCAAATTATTTCAGCTGTCCTCAGCATCTTCAGACTGTTTTTGTGAGAAAATTCAAGTGATTTTGGCTCTTTGTAGTTTTTCCCAGGAAAAGCCTGGAGAAGTTTTTCTATTTTCCATCTAACTGATGCATCCAGACGTAGCAATGATAAGTGATACACAAATAAAACAAAGGTTACTCTTCGTGTTCAAGTCTCTCCTGAAATATGTGGTTTAATTAGCAGGTGGGTTTGAGACAGTTTTGGGGAATGAATGCGCTCCTAAAACCATTACAGCATACCTGGTACATTTTTTGCCAATTGTTAGAATTTTGTATTTAAATAAAATAATTAGGCATCTTAGTTTAGGTCAGGCTAGGTTTGGCGTTCTTTACTTTGCAGTAGTTAAGTTGGAAAGCCTGACAGATTTCTGAAGATACTCATTAATACTTCCTCTGTGCTAGCCACTGTGTGGATTTCTGATAACTGGAAATGGGTGGCTCAGCCACAGGAAATATCTTCCTCAGCTTAATATTAACGAGAAGTTTCAAATAATCAGGCAAAACAGATGTACTGCTGGTAGAGAAACCTTACAGTGTTAAGATAGGCTGATTTCTGTGGCCCTCACTCATGAAATTTGCGTGTGGGACTGGAAATACTGATTAAATTAGAATTGCTTTGAAAACACTGTACCTGGTTCCTTGACCTTGAGTTCAAATTTGACCTTGGAACTTCCAGCTATTACAGCGTATGTCACATCATCTTCTTTTCCTACATTTTTGATTGTCAGTGAATGCTTGTTTCCTTCTGCCTTGATGACATATTTCTCACTTTCAGTAATTTCTGTGCCAGCTCGCTGCCACTTCACCTTGATGCCAGCTTTTTCTGTCTCTGCTTCAAACACAGCTGTGCTTCCGGCTGTCACCTCTGTTGTCTTTGGCTTCTTGGTAAATGCAGAAACTGAAAAAAAGAGAGGGCTCGCTAAAATCTGTTTTGCAATTGTGACATATCTGGTGCAGTCAGCTGTTGTGGCTGCAGCAGCTGTCTCCTTTCTCTCCCATCTGCCCGTGCAAGATACAATCTTTGCATTTACTGAGTTCTGTCCCTGACCGAGATGTCGTATCTTCTCCATATGAAGTGGAATGGATAGCAAACTCACCTCACTGTGCATCTTCCTCTTTCTTTCCACCCATGATGAGCTCTTGATTTTTTATAAGTGAATGTTTTGATCTATGACAAGATGGCATGATACGTGTGGGATGCGGTGATCTTAGAGGTCTTTTCCAACCGTGACAATTCTGTGATTCTCTATTCTTACATATCAAGCTCTCTACATTAATTTGCCGTGCAGTTTTAGTAGAAATACTAATTCTGTACTAACAGTTGCTTAATGCATTTGTTGAACAGAATCATGATCTGTGCCTGCAACAAAATTGCAGTTTGTGCAGTAACCTCTGTCCTAATATATCACAATCAATTAATGGTTCATTTTTAGTCCTTCTGTTTGATTGATCAAGGCTTTAGTGGAAAGGGATGAACATTACTGTGATGGCCCTTGTAATTTCATCCCCACTAAAATAGTATCAATTGCTGTTTACACTGAAATGTTTAGTTCAGCGTTAAAAGTTAAAGTACTTGCCTATGCAGCGCTCTACAGCAAATAGTTTTCTAATTAATTACAAGGTGAATCAAAATATTTCCTCTATGTGCCAAGAAGCACTCATGATGCTTATAATGGGAATTAATGACATTATCGATACACAGGGTGAACAAGCATAAACCAAATTATGTTTTAGCTCATATGTAATCAAAGTAGCACAACAAACAGGAATTTTGAAAACCAGCCATGTAGTGTGATTTTGGTCCGTAAATATCCCAATCTTTCTCAAGATTAGATTTTTAATAAGGTAACTTATTTAACTAAATTTTTTTACCATGATTTATTTATTTAGATTTCTTCAACTTTATCATGAATCAAAGTTTTTATTTTATGCTCATGTTGTGGTTTTAAGGAAATCTGGTTTTTTTTGCTAATTGCTGTGAGGTATGTTCATATGAAAAAATACCAGTAATTAACATTCAGATTCATAGCGTGACTGGGTTTTGTGCATCGTTATGTAATCTTTTTATTGACTTACTCTTGCATGACCACGGATCTATAAAATATTAGTAGTTACATCACATTTAATAAGATCTGTCACCTCTGTGGTAAATTGTCTCTCTTATTTGGGCAGCAACAAGAACTCTTCCAAACATCACAACAGTGGTTATAATTAGCTTTAAACTTTCGATTCTGCTTTAGAAAAATGAAAGGAATAAAATATGGAAATATTTTAAAAGAAATAGTTTATATTCATGTTCAAACAGATGCTTTAGTATAAATGGTGCATTACTGATACACTCAGTGCACGAAATCTCTGTTCCTGTAGCATGTCCTCAAACTGCATAAATTCATTGACCTCAGTGGATTTGCATCCACAAAGATTTCATCTGATGGCCATCAGACTTTAGTCATAATACAGCTTGCATTTCTTGCATTGTTTCACAAAGGATTTGAAGCCACTTAAACATCAGTTAATACTTTTAGAATTTAGTATGCATTGTATTTTGCATTTCTTTGTTATATAAAAAAACCCGAAATTCCGTTTTTCTCTTTTTTCCTTTTTCCCCACATTTTATATATTTGATGAAGAAACAACTGGAGTTTGCACTGAGCCCATAGTAACCCTGACTGAGCTCCTGCTGTATTCTTCTGCATTCTTTTCTTCCCTATTAAGATACACGTGTAACATTTCCTCTGCAAGTAGAATGTCCCCACGTTTTTATTTATTTCTTTTTTTTTGCCTAATCTCAAACCTGTAAGTGATGTAATTGTTCTTAAACACAATGTAGTATTGTGTAGAATATAAAGCTCTATACTGTAGTGCAGTACTCAAATGCCTGTTATCAGTTGCACATCTTTTAATACAGTATTGCTCTTCAGTAAATAATGCAGTGGAGTATACTTTAATGTAGTGTATCATGAATAATTTCAGAAGAGTTATCGTAAACAGCAAGTCTGATGTACAGAGTTCAAAAAAACATGTAAATGTGGCCAGGCTGCCACACGTCAGGGAGCCAGGTCAGGTCTGGAACCCACTTCTGAAATACCTACTATCTGGCTCTTTCCTCTGCCTGTGACGCTAGAGATGAAGCAGCAAAGAGGCATGGTTTTTGTCTCTGGGTGTTATCATTATCACTCTTCTATTTAAGCACAAAAGAATCTATAAATACATTAATTGCTTAACAGCAATGTGGCCTGTAAAGGTTCCAGCCTACAGATGGCAGGGTTTCAAGACATGCATACTTGGAAGTAACTCTCCGATCTGCTGCATGCCCTGCAAGGCGATAAGGTTTCTGACATTTACTTTAGATGACTCAACAAAAACGGATTGTTGGCCAGAAGTACATGCACAGTGAGAAATCTCCATCACCACATAATATTTCTGACTTTTGGGAAATCTAAATACATATGTAGAACTTTACAAGTAAATCTCCTTGTCTTTTTTTCCTCTTTCTTGCCAAAAGACTCATTTCGGTTCCAATTTAAAATGATTGTGAATGCTTCCACTAAAGCATACAATTGGAAAAACCCCAAATCTCCCATGTGAATAAAGGCCCCCAAGAACAGTTGTTGAGAACCCGCACTTTCATGCATAAGAGAGACTCTTTAAGCATCATTTTCCTGCACTTGACATTCAGTCAGTAGGTGACCATGTCCAAAGTCTGTCTTCTGTATTCGCTTTCATATTTCACTGTTTGTATTTACAAAGGAAAAGTAGTGATGTAGGCTGAAGGTTTTTCAAGAGATTACTTTGTTGCAGAAGAGAGATTGCTGAACAAGCATGTGAAGAGAATGCCATCATTTTTCCTTCCGTGAGAAAAAAAGGCTGCTTAAGAGAAAAAAAGAGGCATGAGAGATCTGGTATCTGCGATCTCCTTCATTGTGGCTGCTACTTTAAATCCACATTCACTAGCAGAGTTTTTCTCTTGTGCAGTTATATCGGTCTAATCCAGCTATTTCCTTATTAGGAATGTTCCTAAACGCCACCACTCAAAACTTCATGCCTGTCCCGAGAGCCTCCCTTTCGCCTACTTTTTATCAGAAACACCTTCCCATTTGGCAGTCTCTCACTTCAACGTTTAGCTTCTACCCAGATACGCCCCTCTGAACTATCTATGGGAAGTATCCATCCCACACTCGAAGCGCTCTTGGGTATGACCACTACTATCAGGCTGTGGAAAGCCCAGTGGCTGTGACACATCTCATGTGATGCTGTCGAATGTCTTGCAGCTCTTGTGCCTGTCAGGCACTAACAGATCTCAGGCACTATCACATTTTTACCCAGACTCCAGTCGAACATGCGCTTGGGAGCCACTGGGCTGGGGCACCTGATGAACAAGTAGCCCATGTCCTCTGCTGCCCATTTTGTTAACTCTGCTTCTCAGTAAATTCTAACCCACCCTGCACCATGGGAGAGAAAGGTGGCATTAGTACAAATGCACTGTAGCGGTTTGGGAGAGGGCAGAGACGTACCTAAGTTGGCAGTGCCGATGAGGACAGGAACTACTGAACAGAAGGAGAGTGATGGGTGCTTTGTGTCTGTGTGTTTTGTGGGGATGGAATTGGAATTGTTCTGTGGAGTTAACATGGGGAGAGAAGAGGGACATCGAGCTGATGAAAAAAACTGAGGCTAGAACTGCTTTGTAGTAACCCACTTTTTAGCACTTCACTTCTCATATCCCAGACCTTCCTAATCACTTCTAGCTTCCATAATGCAAAGAACTTCACATAACTTGAGTAAGGTAAACCAGGAAATTTCTCCCCCAGGCAGAAGAGGAAGCAGGCAGAGTGTGGTCTGCAGTAGTCTTGCAGAAAAGTTTTTGTGGCTAATGCTGCTGCTACCGGAACTTGCAGCCGTACTTTTAAAGTCTTGTAACACCTGAAGATGTACCCATCAGCCATACCGTTATGTACGTTACAGGAACTACAGCTTCATTCATTAGTAATAAAAAGCTTTATTTGGAGGTCTATGGTCAGTTTGCATTTTGATAATAATTTGTTAACGAGTGTTGCAGTCTGGAGGCTGAAGAAGCATAAGATGCATATGGTTTTGGCCAAATTTAATTAAATTGTTGGAGCTCCGAAAACAATTTCCTTCACTTTTCATCTAAATGAAATAACAAAAAGTGTTCTGCCTTCCTACAGCTACCATTTATTATATATTTATACCAGTACCTTCATGCTTTCTCCCTTGCTTTCTGACCTGCTTTGAAGCAATCTCCTTCAAACACCCACCATCAACCTAGTTTACTATTCTGTTTCAAAACTTTTTCATACTTTCTGGTGCAAGAACCTAGACAGTGGCTAAGCTACTACCCAGGTCGTGATCTACTGTACTAATTGATGTTTCCTTTGCTCTCTTGTTTAACTGTCTGTTTATTTATTGGGCCTTTATTTTCTAGTTGTTTTAAGGCAGAGACTTTTTCTGTTGTCTTTGTACAGCATCAAATTGTTGGTAAGTACCTACTAATTCCTGTTGTGTTCCTACAAGAATAAAAGTTAATATTAGAAGCTAGAAGAGATATTCATATTTGACTACTGTCAGAAGAAAAATGGATATGAAATGTATATTAAAACAATATTTCAGTAACTGGAGTAATTTCATTTCCCAGCCACATTCTTTAAATAATTTAGCTTGTTAAGAATCACAAGCATTAGGTGAAACCTTTTCCTAAAATCTGAAGTATCTAAAATGAAACTGAGGAAGAAGTGTGAATTCCACAAGAATGATTTTAACTAGATAGAGTGGTAGAGGAAAGCCATTCTCTTGTTTGCTTGGGTCATTTTATTTTATTTTATTTTATTTTATTTTATTTTATTTTATTTTATTTTATTTTATTTTATTTTATCCTGCCTTTCAGAGTGGTGGCTCTGACTTCAGCTATTCATCATTCATTATTTGTGATAATGAGGTGGAGAGGGAGATAAGTGCTTAAGGAGAATGTGTGTTAGGTAAGGCTTTCATAATTTATTTCTGCATTTCTGAAATAAAAACTGTTAAAGGTACAAATGTTTTAGGAGCATCTAATGTATATAGTTGAATGCACATGCTACAAACTCCAGCAGAAATCTGTAATAAGTGTAATTACAAAAAAACAGAGTCATGGGTTTACTCCTACAAAATGGAGTTATCTCACTGCATGTTCTGTGTATTTGTTATTAAAATACGTATCTGGCCAAAGTCTTGAATTAATACTAAAAAAAGTAGTATTAGATTTTGGAATGCCTTAATTTGTTAAGGCTTCATGTTGAAAATTTCCTTTAGTATTTACACTTGGCATCTAGTTTTTCTTCTATACCAGTTGATCCTCCATTGAGTTAAAAGCCAACCCATAGATAAGCAGACTTCAGCAACAGAGCTTGTAAATTCCATGCTGAGGAGCTACGTAAAGATGCTGTGCATTCCCTGGTCAGAACCTAAGTGGCTTCTTGCAATTACAAGCTTAATCATTCTGTGATCCAAAAGCTATTGAACTACTCAATCTTATCATTCCTTGCCTACTCCAGCAGCTGAGATTGTAAATTCCTGTAACATGAGCAACAGGCGAGGAATAGTTTCACTAAGCAGAGCCACCTCTCTCTCTATGCATCCACCATACTTTCTGTATAATGGGGATAATAATGCTCAGCTTGCTTTGAATCTTAACTTACAAAAGAGGAAAATCTATCTATATGAATTCTTTATTTCTGTACGGCTGTAGTGCACAGAAATTCGTTGTCATGGAGCAGTACATCACTGTGCTAGGTCTTGCCAGTGTAAAACAATGAGCTTACATTCAAACTAAAATTCTACAGTCTACTCTTCATTATGCATCATTGATTATTATTATTAATGCCAAAAGCCTCTGTGGATTTATAACCCAGGTTGTATATTAAACTCTTGATAAAATTTCCTAATCTGAACTGCAAAATCTAGACTCCTCAATCTATAACATATGTGAAAAAAACCTGACTGATTTTCAGAGGTGAATAACACCAGACTTCTCCTTTTCCAGATACACTAATGCACGTTTCCCACTAAGTCCCATTTATCTACTAAATCTGGTGTTTAAAAGGTCAGCTGTTTCCTCCTAATGTCACAAAATATTGTTAGGGAAACAGTTGGGTTTTTTAACCTTTCTGAATTTTCACAAGAAAAACAATCAAAACTTTCAAAAAAAAAAAAAAAAAGCCTTTTAACAGAGATTAACTATAAAAGAGAAAAAAAAAGAGAAAAAACCAAAAGTTCTGGCAACAGAACCCTACAAAAAGTGATGTTTTTCAATGTTTGGTTGTTTGCTCTGACACTCAATTGCACAGGTCTTCTAAATCCTGTTGCTCTTGTGGAGTGTATAGATTTTCCAGAAAGCTATGGCAGTTCTTTTGGTATTCTGTAAATAAATAGGCAGTCCCTTATCCTGCAATATTTTAGTTGGATATTTTAAAAGTAAAAGAACATCTGTGGGGAAATCTATTTCGCTGTTTCAGGTTTTGTAGGGTTTTGTGTTTGTTTGTTGTTAGTTTCTTGACCGTGTTAAAAAGTTTGTTAAAACAACAGATATAGACAGAATATCTCTGAACATTTTGTGACATGAAGCTTTTTCCTTTGTATGACTCGCCTAGATGATTGTTCAGCCCTCCTGAGATTATGTTCAACATTATCCCATCTTGAAGTGAGTTAAACTATGTATGTAGACAACATGAAGTAGAAAACCAAAGGGATTAATGTCTCCTGCGAGCAGAAGACCTCTTCTAGAAGTTATGGGGCATGTGACTGGTTCTGTCTTGGTCGGAGTGAGTAATAAGAGCTTTTACTCCCTCTGCTGCGATAATCGGAGTGTTTGGGCTGGTTTGTTAGTAAGAATGGTGTAGGACTAGTGATGTTAGACACCTATTAGATTTCTCTGGAGAAGTAAGATGGAATAGAATTTCTCTTCGCCGTTAGCTAGCAAAGATGGACATAAGAGAAAGCTGGGCATGCAGGAGGTTGCCACTCATCTACAGAAACTGAAAGTGTTAATTTAAAGGCAGTGAAATCATTAGAAATCAAAAGTCACAATGCCTAAATTATCACACTGTCAAATTTTGCCTACTCCGTCATACTTCTTTTTGCCAGCATTGCCAATCACATGCATTAGACATTTCAGTAAGTGTCAAAAATCATGTGATTTTAATAATAGAATATGATTATGAATGTCTTATTCTGGGGGTGATTGCTGAACCTTTGCATATTATATTATGGGAGGCTCTGAGCAACCTGCTCTAGTGGGAGGTGTCCCTGCCTGTGGCAGGGTGGTTTGAACTAGGTGATCTCTAAGGTCCCTTCCAAGCCATTCAATGATTCTATGATATTTTCAAGTTTTTCTCTGCAATTAGAAGGTCTAGTGTATGCTTTTTTATATATATATACTATTCTACTTCATCTGATTTCAGAAATTGCAGCTTGAAGAACACAAATGATGTTATAGTTGTGATAAAATTGAAGGATTGGTTGACCCACTGTTACTTAGAGTTATCATATAGAGGGAACATAAAGAATCTTTGAGTTAGTCATACTTTAGTGCTTTGCAGTTCAGAATGGGAGACACGGGCTGGATTTGCGCTCTGCCTCTGGCAGCTGCTGATTCCAAATATTTTGACTAAAATGAAAGTTCCTCTTAAGTTCTTTTGCTGTGATGACTGGCGGAGATTTTCCCACTGACCAGCCTAACAGGAGACTGACACCTGTTCAGTCCTTTGCAAAGCATGAAGGCCTGCATTAATAATTATCAACAACTCCTATTGACTAACTCGGGAAACTGCACATTAATATTATTGTTAAGGTACCTTATGCTGTCCATTCAAGTAGTAGTGATTCTGGGTATGCACTGGCATCAGTGAAGTGAGAGCTCTAAAAGTGAAGAATCACAGATCTAGTACAATTTTTTCTAGCCTGTGCACATTTTTCAAACACAACTTCAGCTTTTGCCAACTTGTTTTCAGAACTTCATTGTGGACACAAAATACTTCTGAGACATCTTCCCATACCCACACACGAGTGTCCTGAAGCTGAACTCTCCCTACCTCTGCTTCCCAGGCTCTCTTCCTCCTTCTCAGACAAACAGATTCATTGCACCTTACACCCCATCCGCGGCCTCCCTTTCTTTCTTACGTGGGCAGCCTCTGAGTGGTTCCTTATTTCTCAATTTTAAATTAGAATTTGCCTAAATCTGAAATACTTTCCTGATGTTTTTCTAGTGGACCAGGAGTTGCACTGGGCTCTGTGACCTTGGCTTTCTGAAAATGACTAGTTACATTCTGGCTCAAGGGGAACGGATGGAGGAGGGTGAGTCAAAATAAATACACATATATTCTTTACAGTACAGTATCTTCTTTTTTCTTTTTCTTTTTTTTTTTTCTTTTCCCTAGAGCTTTACTGTCACTAGCTGGAAGAACTAGAAAGAGTAAGCTCTGAACCAGGTGCCATTTGCTTTCATTTTCACAGAGATTTCACTAACAACAAATAACATCAGTTTGCCACTTACACTTCCTTGAAAGTATCAGGGAAAAAAAAACAAATCCAAGAGGAGTTTATACTGCCTGACTGCTGAAGAGAGAGACTAAAAGCTTTCTTCAAAGAGTCCTAAAGGTTACTGGGGAAGGAAATAATAAATGAAAAGAATATGAAAATTAAACACATTTCACCTCTATTCTTTCCTCATCCAGAGTCTCTTAAGAAAATTCTGTCTGAAGGTTGCCAAACTGGTTACTGATTTCTCTGCAAGATCACTCAACATCTCTTATATTTGTAGCTTCATGAAATACCATCTGTTTTTCCACTCTATTTTTTTTTCTCACTGAGGCATCTTATTTCTCTAGTGTACAAAAGCTACTCGTGCATTTCTCTGCCAAGCTGTTCTTAGGTTTTGCCTGCCAGTTACGATCCTTACCTGTTTTCTTTACAGGTTCTGGCATCTTCACTTTGCTTCTGATGAAGTTCCCACTTGTATCTAGAATTCAGGGTCCAAGCTAAACAGGAATGAGAGTGCAGGGCTTTTGAGACCCCCTAAAGAACACTCGGTGGAAGCCCCCATCCTGCTCCTCCCCCTTGATCCCCCACTGTTGTCAACTATGGCACGTTATCAACAGCAGGACACACTTGGCTGGTATAAATATAGCCAAGTTCCAGGAGCCAGAGAACTCAAACCACTCAACGCTGGCTAGCACTGATGTGTTGGTACAAACCAGAGCACAATGTGATGTGGCACATGTGTGCAGTACATTTGCCAGCTTCACGTATGTATTGCATTAAGAAACCCTACACTGCTGTGTTTGCAGCACATTTGGCAAGCGAGGTCTGATAGTTACATCTCCCGTCTACTGGCTCTGGCCTTACTCTCACTATGTGTCTGCTTGCATTCTTGTACCTATTTTGGTCCTTGCTATTGTTAACAATTTGATCAGAACTGAACAGCCTCTCAGAGCCTTTTTTCTTATTACTTTTTTTTCTCTTCTACCAAAGACTGCGTTTGTAGAGCTAAATGTGAACCCTGAGAAAAGAACTTTCAGAGACATTACTGACATTTCCAGTCACAACTGGAAACCATGACACTGCTTAAATCGTTTCAGTCCTCCCTCTTCATCCACCCACTTGATCTGCAGCACATATTTCTTGAAAACTAGTGAGGCTTTTCTTTTTTCCTTTTAAATACCATTTAAAAAATAGTTCCAAGGTTCTGTTTGATACATCTAGAAATTTTAATTTTGCCTAACTATATAGAAAAGATCTGGGGGAAACCTCACTAAAAATTAACTCTGATATTGCCATTTCATACTTCAGTCATTGCTTCTTATTTATTCATACATTTAGAACATGTCAAAATAGTAATTGTGGACACTTATCCCTCTGTTAACTTGGTGGTGTATCTGTTTCCTGTCACTTTTGTCTCTCTCATTTCGAGTTCTATCAGAGAAAGTCTGTAGGCCAAGCATTTAGCACATTTTAGCTAGCACTAGTATAGAAAAAAAGAATTAAAAAAACCTGTGGTTTTCAGTTTTTCCGTTTTTACTAGTCCATAAAAGCCTCAATCTGAAGGATTTCTGGTTTTGCCGGAGAGCTCAGAACAGACGAGCGTGCACACAACCCATCAGTCTCTGTCTTCACATCCGATTCTCTGGGTAGACTGGTAGGACACTAATGTGAACACGTAAGAATGACTGCTGCTGCCTCTCCTAATTTGGGGCCATATACTTCCCTGAAGGAATTTTTTTCTGGACAGGATATGACTTGTGTACATTTTCCGTTGCTGCTGTTTCTAGTGGAGCACAAGTTAGCATGATAAGTCTTTGACCTATTATCCTGTGCCTGGGGTGTTTCACTGAGTCATTCACAGAGATTTACTCGGCTCTGGCAGTGATGGAAGGGTCCTGCTTCCTCCAGAGCAAATGGGGAGTTCATCCTGCCATAACATGGCTTGCACCGTGATTGTGTTCCTATGTTTCTCTGGAAATGTATGGAGTGATCTAAACCGTGTTGCCATTCAGATGAGATACAGTCATTCGTTAGATTGAATTTTAAAGGTGTGTTGTTTGAGGGTAGTATCTCAGTGACTAAGAGACATCATTTTGTAGGGATTTTTAAAGAAGTTCATGCTAATCTGAAAAATCTAGTATGTTAGGATAATAGATCACTAAAAAGTATGTAATAAGATGATGAAACACTTACGCTGTTTTTTAGAAAGGAAAGCGAGACAATATTCTCTGCATTTTTTTATTAATAGTGTAGGGAGTAGTACAGCGTGCAGGAGTTCATCCCAACAATGCTTGCTGGAATCATGTAAATAAGTATATTGTGTTATGCACTCTCTCCTGCTTATTTATTGCAGATATTAGAAACTATTTTAGACTTAAGAGCTATGGACTCTCCTAAGTGCCTGGGAGTCTCTTCTCAATGCATGTCATGTTTCCCAACATTTATATGTGCTTTTTCTCAGTTTAAATAAATATTCTTTGTTTAATATTCCTTTTTCCTTTTTATGAATGGGTTTTCCACCTATTGCAACAGCTGACATCTTATCTCACATGGACCTGTTTTCTCAGGATTTCGTTTTATCTATTCCCTTTCTCAGTAGATTTGATTCTTTCTGTAAACATTCAGTGGTACAGTTTTAATTCAGCAGTCTGAATAACTTTAACAACTCTAAACGTGGACTTAATTCTGACTACTTATGTGCTCAAAATCAGACATATTTAATTCAAGTTCAGGTGTGGTAAGTCATTCCCTTAGCTGGCTATTCTCCACAGATACTTTCCAGGATTCAGAATCGAGTTTAATCTGAGGAGAGCGTGAGTTACTTCTTCACCACAATGAAACAGAGCCACGAGAATGATCTAATGTGATGCAGCAAAACGGTCCTATTCCAGCTGTAACCTTGCAGCTTTTGTGGTTTTAAATGTTATTTAAAATAGTGTTGGCATGTTCAAGGCAAAGTGAACGTTTTTTTGTGCTATTACACTTTTGGTTACCAGGTGGCAGCATTGTTGCAATAGTAAACTTTTCTAGCATTTTCTACATGATATTTATTTATTTATGTAGCCACTTTTAATAACAAAACTGCAGTCCAAATAAGGTACATGACAGCGAGGGCTATGCTGGCCCACAAGAGATGTGTAGTGGATTGTGATAACTACTTACTAGTGCAGTACAACACTGGGCAGTATGAAGTTCCATCCCATAATTCAGATGAAATTGCTGTACAAGCACAGTGAAGCAACACGTAATAAATGGCTCTAAGGGTTTTCTAAGAAAGTGAGTGAGAGGGAAAAGGGTGTCCTTCCTTGTCAAAGGAATTATCCTGCAACTCAGAAATTACTGTTCTGTACCTCAGATGGTGGCTTTCTTCGTGTTGTTCAAAGTCAAGTTTAAAAGTAGCAGTAACAGGGGGCCTGCAGTGACAGGCCCTGTGATGTGTCTTCCTGATTTTGGATGGTTGCAGCATGGCTTATGCAGAGAAACTCGAGGATTTATTATCTATAGACAAAGTTAGCAGCATCTCCTTCTAGTAAGACTACCTAACTTCCTATATTAAAAGGCTATGTTTTTAAGTGGTTATGACTTTGCCCATATGTAGCTATCCAGGCAGAAAAAAGTTATATATTTCTTTTCTAGTTTGCTTTTTTTTACCTTTAATTTCTGTCCTGCCGTTTGATTTCTTATCTGTGCCTCTGTTTATTTTTCTCTCTGCCTCTTAGTTTTGTTTTGTGAAAATACCACCTCCTCCATGATTCAGCAGTTTCTGAGGAAACTCTCGTGTTCCAGGGACTGCAGCTTTCCTGGTGTGGATGGTGGGATAGCTGAGCAGGCTAGGTGCAGAGCTTGGGGCCACCAGGAGTCATTCATTGAAGCGCTGTGCCCATGAAACCAGGCAGACTGTTTCCTTTCTGTTTTTGAAACGCACAGCTCTGGTGCAAAGGCACTTGGCCTCACTGACAGAACTTGAGTTTACAAGGGCTCACGATGTCTAGGTAATGCTGACTCTTTATTTGAGCTCCAAATAGCACCTTCCTTAGGCATGTACAAAACAGGGGAGAGCTGTGGAGGGCAAAGAATTAGATTTTCAGAGAGAGAAGAGAACACACCAAGTGAGACAAGGAAATAAAAATATGTGATCGAAACGTACGGGTAGGAAGAAAAGAGAGGCTAGAGGTTGTGGGAGGGCTTTGAAATAGATCCTCAAGGGACAAGAATATTGCATGGGGATCTGGGGTACAAATGGGAGGGAGGGGAGAGAACTGGGAGTCAGTAGGTGATAAGACTGAAACTGTAAGAGGATGTGGGACAGGAAAACTACAAATGGCTTAGCAAATATTTTGGAACTGAGAACCATTCGCATGAAGAGAAGCTGACTGGAGGTACATGTGGGAAAAGTCGGTCTGAGAGGAAGAAATAAGACTAGCCAGGCAAAAGTTGAAACCTGACATTCAGAATAAAGCAGCTGGGATCTGCTAAATATGGAGGTGCCTGGGGATGGAGAAAAGCTGAAGAAAGAGCTGGGAGTGGATAGCTGGGACTGTCTTGAGAAAGGAACAGAGTGATGGTAGATGGAAAAAAGTGGAAGAGGGAGTGTCTAAAGAAGAATTGTAGAATTATGTTTCTAAAAGCAAACACTCAAAACTCAGAAAATTAGTTAGTTAAATCTAAAAGAAACCCAGACCGATTTGTGTACGCAAATGCCCAGGTCAGCACTCAAATATTCTTCACTTTGCATAAGGCAGAGGCGTCAGAGCATCTGCACAAAGGCGTCAGTGGTCAAAGGGCTTCTCATATGAAGAGCACTGCTGCTCTGCTGCTGGGGAGTTAAAAGAAAAGCTCAGAGGGAGCCCTTAAAGCACAGAAACTGCATTCCTTCCTACCACAAAGCCGCTTCCCCAATCCTTTGCATAACCTTGGTCTCCCCAACACCTCCTCCCACCCTTCCTTCTCCTCCACCACCTCCTGCTAAACCTTATCTGCTGTACCACATCCTCATTCTCCTCCTGTCCATAGACTGCTCTGCTCATTCTCACGTACTGCTTTGGCTCCTCAGTAGTCAAATGTAACACTGTGGGGAACTGAAGGCATGAACAAGGAGGATGTGGCTGGCTCAGTGGAGAGAATGGAAAAGAAATAGAATGGAAATAAAATTGCCCTGAGAAACCTGATCTGATTGGACTGCTTTGAGTAGGGAGTTGGATGAGCTGACCTCCAAAGGTCCCTTCCAGCCTGAGTTACTGTGATCCTGTGAGATGGTGTGAGAGGAGTAAATGGGGCTCAAGCAGACACAGATGAGTTATGAGTGAGAAATGAGAAAGAATATCTGCAACCTGCTGCTGGTTTCATGTTCGTTGGAAGAGGCCGACGTTCCCCGGCTCTTGCAACAGGACCCTGATGCCTTGGGTTATGTACAGGCCTTCCTAATAGCTCGGGCTCATCTGAACTGACTGAATTGCGACACGCAAATTTATCGCAGAGGAAAGGTGAAACGTGGTGACGTTTTAGCTGTATTTCAGTTACTTTAAACAGCAGAGCTCTTTGTCTGCTTGACTGCAGTATGAGATTAGTGGATTCATTATGGGAGATTTGTTTCCTACAAGCATTACAATTTTTGTGGGTTTTGTGAAATTATGTAAATCTAATTTGAGTATTGCTTAGAACATGGAAAAGTGGTGAGGCAGCAAGTTAACACACAAAATAGGTAAGAAATAAATGCAGATTATTGTAATTGGTACCCACAGAGTGCTGTAGTCTGCATCATGTCATAGTCTTTTCTATCAGTAATCCGTACGTTTTAAATACACAAAAGTGGGACTGCCATGGAGATGATACTGTTCCGGGCTTTGTCCAGGAAAAATCCTGTATATTCAGTGTATGTAAAATTCTGTATAATCAGTGATAAAAGTCTCTGATATGAATTTACAATGTGCAGTTAGAGGATAGGCAAAATTAGAACAATAGAATAAATAAACTGAACTGTCATGTGATCCATGTACTTGGTATGAAGTTGGCACTATAGTTCGAAGATTATAAAGAGACTTTTGTTGTGTGGAGATTTGAATGAGGGAGTAAAAAAACTAGAAAGAAACAGAAGAAAGAAAAAGAGATTAAAGGATACAAATTAAAAAAAGTAAACCAAGGCAGAAAGTTTACTGAGGAAAAAAAAACCCTGGCAAATACAGAGCGTAACCCCTGTTGTAACTGAAAATGAAGACAAATACAGATTCTAAGACTCTGGGAGTATCTTAAGATGAAGCTACAGAGATAAAATTTAATGAACGAGGAGACAAAATAAATGTCGACTGTCAGGCAAAACCAAATTATAGCACCTTTAACTGCAGTTCTGTCTGATGTATGTGAGTGGCAGCTCAGATCTAGAAATGTTTTAACACTCTTTGAGTAGAATAAAGAAATATATGCTATTTGTGCAAATTATTAAAGCAGATAGTACAGTACAGACAGTGCAATTTTTCTACCTTCTACATCTCTGATGTGTGGCTGGAGGGAGTCTAAAATATTGTAGGAAGGTCAGTATTTTGGATTTAGCTCAGCAATAATGTTCTGAATAATTTCTTTCCACAAGAATTGATTAGGAACTAGTCAGCAGCTAATAAAGATGGTTGGTTGTTTTTTTTCAAAGCGAGCTGCAAAGGTCATATGTAAGCTGAATATCCATCTGTGGTAGGAATGCTTGCTTTGAAAGAGGACTGATGATCTCTAACAGCAGTGGGCTGCAGAATGTTCCAATAAACTTGTACAAATCATGGGTCTTCTCTCCAGTTAGTGACGTGGCCTGCCTTCTTCCAGCACGTCTGCCTGTCTGGTACTGGGCCCCTTTCAGAGAGAATGGAATACTTGCGTCTCTGTAATTTTTCTGAAGCAGTGATTTTGTCACATAGATTTTGGTATTTTTCTCTAAAACGGCCGAAGCGCTTCTGCTTTCATGTGCAACTAAACAGTGATTAATTCAGCTTGTTTAGACAGCCTGCTCTCCAGACCGGTTTGATTGGATGGCATACAAAGGGTGCTGTGGCAGAGAACCATCATCAGTAGGTCTCCTTCACAGCTGCAGCACATGATTATTCAGACTTTTTATGCCCTAGATGAAAAACCTCACCAGAAACAGATGGGGAGTGAGTATTTTTAGAAATGGTGTTTCAAAGCATTAACAAGAGGAAGAGAAAAAGATTTCAACTTTGGAGATAAAAAATATTTTAGACCTGCTCATTAAAGTATGTTCTATAGTATTCAAGATAATGATTTAATTAAAAATAATACTATCCCCAGAAATAATTTTCCTCAGATCCTTGCATTTCCATATTACTTGTGGCCAAAACCAGTATAAAATGCAAATTCTTCGAGTACAAATGGCTGCTCTAAAAGATTTTTTTATAGTAATGCACAATGCTCAAATCATCTAAAGGTTCTCGTTTCTGTTTGAATGTTTATTTAAATTTTCTATTCTTTCTCCGGCATCTATATGTTTTCTATGGAACACTTGCTAGGGAAATGAAAAACTAGGTCTCTGAGATCTAAGAAGGTTTTTTGACAAGCTTGGAATGGCTCTTGTGGTATCTTAAAAATCTCCACACCAGTTAGCTCTCTTCAGTCAGCACAGTTTTCCTGCAGGAGAAAATGATCCTTCTCCAAATTGCAGTGTCAGAAAATGATCAATTCTGCTTTTCAAGCTGTGTTTGTGATAAAGATATTTTTATCAAGAGAGGAACTAATCCTGTAGTTTTCTTGAATATTGAGTCTGCAAGTCTGATGAGGACAAATGTCTTTTATCTCTTTCTAGTAGCGTGTCAGTGGTGGAGAGTCATTATCATTTCCAAGGGGAAAAATCCTGAGTTTCTAGCTCAGCATCAAAGAAACTCTAATTCTGTCTGTGGTGTTCTAGTCTCCTGAGAGCTACCTTTCAGGGTCTTCAGCTTCCATCCCACAATTGCAATATGGACGCAGATGGAGTTTATACGAGTCTAATTTAGTCAGTATTACATTATGTCCTATAGGAATTAAATCCTCACTGTACCGTTTTAGAAACAAAATCTCTTCTTAAATTGTTTTATGGCTTTGACATATCCTAGCCTTAATTGAATAAAAAATATTTGACTAGGAGAATCTGCATGATCCTCAAAGAACAGTAACTAAAATTTAGGTTGCAAGATTTTTTATGACTGATGTCTATTTATTGTTGTTCTTGTCTTGGATAAAGTTCTGAAGCCTTCACTCACTTTTAACTCTCAGTTATTTCTCTCACTCATTGATGTATTTATCGTTTCATGAACTGGTAAGAAGAATTGGAATTACTGCTTTGTGGTATTTTTTAAGCAAGAGCTTCTTTCTGTTTGGCTCCAAGGAGACACTGTAGCCCAGTGATGTCACTAGACTTCACTTCCAGAGTGAGATTGTTAGTGCAGGTAAAACTGACTATGTTTAGATATAACTTCCAGAATTCAGGGTCTGTAAGAAGCAGATCACTTTCAACTATTTCTTGTTTCAGTGAGGAGCAAGCTCTAAAAAGCTTCAAGTCAGTTATTTGTGTTGCTTAGTTGCAACTTCCAAATTGTCATATTTGGCATTTCTTCAACATTTTAATACTGTTGAACAAACCCCTTCTCTTCATTCTAGGCCTATCTCATTTCACCTAATCTATTTTGGAAGAGTCATGATGATGTTTCCTGATTTCTGAGTGCTTGAACAGAGTTGAGATACCTTAAATAACATTAGAAGTTAAAATGCAAATTTTCTTAGTGTTGATTGACCTTGGTTTTCTTTTCTGAGCTTAGATGTACTGGGTAACTTTATCATGCTATCTCAGGTGTTGAATTATTTTTTATTTTGCATTTTGAGTGTAATCTATACAATGCAGTTGTTATTAATTCCTATTAATTGTTTTACAGTAGGGACTAAGATCCACATTTTAAAGCTTGAAAACCTTTTGTGCTAGAATTCTGCAAAGACGTTCTTAAATACAACTTATTTCCCAGAAAGGTTCGTAAGCTCAAGTCAGGATATCACTGTGGAGGTAAGCAAGCAAGAGGGAAGAACAGGAGCAGGAAAATGAGTGAAACCACAGAAGAACATGGTTATTTGTTATGTTCTAAACCGGATAGAGCTATAAATGCCATTCTTGGTATAAGCGAAGAGAAATTATTCAACTGTCAGGGCTTAATTTGCACAGGAAAAAAAAATGACATGTATCTATGTATTTTAAAATCCACTTCAGTACTGTAGTCTCTTTCACAGTAATAGATCTCAGTTATTGTCTTTGTTACTTAGTTTGACAGCATTGGTGATGTTTCTAAGTAAATTAAAAAGCAGTGACAGATGGATAAGGCCCTATAATCCAATGTGGTTTTTGTTCGAGTACCACATGTGAGCTGTATCTGCATAACTGAATACATGTGATGTTTGTGAAGTGATCATTTATTATGCAAACACCAGAACTTCACTATATCAAATTTTATTAAATATATACATGTTGTTACTATTTAAAAGAACGAGTATCATTCCAAGATCTGCAAACTTCTCTCTAGCATTGAGAGCTGCGGCAGAGCCTGTATTAATGCTAGTTTGAAAGCTGTAAGCTAATGCAGTGTCACTGCGAGTGACACAGCACTACCTTTGAAGGCAAAACTTCATCAGCTGTATTCTTTACTTACAATACAATCAAAAAAAAAATCTTTCCTGACAATAATATATTTGTACATTGTTTAAGTTTCCCAACTCTGTCCAACTTGTAGAATGGAAGCAAAGAATTCTGTCACGTTTAGGATTCTCAGATGCTGAAGAAGGAAATTCGTACCAGAAACATCTGACAGTAAAGGCCGGTTAAAGGCAGAGAAGGGGGCACAGGAAGCAAAGAGAAAGATGCGTCCATCTCCTCTGCTGGTATCCAGCCAGGAGGTCTCAGTATTTTTCTTGCTTAGGGTCCCTTGATCTCAGTGAGGATAATGCTTCCTATCAGTGACCCCCCTTCCCATCACCTCTCCACTAAACTGGTAGGTCAGCTTCTTCTTGACTTTCTTGACCTCCCCTGTCTTGCCATAGTTTCTCAAAGCGCGTGCCATCTTCTGGTAGGTCATTTTCTTGCGATTGCCTTTCTGGATGCCCCAGCGATGCGCCAATGCTTCTTTGTGTTTGGAGGAGAATTGGAAAGTACCTTTTTCCTTGTCCACCCACCAGATGCTGTCCTTCATGTCTCCGCTGCGAAGGAGGTCCAGAAGGAACTGATACAGACGAATCTTTTTCTTGCTGCCTGTATGAGAGTCAGAGAAGAAAGACAGTGGAGTGTTAGAATTAGGGTGTAGTTCCTAGTGAAATAGCAGGATGTATGTAATTCATGTAACTATTTTAGCTAGCTTGTCCCTCACATAACTTCTTCATTTTGCAGCATTTACAACAATATACAGTGTTCTGCTGTGAGGACTTAATGTGGATTGATGTACCAAGAAGAAGAAGAAGGAATTTCAAAGGTCAAACCCTTGTTTTGAAATTAATTTGCTAATTTGAAGCTAACTGGAAAAAATCGCTAATTTGAAACCAATCTGAAGCTCATTTGGGCAGGTTATATGGAACCTGACTTTCAGGTACTGAGCAAGGAGAGCTTAGTATTTTTAAAAATCAATTCCTTGACCTTCTTGCCTTGTTTTTCCCATCTGTTAACGAAAATTAGAGTAGAAATGGCAAAAGCCATTTCCATTCAGGAGGCCTGAATAGGTAAGCCAGAAGGAGGAAGTGGGAGTATGTGAAGAAGTTGTATTTGAGTAATAGACACAGTTATAGTCATAAAAGACTGCGAGGACAGGAGAGTGCAAGGAGCCGGGGAAAGGAGAGCTTTGGCAGAGGGATAAAATACTAACGTAGCAGTTGTATAGTTTTTTTCGTTATCATCATGGTAATGTAACAGCTGCTCAGCACATAGTGTGACAGAGTTCCTCTGTCTTCACTGACCTGTTTCTCCATGCATAATTCCAGGCCCAGGGTCCACACCATCAGTCTCGCCATCTGATACCTCCAAGGGCGGGCTCTGCCGCTCTATGTCCTCCTCATCAGAACTGGGCTGTGGTGGAGAGGAATACTGTAGGCACATCCGAGGCAAGTAGGACACCTTTGGGAGAGAGGAGTAGTAGAGGGTGGAGGTAGTGACAAAGAGTGCGGCATTGAGATAAAAAAAGGAAATGTCATGGAGAGAGTTATAGAGAAAAGAGGAGAGAAAGTAAGAGGTATATGAGATTGGTTAGGGTAATAGAGTCAGTTAACTGTTGATGCTTATAATAAGTACTGTGCAATTAAGAAGCACTTCCAGGTAACAGTCAACACTTGCACCTGTACAGAGACACACCTTTACACGAGGGAAGGTGGAATAAGGTTGTGAAAGTCAGAACTTTTGCGTATCCTGTGCTAGTGCTGTTGCCCCTCTTCCTCCATACCTTCCCAAAGGTAATGTTGTTCCTAATGACTTTCTGGTCCCTGTTGCCTATCCCCAATGTAAAACTACTTTTGAAAACAAGGTTTTTTTGTAACACAGACCTGGAACTACTCTTAAATTTGAAAGAACTGAACAGATCTACCCTAGTATCGTTGCTTTGCCTGGCTTTGGCTCTGTTTTCCTCTTCCTTTCTCAGGCATAGTACCTTCTGACAGCACGGAATCCCTGCAAGGACTGCATCCAACTCTGGAGATGAAGTTAGATGGCTCTGTCAGCTTCCTCTCCTGAATTTCCCCTGTGAGAAGGGGAATAGCCTTAGCACTAAGATAAAGGATACGTCATGTTGGCTCACAGTCTCTTTTCCTCAGTGGCTATCTGAAAATTCCCCATTAATGGGGATTTCTCACCTGCAAAGCTAGCAAACCAGTTTCTGTGCTAAATTATCTTGCCCTTATATAGAGGTCTTGTCAAGAGCAGTGTGCAATATACCTCAGCTCTGTAAATTCTCAGTTGTAGTCTGGTTTGTTAGGGATCATGACCAGTTGCCATGAATTACTGCAGCTTCTTGTTTAAGAATGAAAGATCAGTCTCAGAGGCAGGGAATAAGAACTCAAATCCTCCATTAAAAAAACCAAAACAGCCAATATCCCCCAAACTCAGCAGCAGATAGAATGTGGTCTGGAGTCTGATTCCCTTCCCAGGGGACCCTAGGCAGTGAAGCAGGGAGTGGGTGCTCACTTCGTGATTCACACCACCCACCCCATGCTGGGCTTTGCCGATGAGTTTTGCACCAGCTTAGAATGTCCCAATAGGGAGTGTGCAAAGGGCTGGTTTGGGGGCGCAGCAGCTGGCGGTTAATGAGTTGGCAGATTGGCTGGAGCCGATCTGGCAGGAAGGCCAGGATTGGGTAAGAGTGTGTGTAAGCTTCCTGCCAGATCCCCACCAGCGAAACTTCAGCCCTCACCACAGAGTCACCTTTAGCTTTTTTACAGTTAAGAAAGCCGCGGCCTCAGGGGTAGGAAGGAAGGGAGAGACTGCCATGGGGGAAGGGGATTGAGCAGGTGGGACAATGTCTTATAGGGGAGAGGAACAGAGACTAGTTCCGCTGCAGAGAAGGAGGTTGCGGAAACCTGGAGTGTGTTGGGCGTATGTGTGGGAGCGAGGAATCTGCTCCTCTGGGGCTGGAGGGGGACAGCGGGAGAATGCCATGGAGAAGGCAGGGGGAGTGGTGTCTCACAAGCAAAGGAGGTTGTCAAGGCTGCTCTGGGGAGTTGAATAAGCTTTCCTCATGCTGTCCCCACTTTCCCTACCTGCTGTATTCATACTTTGTGCCCGAAACTCGGCGTTGGTCAGTATGTACAGTGTCACACAGCTATATTACATAGAGTCACAGAGGACCTGCTAGTGTGTTTGACGGAGCCAGGAGAGAGAAAACTTAAGAAAGCGCTAGCTGCTTTCTGTATTCTGATGTCGTCTCAGGGTCTGTGGTATCCGTTCGTGATCTTCCTCTTCCTAAAGCTCTTTACAGTTTTCCAGCCTTTTCTTCATTCTCTCTTCAGAATGACTATTCTTTTCCCAATTTATTATTGTGGGACCACTCGTTTACAGGCTAACAAAACCTTTTTAAAAATCCTGTCCAAGAACAGCTTGAGCTTCAGATTTCATTTCACAAAATAATGTGAAAATAACAGAAAATTAGAGAAATATCTGTGCACATTGTTCCTTTATTTGCAGACTGTTACTCTGGTATTTCACGACAAGCATGGGTGCAGTTAGTAGCTGGCAAATTCAGCGGAGAGTTAAAGTTTGCCTCCTGCTTCTGTTTCTTTGAAAATGCCTTGAATAATAGCATGTGTGGCCTAGGACTGTGCCGGAGACACACCAAGCCCCAGGGGATGCCAAACACCACTTCCATGAGCTGCTGTAGGTTAAAGTAAGAAGCCAGAGATCCCCAGCTGGTAAGGAAGAGGAGGGTAGTGGTGAATTCTACCCACTAGTATCTTCTGCAGTGTGGTAGGGGGTGGGGCAGAGAGAGCACAGCGCTTTTTGTCAAAAGTTGCAACAAAATTAATTCTCTGCCTTTTGTCTCGGAATGAGAGATGGTAAGTGGGATAAGCAGAAGCACCCGCTCTTGTTTTTTCATGATGCTTCCAAAGACATCCATAAAGGGGTTAATTTTTATTCTTTCTTTTTGGATGGAGGTAACAGTCGGTCATTAAGTATTAGCAGTTGCAGTGAGCAACTGAAACGACTTGAAGCTTCCCACAGACTGATGTTCCATGAAGCATTTTTTTGTATTTGTAACTTTCTGTTCCTAATTCTTTGTTTGTATCTACATCTTATATTCTATTCCTGATTTTTTTTTTCTGAGTAGTAGGTGAGAAGTTTGATGGCTTGCAGTCAGTAAGTTTCCTGCTGACAGTGTTAACTTACTCAATTTTTTTCCTTCTTTGTTTTTGATTAATACGGTATACAGTTTCATTTTCCTTTGAACAAAGAAGCCCAAAATGACAACTCTCTCACAAAACTTAAGCAATGGCACTATCATAAGCAGCACCGTAATCAGCAAACCCATTTGACTCTGACCTTCCTACTCTGTCTTGTATTCACCACTTTGTACGTAGCTTGCCTGCCTTGGGAAACTCCTCAGGACAAGACTACTCAGCTTTCTTACTGCTCCCAGTCATGACTTTGGGTATATTCTTGTAGGATTAAGAGTTAAAAGTGACCTCCCCACCTGCTTTGCTTAGCATCTTTGCAGTACGATGGAACTCCTTGTAATTTCAGCTTTAGTGAGAATTCACTGGCACTCTGGTGACTGTCTTTATGGTGACTGGCTTAATGTAAAATCTGAACAGAGACAAGACAGCGTGGCTTGTGACTTACTTTCAGGTGAGAACATAAGTAGGTTGTCCTCAGCCTGTTTCGCTGTGGTAAAGTTACCATTGACTTGTTTTTGTTAGCGTTTCTTGTACAGGTCATGTGAAATTGCCAAGGTTGTTTGGAAGTATTTAGAACTTTCCTACTACTTTGAGGCTCTGCATACTTTCCAGTAGTCATGGATACCTTGGTATGACAATGCATAGCTTCTCAGGTCCAGTTCCTCTGTGGAATTTCCAAACAGTTGATTTTCATTTCAAAGTAAACACAATTTTGAAATTTCAAAAACCGCTACAAAATGCCATTATCTTTTCAGGCACGGTTTGAGGTTCACGACTCCTCATTATCCAGATAAAAAGAATGCTTAAACCATATTTGTCCTGAGAATGCAAAGTTTTCTATCAACTGCTTGTGCAGTAAGAACTTGTGTCATTCGGTCCAGCAATCTCTTTCGTGTAAGAGTATGCAATCCCCAACACATTATTTTCCTTACCCCTGACTATCATCCTGAATTCTGAGTAAGGGTTGGTAAGTGTACCTGGTGGTTGAGGCCGATGTGTGTGGTTGGGATTGCCGAATCCAGGACATGCATTTGTTCAATCTCCATGTGCCTGTACAGCTGCTGCAGCTGGGGAGGTTGTACACTCTGCAGCTCCGTGAAGTGGTTGTCTCCAAAGCTCTCAAACTCACTGTGCATGTGGTGTGGATGATATTCCCAGTAATGATCTAAAGAAAATGAAATAGATTGTCTGTCATTACAGGATGAAGAAACACGACATTTACCTGTCTGCCACTGGTTCCTGCTCATGTCACTGTCCTTTCCGCCCTCTCTCCACCATTTCTGCTGACCTGTCCGTCTCTGGTGACAACCTATCTAGATCCCAGTAGAGTTTCTCTTCCTCATCTGATAAATGCCTGTGGCTGGAAAGTAATTCTTAGACCGCTTTAAATAGGAAAATTCTTTGATGGAGGGATGGATTTCAATGGTAATTTGTCACAAGACGGAAAAGATTATTGCTGGCACCTTTCTCGAGAGGAGACCATAACAGTATTACATATTCAATTCTGAGACAACAAGTTCTGCTGATTTACATTCTGCCATATTCTCATTACACTCTTTCTCATATCATGGAAATTAGGAGATGGAAAAAATTTACAGGTTATTCTGCAGTTATCGTCAGTCTTTATTTTACTCTGCTATCAAAATTTCAGAAATGCTGCAGAAGAGGCACAGCACTTTGCTAGATATTTCCTGCAATCACATGTTGGTATGTCACACATTTTGCAATATCAATACCAGAGAATAAAAGGATAAACTGTTGCAGCAGTCTAGTGTACAGTCTTTATAGTGAGTCTAACTTCTCTACCTTTATTATCATTTTAGCATGTCTGAAATTCCTGTGATCATTTAGATTTTTTTCCAAAATATGAAAAAGTACTCAGATAACCCCTATCCTGTTGCCTGACTTTCTTATTTTTGAAATTAAATTCCACATCATTCTCAGTTTTAGATTTCTGTTTTTTCTAGTTCTATTAGAAGCCTCCAGAATTTTCAGAATTTCATACTCACTGCTTAAAATTTAAAACCTGCTAGAGGAAATGTGAAGCATTGCAAATCCTATTTCTCAGTTACATACAGTAGCTGCATGCATAATTATACACATATTTGTGTGCACTCTGTGTTTTAAAATCATGGTCAACTTCATGTTCTCTGCTCTGACTGAGCTAGGAACTGATCTTCCATAGTGTCACTTTTGATGCATCGTTTTATGCATGGCCAGAATTTCTTTATGATACTCAGTATAACAGTTCTAATTTATATCTTACTATTCTGAGTTTTCTTCCCTTGTATTATTATAAATTATTTTTGTTCTACCCATCACATATTTTCAGGTTGCTATGATGTACCCTTACAGTCTGCTTATTACTATCACTTAAGAGCTACATGTATTTTGCTCTCAGTCTTTCAATGTAAAGCAGTATATTCAGCCCCCTAAACACATTTTAGCCGTTCTCTAAGCACCCTCCTGGCTGTTGACATCTTTCCAACAATGCAATGGACAGAGAGGAACGTACCAAGTGTAGTTGTACTGAATGTGTAGAGGAGTGGTTGTCGTCTTGTGCAATGTGATGTTACTGTGTATGATGTTATCTGGATACTAATGTGCTGTGAATATTTCTTTTTAAATACTAGTTTTATTCTTTCTCTCAGCTCCTATCTCCTCATCCTTCCCCGCTTACGTGTCAAATAAATAGATCTAATCAATCTCATTGAGGGTTTGAAATCCGGGACAGTTACTTTGGATTTGGCTTCCTTTAGAGGGCACTCACTGATGCACTTGTACCAGACCTGAGAAGTTGTAAGCATTTTTAGTTGCCTTTATGGCTCAGGCCTGTAGAAATTTATTCAGAGACTCTATCAGACCATTTACTACACCAGTGCTTACATTTTTGTCCTTCCTGCTTTTCTGATTCGTGGATAAACCACATCGCTGCCTGTGAAAGGGACGTTTATAAAAGCACCCAGGGAGCTGCTGCATCACTTCATAATTTCATTGCTTTGTTGTATTGCACTTTCTGTGGACTATGTATACATTTTATAGCCCGAAGTTATAATTACAGTGCACAGTAACACTTCTTCATGTTGTAGTGCTAAAGAAAAAGTCTGTTTTCTCTAGTAAAAAAAGTGGTTTCTATGGGTGCGAAGGACCCACATTTGCATTTTGCTCCAACCCAGGAAACAGCAGCGTGTTGGAGTTTGAATCCACAGGTCATCTAACCTGCTCGGAGGCTTTGGGCACTTCCAGCCTGAAACATTTTTGTGTAGCTGGAAAGCTGAGCCACACTAACTCGTGCTTTTTCTGGGTTAAATTACTGCAGATTTCTCTTAAGTAGAGTCAGCCACTGAGGCCCTGTGCACCATCCTTGTGCAGAAAGTCCTCTGTCAGATGACAGTGTTATGTTCTCAAAGACCCCTTGTCTTTGACAGTCTACTACAACAAATGAGGTCAGTGCATAGCTGTGAGGATGACAAAGCCCAGGCAGAAGTCTCTAAGGCTGTCAGTGGCAGGTTTTCAGCTGTGGAATGTTGTACTGGTAGTAGCTATATCTCTGGTGAAGGGAGAGCACAGCACATTTCCAGCTTGCATAGCCATGAGTATTTGTGCAAGCTCTGAATGGTCTACTGTGGATTCTTCTTAAACGCTTTTTTTTTTGTCAGCAGTCTCATTTTTATATTTTAAGATACCTCTTGGTTTTTTGGAGCCTATATCAAGGTTCCAGCTGCCTGCAGACCTGTTCTTTTAAACTCTTTCGTGGCAAATAAATTAACCCACGGAACACTATGCGTATTCATGTTAACGACTATGTGATATTTAGCCTAGCTATTACTGAATCCCTTTTTTTTTTAATGGAATTAGGTGCTGCTATAAAAATATTGTCACAGAATAGTACTAATAGCACAACATTTAGAGACTTACAGTGACCACATAATACTAATACAGTACAAAATAAACCAATGTCAGAAATTACTGCAGCACAAACTTATGTCCAAATATGCAAGTTGTGACAGAAGGAAAAGTCCTTGTTTCTTTCTAAATTATCTATAATATCACAGTGATGCTTAGAAAAAAACAGTATTATTTTATTTACATTAAAAGAATTCTGTCTCCACAAGCCCCTCTGCAGTTAACCATTCTGGCTAAATTACTGTACATGAAAATATAAATTCTAAATATCTGTGTCTTCAATTATTAGAGCAGGTATTTAATTCTATGTTCTTCGCTAGTGTTATGTTGGTAACACGTAGCAGTTTGTTCTTTTCTCGAAAACATAAAGGTAGAAGAAAAACAAAGAAAGGAGAGAAAAATTCTAGAAATGGAAAGTGTCTATTCTTTGGGTAAAGGAAAATGCCACTAAAAGCTGAGCTATAGCTACACAATGGAGTCATTATGAGAAATTTCATGTGAAGTGAAAGAGGATGTGAAAAAAATTCTCTCTGATAGAGATATGGAGATTGTGTTTGTTTTGGTCTTGTATGTAGTGAAAGGTTAGAGGAAGGACAGTAATGAATTCTGAACTCTCTCCCATGACAGAGAGGATGTTAGCCTGTTGGGAAGCAACAGCGAGCCTGAAGGCACTGTATTAATATGCACCCGGAGACAGATTCTCACTCTACCAGTGAGAGAACAAAACTGAACTTTCTCAGTCGTCTTCTGACCAATGTAAATGTATTTGCTCCTCTTTTAATAGAGGAATAATGAATATGAAATAGGATTAAGGGGGGAGGGATTTATTGCAGAGTGTTGTAACGGGCTAAATCTGCATCACACAGTGAAAGCCACACAGAGATCCATGAGCCAGCTCTTGAGCCAGAAACGTGACTGCTCTGTCAGCACAGCACTCTGCCTGCTCTGAGGAGATGACTGGGCTGGCATGCTGGTGAGGTCTGAGCTGGTGTCTCAGAGTGCTTCTGCTCTGCGCTGTATAGATTTTCCAACTCATTTTGAACTAGAAGAAGGTTTCTTACACAGGTGCCACATTGCGCAACTTAGATGTTCCCACTGTGTTTCGCTCAACTGAAAAAAATAAGCCAAGAAAAAACCTATAGTGGAAACGAGAAAAATGTTGAAGGACACTGGAAAATTAATATCTTGATTCCCTGCAGAATGCTTTCTGTGAAGTGCTGAGCTGCTAGAGAGTGCAGCAGTCTGGCCTGTAACAACAATAGGATCTCATTAGCTCTCACTTTACAAACTTCATGATTTTGGTAATTCCAGATGTTCAGAAATCTAGGAGTCAGGCCCCAGCAAATCATGAGAATGGCTTTGCAGTGAGGGGATTTTTGAACGAAGTCTGGAGTTCTTTCTGTTTTCTATATAGTGTTTAAGAATAAGGTTCATACGTTTGGACTTTCCTCTACTTCTGTATTGGCTAAAGCCCTAATAAAATCAAAGCTGAGATGCTTAAAGGATTGTATTACTCCAGGAGGTGGGGTGAAAATAAAATCCCAAATCCCCGAATCTGTAAATTCCATGAGGCAAGCAACAAAGTGAACAAGGGTCAGCATTCTGCTTCAGACAAAAAGTGATTTTTACTAAACCAATAATGTTTAGTAATGACTCAGTAACAAAGCTGCCCTGGAATTTTGTAATGACGAAGATTGCATTAGTATTACAAAACATGCTGTATTACATTGACAGACTTAACTAGCATACAAGCTCAGGGCATGGTAATGGACCGATACGGGATCACTTGAAGTAGCTTCCATCCTGCATGACTGTGTCCCTGTTTTCATTACAGTATTTACAAAATAGTCAAACTACAGTTTACAAAATAAGCAATGCATGTTGTGATGAACATATGGATATTTTTATGGTGTGTTTTTGCTTGTTAAATTTAGTATTCACTTGTTGGCGATGATCTCCTACATATTAAATTAGCGACACAGTACTGCCTACTCACGTAAACACAGAGTAAGGGTTACTTTCAGTGTTATGTTCTAGAAAAGCGACAGTAATGCATGTAGCACGGATCTACAGATTAAGATATTGCCGTGTCCCATTCACAAGATTAATTTGCTAGCAGTGAGAGAAAGGTAGCCTGACCCTTGAGCAAGACCTTCTATTTCTTTATCAGTCCCTTATCAGCAAAGTCAGGAGTGTTACTCTGTCTTGTAGTATCTATTTACTTGATCTGGTAGCTTGTCTTTGAGGTCTACAGTGGTGTTGAAGGTCTGCAAAATTATTTTTTGTGTATTGCCAATGATCTCACTGTATGCCAAGCTGAACTGCTCTCACAATTCTGTGCTACTTATTTCTTCTTTTTTTTCCTGTCTAATCATATTCTTAGCAATTTCACTTCACTGTTGTCACTGGAGCACCTTATTTATTTTTTCCCCACCAGTTTTCAATCATGCTTTTATCCACATTGTTCTGAACACTTAGCACATATTTCTAAGAGTAGTTTGTGATGTTCCTTTCCTGCTCTTCTGTACGACTCTTCACAAGACCCACTACTTCTGTTACATTAACAAACCCTAAAACCACAACTGGGTTTGTCAATATTTATAGGAAAGAAGCAATATGTGTTAATTTGTGTTTCCCACTCCCTTTTCTTTGGTTGTTCATTGCTCTTTCGGATTGTGAGCAATTCAGGACATACTAGATATTTACACACAACCAAGTAAGTTACAGATGCTTTCATAAATAAAATGTGATTGAACTGTGCAGACTGGGCTTAAGTTGCCTCTTCCATAACCACTTAACTGTAGGAGTTAAAGCATTAAACAATGTGTTTTGGGGTCTTTAGGACAAGTGCAACACAAGTTTAGGAAGAAACAAATTTATGTTCAAAGTGGGCCTTTAGGTGCTACTTAGACCATAAACCACATAGGTGACTTTTGAGTTTTTGTTGTGTTGATTGTGATGAGTGAAAACGTGTTAATGATCCAAGCAGTGTAGCTTGGGAACAGGCTTCCCACAGAAAAATGGGCAGTAAACCAGATGGGATGATAAGACGATGAAAGATAAAGGGATGCTGTTGCTTGAGAATGTAGATTTAATGACAGAAAAGTTATTTCCCAGTGCTATTTCCTACATGGCATCTTTTATATTTATTGTTTAATTGTCACAATTGCCTTTTGAGATAATAAATGTTATCCTCATTTTATGGATGTGTAAACAAGTAGAGGTTATAATGTAAAAACCCTGAATTTCCATGTGGAATTTGCTGAGTTTGATTAATGTGACTTGACAGATGCCATGAGATAACTTATAAACACTGAATTAATTCTTTGTCTCCAGGCATTAAAAATATCATAGGTGTTTCTTGAATGCAATGTAGAGAACAAACTGAGGTAGGAATCTTTTTCGGTTAAATGATCAGAACAATCCTGTTCTATATCTTGCTAACCCTTAAGGTAGCTTCTGTTGCCACAGATAAACCAGTGTTATGCTGTGAAGTTGTTAGATGCCTTAAATTAAGCAGTGATGGGTCTAAGATGCTATATCAGTGGGAGTCTTTTAGGGAAACTCCAGGATCTGAAGGGACTGCCACGAGTGATACAGTAGAACGGTGCTTTTCCTTCCTGAGTCAATATTGACTCTGATATTTCCAGGGTGGTGTTGCTGGACCATTGTGTTGCACAGCAAACAAAATTCACAGAGAAAGATTCTTCCCTCTGCATTGATTTAAAGTCCAGTGCCCAGATGACATGACAATGTAAAGACACCAAAGTTTTGAAATCACATCTATAAATTGAAGCAATAAATAAGGATACAGTATTTTTATATTGAACTGGGTTTATGTGCAAACAGCTACAAGGAAGATTTACATAGATTTAGAGAGAGGAAGTACTTGGCTGTAGTGGAGGAAGAGTGAAAGTTAGAGCTAGGTGCAGCAGCATGCAAAAGAGATCAAGAGAGAGAGAGAAATAGATGGAGTTGAAAAGGCCAAATACCAAAGAAACGTAATGGAAATGAAGACACAAATAGAGCATTTAGGACTGAAGTCAAACAGGAATTGAGATGGGAACACGAGAAATGCTGTCTTGCAAATCCGTGTCCTCAGAGAGTTCTGAAACAAGCAGAGTGCTTTTCATCTGCAGAGGAAAGTAAAAACACAGTGAAAATAGTGAAGGACAGAGATCATGAGATCTCACCTTCCTGGCAATACACTGAATGTCCTGGAAGTTCCTTGCATCATTCAGTGCTTTCTAAAACTCTCTTTCAGGGAAACCATGTTGCAGTTGCTGGGTTGGAACAGTGCCATTAAGCAAAATAAAATATTGTTTGTTTCTAATTTGAAAGTATGTGGCTATACATTATAGATCACAGAAACGTGTTTGTTCTCTTCTTGAATGTCCTAAATCTCTTTCCTGTGGTATCCCATGAGACTCCATGCTCCAAGGAGATATTTTTTAACTTACCACCGTGACTTTCTCCATCGCTGTTGAGATACTGGTAATAGTCATGGGGCTGTCGGTAGAGGTCTGACTCATAGGGTACCATATCTTCAGAGGGCTGTGAAGAGAAGAGGACTTTTTAGAACTGTAAGCTTACACAAATCCCTTCAAAATTGTTCATATAGTTAGTGAAGGGGAGATGCCAACACATTTTATATTGCCTGGGGCAGGAAGGGGGAGGCTTTAAGTTCTTTTTGAATTCGCAGGAATAAAATGCTTGGCACCAACCACTGGTTTACAACAAAAAAGGAAGAGTAATCCATGTCCTTAGACCTAATCTATGTAGAAGAACTTGTCCTGTGGTATCACCCAAGTTTTTGATATCCTGCCCTCCAGCCTTCTGTGGATACTACTCAGAGGGCCCAAGCCAAGATGCCATCACACCAGCACAACAGAGAAACCTTTTATTTGCACAGACATTTATTTTTATTATTACTCTTGTGCAGAAAAAAAGAAAGCAGAAACTTGTCTTGCCTAAGTGTCTTATTCTGAGTGTTTCTGGGAGGTCTCACTAAATGGTAGCAGTTTGTAGGAGGGTAATGATGTTGACAGAGGACATAAAAACATTTTCTTTCTCAGGTTTTGTCCAAGATGAACTGTAAATGTTTGCTGGTTCAAATCAGCTGCACAGGGCTGTTAGGTGTGCTCAGAGAAGACTTTGAAAGTCCAAATACGGGGCAGATACTAAGTCGTGACCTATTGGATGCCTAGCTGTAGAATTAAAGTCCACTCTATCTTCTTAAAGAGGTGATATAGGGCACCTTTCCCACTTGTCTTCCCCTCCCCACCTAGTATCCAGTGTTAATACTGTTTAACATTTTAGGTTATTTCCATAAAGGCAGGCTGTTTATTGTTAGTTGTGCACAGTTCGGTCCTTTCATTTAACATTTGGTTTTGTCTTACTCCCAAAGGAAGAGTTAGAGCAGGGCTGTGTCCTTCACAGGACTTTGATAAACTTCTGTCCAGTTCAGTTTGTTACAATATTTTCTTCCAATCTGAACTAATTCTTACGATGTCAACAGAAATATAGAACTCAAACACCTTATTGTATTTTGTTCTGAAAGGAAGTTATTTCTTGTAGGCACTAATAGAAACATTTTTTTTTCTGTTAATGATCAGCATAACTAAATGTAAAGAAAAGGACAAACATTTAAAACAACATGGTAACTTACATGATGGACATATTTTTTATGTTCACGTGTTTGTATGTTCATATGCCTATCTGTATGTCCCAAATCCTCATCTACTTCCATAAGTCTGTCTCTTTTTTGGAACAGCAGCATTTTGTGAGCTCAGGCTATGGTGACAGCTTGTCAGAAATGCAGGCAAGCTTCTCTTTTTATTTCTCCTCTAGATTACTCAGGAACATGAAACTTAAGGCAGCAGCTGCCATTAAAATCCAGATGGAAGTGGTAGATAAGCAGCTGGCAAAAGGAAAAGATTTTTTTTTTTTCTGGTGAAAACTGCATCAGAGTTGCCATTGCTCATTAACTCTAGTTAACTCCAGTTAACTCCTTCAGTGCATTCTGTTGGAATTTGGGGATTTAAAGATTGTCTGTTTCTAGGGATGCGATTTCTATGATGGCATTGAAAAAATCAGATCAAGAGAAAGAGAGACTTATCCCCAGAGGACTGAGAAGTTAGAATACAAAAAAACCCACAGAAAATATTTTTAGAAATGGCTGTGGACCTTGGCAGATCCTTAGTAGCAACTGTGTGCTGTGCTAGCTTATCACATTAAAATGCATTGGTAAGATTGCCTAAAATGTGACTTCCAGAATACGCACTCCCTGGGCATCAGATCCATGGAACTTTTAAAGCTCTAGGAGCAAATCCATTGCCAGGCTGTCAGTTCCAAGATATAATTGGTAGTGGTGGGTAATTGTTCTGGGGAAAACCCACAATAAGGACAATCTAAGGGAAGGACTAAGTAAAAGAAGCAAACTGTCATTTAAGTGTATCCGCAGCAGGGATACCAGTGAAGAGACTCCTCTGATTTCTGGTCTCCAGAGGACATAGGTGCAGTCTCCCTTTCCAAATCAATGTGATTCCAATAGAATTGCCCTTCATCTACACAGAGATTTACTGGGAAGTCTAACCTATTGTCTAGCTTTCAGAGGGGTGGTCAAATGAGACAGTACAGCATGATTCCCTCTGATGCTTCTAGTTTCTCCTGCCTATTTTCTCTGTGTTCTCTCTAACCATTTGTGTCTAATAACCAGAGCTGAAGGAAGGTGTGTTAAATAGACTCTGAAAAACTTGATTCTCTTAATATTTACAGATCTGTCTGGCTGCAGAGTGAGCTGCAGATACTCAACATCTGAAAACCAGTCTGCTTTTACACAGATCATTGGTTTTTTACATACTCTGTTTTCAAAGTCTGGGACTTGAAGTCTCTTTATTATGGATTGTGGGAGTTTGATTCTGTTTTCTTGTGACCTGTTTGATAAAATTTGTATGTGTATATCCTGGTTAACACAGGCAACCTGGACCAATCCATCCCCACAAAGGACTTGAATTGGCAGCACTTTACATCTTGGTCTCTGATCAAGGCTACAGTAGTTAACACGGGAAGACGTGTATTAAATACTTAAAAATTTGTGTGTCACAAACTTAATCAGATGGTGGTCAAAAGAGACAGTATAGGCTGGATTCTCTCTGATTACCCTATGGGAAGGTGTATCCCTCTAACCATTAGATATACTATTTCCAATGACCTGTTTTTAATCTCTCTGAAGTTTAGGTTTTATTAAAGCTTTTTCTCTAGTTAGAGAGAGAGGTTTTGCCATGGGCTGCCGTTGCCTCTTGTACCAATCTTTACCCACTTGCTCCGTCCTCTGGAACCTCCCCACCCACACACCCATTTCATCATCTTACTAACAGCGATTTCATGACACTGAACTGTTTTGTTTCCCCTGACAAAAAGCAAAGAATGGCTTCTGTTACCATTTAACTGGTGTCAATAGCCATTGGTTGTATCAATTGTTTTCATGTAAAAGAGTGACAGAACACTTTGTTAGCAATTCATAGCTGTGGTCTGAAGTTGGTATCTCCTTTCCTACATGCCATGAGGTGCAGCACACTATCTGAAACCATATTCCAACCTCAAGCAAGATGTCGACAAAAAACACTTTATCTGTCACAGATTTTGATAAATGGAGAGTTGCCTGCATTTTTGTTCTTTGTCCTGAAAATCAAGGCAAAACTACTTGGAGAAAGCTTGGTTGGCATTGGTTAAGAGAGATACAAGAGGCTAAACTGAATAACAATATGAAAATTCCTGTTATTCACCAAGACTTTGTCAGATGATTCCAAGTGATTCTAAATTCACTGAATGCTGCCCTTCTTTTGTTACCCTGACATAACTATTCACTGGCCTGTGTTTCAGAAGTACTCCACAGAGTTTTTAGTGATATGCTGCTGAGACAAGTTTTAAAGCCAAGATGAACATCTTTCCTTGGAAAAAAATTACAGTCTAACTATTTTAGAAAAGACGAGTACCAATATTATCATGATCCCTCATTGGGCCAGCCTCACTGGACCATGTTGGCAATGCAGTTAAGTGGAACAGAGCACTGCTGTGGAGCATTTTCACTCTCAGACAAATACATTCCCATTCAAAGCTGTGATTTTTGCAGGCAGCTACTGAGGGATTCACATAGAACTGAGGCCTTCTTTAGGCAAAGGTGTTTAACTTAGTAATTTTTTGTCCCATAGCACAGTGAGATTCTGTTGTGGGCTGGAAGACAAAGGCCCAGTCTGCAGAGCTTTTCTATACAAAATTTCTGATCTTCAGAGAAAGCTGCAGTACTCCTGGACCATTAGAGCAGCATTTTCCAAATAGAGGGTAAGAGTTTCCAAGCAGTGCAGTCAAGAGGAAGGCAGTTACTGACCCACCCTCAACTGAAAGAGGAGGGGCAGAGGGGGGAAGTGTTGCTTCACAGGAACCCCTGTCTAGAAACAGGCTTATGTGTCCCCTCTGAAAAAGTCCCAGGAGGCACAGATATTTATAATGATGCCATGTGGGGCTTTAATTGGCATGCTCAAAGTGCATTTAAAACAATTTTAAAAGTACAAACCACAAAATTATGATTTTTTTTTTTTGCCATTTTAATCACAAAAATAAAAACCTAATTGTCCTGTCAAGTGCTCCTGTAAGGTGTAAATGTATTTTCACTGCCTGTTGTATCATTCAGCTGAACAGGGTTCAAACGGAATATTAACTGCTACACAAATTAGAATATGGACCAGACTGTGTTAGATTTTCACTCCATTTGTTCAGTGAATGCACTATAGTTCAATACTAACAAAAAAAAAAAAAAGAGTCCAGGATATTTGGCTACGAGAGAACGAGTGGACAGGAAACTAACAATTTTTTTTTGTTTTTTTTTTAAATGGAGATGATGGTTTCTGGGGTAGTTGAGGACGAGGTTTAGGATTCTTCTGAAATTTTTTTTTAAGCCCAACAAGTAACATGTTGAGAAATCTCAGTGTACTTTTTTCATTTTCTCAGTTTCTTTTTCAGATTTATATCCTGACACTTTTACAGTAGATCCACTGGGCAACCCCATGTATTTAAGAAAAAGAAAAAAGCTTTAGGATCCTCTCACTCTTTGGCTAGATAGAAGATCTCGGGGTCACTGACGACGAACTGCTAGAATAAAGGGTCTCCCAACAAGAAGATGTATTTTTCTCAGCCAACATGGATATCAAACATGAAAGGAATTCAGTCTTTCTGGGTGGAAGATAAGGAAACACGTCTTTAGCCTTCATTAGATGAGACAAGACCAAAAAAAAAAACCTGATAAAAGTTTTGTTAAAAGGACTTTTGGATCTGCATTGGCTCCTTCTGTTTTCCGAACGCAGAGCAATTACTGCAAGTCATCTATCACATAAGCCAAGTAAAACACCTTATCTGACAACTCTTCAGCACATACATACTTAACAAAATCTAGTTAAGGCCTCTTTTACCCATTCTTCTTAAAGATTTTCCACTAAGGTCTGTTTCTGAACAACACGTTAGCAACATTACGGTCCTCGTAAATAATAATTTCCAAACTCATCATACGATATATTACAGCAGCGTAACAATGCTTCAGAATTAAAGAAAGGATGGAAATGGCCTCATAAGCATGCAGAAAAATTTATGTCTTAGAGAAAACATTGAAAGACCTAGGTAAGGGCTGTAGTCTTTTTTCCTCCTCATTCACCAATTGCTTTTTCATAGCAAGCGAATTCAAGAGAGTTCAGTTCAAGAGAAGCTGAAGTTAGAAACTAAAAGACCATCACCGCAAAGAGCAGAGTCCTAAAATCTGCAGTATGTAAAATCGGCATTCAGCGACTCTTCTCTGACAGCCTGATAGATAGTTAAATACATAAACTGTCAGAGACTCCAGATGATTAAGAATTAAAACCTGATGAAAGACTTGGCCTTATATCACAAAGACAGCGCTGCAGAAAAAAATTGACGGACTTGCTATATGCATACTGTACAAAAATGCCATAGGTTTAATCTGTGAAAACAAACGGAGATCAAAATGAGATACAAGTTTAGGGAGGAAATGTTAATTTCCCATTCATTGCAATGTTGTCACCAGCTTTATATATTGAGAGAAGCCCAACTTCCTGGCATTGGAAACAGAGACCAAAACAGAGATCTTCCCAAATAATAAAACCTGTTTTACTTTGCCTTTTGCTACTGAGCCCAATGATCCATATTAGAAATAAACCCCGTATACTCACAGGGGGAATGAGGGGAAATCCTTCCATTTTGCAAGCTTGCAACATTCAGCCACCCTCTGAGTGAATTTTTCTTAATTCAGTTTTCAAACATCCAGAATAACTGACTTTAAAAAATCACATTAAAGATAAAAAAAAAAAAAAAAAAAAAAAAAGAAAAAAATGAGATCCTCGGACTCTGTGAAGTCCTTCTGCAGTAATGGATCTCAGGACAGGAGAAGAACCCTAACAAGTTTTCATAGTTTGCCTTGGTAGGTTCTGAGGTGAACTTCTTCCCGAGTTGTATGTGAAGTTCCTGATTTTATCAAATGTCTGTAGAAGGGAGATAGCCCTTGGGTCTATCAGTGCGCTGTGACATCACAGCTTTTAGCCAGTTTGCATAAATCTCATTTCTGGGAGCTGCGGCGCTGTAGCAGGAAGTCTGCCCCGAGCCAGATCTGCCATGGGCAGGTGCTTACTGTCTAATCAGCAACCCAGAGCTTGGGCCTGCCACCAATAAACAAGCACATGGGTGCAGTGCTCTGTGGAAAACTGTGTGCTTTCCACAGTAGATGAACCATAACGATGGTGTTGCTCTGTGCTTTAATGCTGTGTCACAGAGACACACTCCTGACAGCTCCTGTGAGGACAGTGCAGAGCTATAGACTTGCTTTGATAATGATCCTGTGCTGGAATTAGGTGGCGGTCCTTAGCAGAAAGGAGAAAAGGAGCACTGCATTTTAAATACACAGTCTAAGGTTTCTACAAAACACTGAAGCCCATAAGACTTTCTTCATAAACTGCAAGAGAGCAAATACTTTGTCCTCTTATTTATTTCTTGTGATTTCTTTTCTTTCCAAGCTCATGCAAGAAGAAAGCGAGCAGAGAAAAGAAGAAAGTATTACATGTCCCCTGCTATAACTGGACTTCTCTCTGATCCTGAGTGCCTTTAACAGTGAGTAGAGAACAAGACTTGTAGGCTTGTATCTAAACAGTCAGGTACCCAAATTTCTTACAGAGATTTTGCTTTAGCCCTTCTCTTTATCCCACCGTTTTACTTGCATTGAACAAGTGCCCTTCGTACTGAGATTCTGGCAGGGGCAGGGGTGAGTGGGCCGTGGGGCAGGATGTAGAGGGTGGGGCCTTGCTACAAGGGGAGAACACTGCAAAATGCCTTCTTGCTTTGCAGTTAGTTACTAATGTCTTGGAAAAGTGAAGTTTCTTTGTCAGTGTTGTTCCCCTTCAACCTATGCCTGTGTGCCACAGGTTCTGCTTTTGGAAGTAGCCTGTTCACCACTCACCTGGGTCTATGTGTGAGGGGGAATTTCCGCCACTACAGACTTCCTCCCTTGTACACTGGTAAAACCAGAGGCCCCTCACAAGTTCCTCTCATTGCCCACCCTAAGGAACTCAACAAGCAAACCATATTAACAATGGGCTAAGATCAAGAACATGATGGAAGATTAACTCTCGAAGCCCCAAACTGAATTTTACCAGCATCGGTTGATACATAAGCATTTCATTCTTATTTGCACCATGAAATCTTGGCTGTAACCTAGAAATAAGCAAGCTGCTAAACAGTCCACTTCTGTCTCTGAGGTAGTTGCCATGTCTCCCCTCGGATACCAGCGTGGAAATGATCAGAACCACGTAGAGGAAAAGGAGAGAAGTGGAGTACAGTCTTGATGATAAAATTCAGTGCAGAGGAGAAGGGAGTGAACTTAGCATACACACATCTTCAAGTGGGCAACTGGATAATAGGTGATAAAAGTAATTGTGGAAATAGTGTGTCTATTAAAAAGGCAATTCAGAATGAAGAAGATACGCTATCTGATTCATCATACGCTGAAAGATAGCTTGAGCAGCTACGGGAAAGTTTAAAAATGTGATGTTTTACACAGGGAGACTTCTGTTAAAGTGGAATGCAACTATATTTCATACGCTGGAGGATATTTCTGCACTGTCTCTTAGCACAGGAAATTACTTAATAAGGATAGATACTTTGCACCAGCCTTACTGCACTGTAGGGAATGCTACATTGCCAACATTATCAACCGTGTGTAACACAGGAGTAATCATAAGCACACCAAAGTTACCAATATAAATAACGAAACTGATTCTCTGTATGATGAATTAGAATCAATAATATGCCATAAAACTTGACGACCAGCAGAAAGCCCAGAAGCTGACTCCTAGGAAGGAGAGTATCTCCATAAATGGTAATGCTAAAAGCGAAATAAAATGCTTGTTTATGCTATTGTATTTCTGTAGGAACAGCACTAGTAACAATCTTGATAAAACTCAGCGTAGATTAGTTTTGCACTGTTGCATATAACTGGTGTTTTATCCTACGTTTGTAATCACAGAATCTTCTGTCTCTTAAAGGAAGGCCTACTAGAGATGATGCTTTTGGCCCTGATTCTTGCAGTACCTTATGAGGTGACTTAGGTGTAGAAAACAGATGACGTTACCAAACAATTGTCTAGTAGAGAACTGATTTTCACCAGCTCTTCATGTGAACTGCTACTCAGAGAGTGTAACCTGACCTTCAAAAAGGCTTTTAAAGTAGGGTAGGAATCCTTCTCTATGATGGGAATTTAGAGAACTATAGAAAAACCTGCTGAATTGAAAAAGTTTCTGAAAGATTTTTTTTTCTGAAAACATTTAACATTCATATTAATCTGAAATATTTTCCCTCTAAGCATCACTTAGCTATGTTGCAGTTTTCCGAAACAGTTCTTCCCCTGCCTCTACCCATTTAATCTTCAAGCTATTTTTAACCACAAGCTACCAAAGCAAAAGAGTTTCAACTCGCCACATCAGAGAGAGGTCCCGTTACCTCAAACCTTGTTTGGTGCTTGAAAGGTAATTTTTCTCCCTACTGAAACCACATACAACATCACTCATCCTGAAGCCTTTTAATCAGGTGTTTCTGATTCCACTACTGAGTTTTCTTGCAACAGTAAGACATGACCTCTAAGCAAGGGATTCCCTTGCACGTTCCATGTTTTTCCTAGAACTGTTTTCCGTTGAACTTTCTTTTATCTAGAGGCTTGTGGCTGTGTATACCATCCCTTAACATTGAATATCCACTCAGATGACGTTGGGGAGTTCTGTCCTCTTCTCTTAGAAAGTCTGTGGGTCTCTCTGACCATGGAACCTGTGGGATCTGGAGCTCTAGAGCACAATTCTCTGCCTTTAACTGTTTGTTACATATACCGCTACTGAGTTAATGGTAGGAATTGAAATATCTTTGTTGTGCTGTTCCATAATGAGAAAGTAGGAACCAGAAGATGGCTACTCCAAGTTACCGGCTGACAGGAATTTGTTAGCACTTTTTCTCATGTGGAGCTTCACCTTAGGATCCGTAACAGTCTGAATATAGGCTACACTGAAATATGTTCTCCCCTTTCCATTGTGATAGGTTATCACTCACTGAGGTTCCCTTGTCATACCCATGGCTACGCTTGAACAAAGACTTTTCCTCATTATGTGGGCAGCCCTGCCTAGAGTTGATGTGGTTCCTAATGGCAAAAGAAGTGCTTTTGACAGTCCAGCTTTCATGATTTCCTGAGTTTTATGTACAACATCTGTACAAAGACTTTTGCTAGTGGGAAATGTCTTTAAAATGTCATTAAAATTCCTCGGTCTTAACTAACTTCAGCGTACTGGCAAAAATTTTCAAGCATAGACCAGACTGAATCCATATCACAATGAAGATAACCATTTTCATTGGGAAGAGGAGGAATAATTTGAGTCAGTACAAATCCAGAAAGCCTCATGGATTTTTTTAAGAACCATTATGACACACAACTGCTTACAGAAATGGAAAGTACTTAATTTCTCATTTTATTAGTAACTTTTAAACTGTCCATAAAGCAGAATTCAGCAAAGAAGAACATCTCCCTTTGGCAATTTATATGACTTCAAGATCTGTGTACATCTCAGCTACATTTTATTATTTACTACATTTGGAAAAACTTGTTTTGGCTTTAAGGCATGTTCAAAGAGCTGTAAGATTTGATGTCACTTTTTAATGATCTTTTCAGTTTTTACATTCCTGCTCATTTATAGTCATCTGATCCCTCAAAATGTTTGTATCACTTCAAGCAATTAACATGGGTGAGTGCTCTAATATCATCTACTCTTGAACTCTACATCCTGTCTATGTACTACATAGAGTCAGTAGCACCAGTAAGTTGCAAGTGGTACTGTCTAAGATCCCTTCACAGACTTGTGCCTTGAACCTACTGTCCAACTGTGGTTTCCCTCCCAAAAATCAGGTACTTGAGTAGTCAGACTGTAAGGATGAGGTGCATCTGAGACATGGCTCAATAAGATCATATCTATAGAGAAAAAAACTGTTCTTGCTGAAGGCTCAACAACCACCCTGTATTTCCTGTGGGAGGTATCACTTCAGACTATCTGATGCCATGGATGGAATTCCCATTTGCAGCTGGAGTCCTGAGCCACATCTTCAGTTTCGTCTGAAAAGAGTCCAGTTGATGTGCTTTAATACTGCTGTATGGTACATATTAGAGAACAGGAAGCAGGGAGGATCAGGAGATTAATTTTAGAAGTGCGCTTATGATCTGAACTAAATTGCTAATCTACACCCAGCATCAGAGAGGATTCTTTCCCTGGGTCTGTAGTGACCTCCACCAGGCTGTGTCAGAAATGCCTCTGCTGTATGGAGTTAGACTGGGATACTTAGGCAGCAGTTCTTTCTTGAGAGTGCAGCTGTATCTAGGAATAAGTCTTGCTCTCCTAATGTAAATGATATTTTCCAGACTTGCGTCTTGTTAGGATTATATCTGTTAGTAATCTCTCAGAATTCTGAAGAGAAAAACACTACACACGAATAAGTATGTCTTTAAATAGCCAGTAGGTTCAAAACTCCACTTCCTGTTCTTTACCACCACTTTCAGGAGGACTTTGTGTCTGGAATTTTGTGTAAACACAGGAATTGCAGTACTAGAAGCGAGTGCTCTTTATGCATCCTCATAGTAGACATTTAGCTGTGTAAGAGGGGAAGCTTGCAAGCCTCACATCCCAGCTTTATGTGTGTGACTAGAACAAGTGCGTATGACACTGGAGTATATTATCTATAGAAACCTTTTACTTAGAGAAGTAGTTACCAATAAGAAAATTTGTGTTTGAATTTATTGTTGTGACCTGAGACCATCTTCACTATATAAGTCACCTGCAGCTAGATGTTCAGTCTCATTTTTGCTTTCTTGCCTGTGGGTATTTTCAGGTGCCTTGAAATCTGCAGGGTTGGTTAAAAAGCTGACATCTTTCATTAATCCGGTAGAAAAAATTAACAGCCTAAAGTTAGGTAGCTCCATCTTAAGCTGTTTGTTGTTTTAGAAGCAGTTTACTTACTGCTTTGACAGACGCTACATCAGCCGTGTAAAGACTGCAGGCCCATGGAAGGAGTTGATAATTTTTGTTTGGTTGCAGTTGTTTTGCTCTGTATTTCAGTACTATATTTTTAAAAAGTTATTCTCTTACTGGTTGATATTTTATTTCCTCCCTCCTGTTGTTCCCATGACTGTGGTTGGTATTGGTCTTCTAATTTTGCGATATTTTGTTTAATGCAAGCAGTTTTCTGTACCTACAGTCCAGTATTTCACTGTACTGAACAGTATTTAACTTTTCTTCTTGTGTCAAAATTATAAAATCAAACATTAAACAATGACATTACCATATTTTATTATACATTAAACAAACAAAGACTAGGGAGGACCAGTTGTGTGAAGTGTCTTAAAAGGACTTAACAGTTTGGTTTTGATGTGGTAACTTGAGAGGACTATAGTGGAGAAATAGAAAAGATAGCATTTGAAAAGTATTTTGAGCCCTCCTAACACTGGAGAAAGGAGAGAAAGGGAAAAGAGGGTCTGAAGTCAGAAGGCCAGAGAGGAGACTCCTGTAGTTCAGGCTATTGGTGGGTGAGAGTTTAGGCAGTGAAAGGAAGGTGAAAAAAATTGATCTTACAGGTGTCCAGCAAGAGGAAGCTGCACATCCTTGTTAAAGCCTGCTTGTGTAGATTGGCAAGGTGTCAGAGGCAACACCCAAGTGACAGAGCAAGAAGAATAGCTTTGCTAAAAGGGGGAGGTTAGAAGGGAAGGAAAACAGAGAGGTTTTGTTTTGACTGTATTACATTAGTGGTAGCAGTGACACATTTTAAAGAATGCTACAGATTAATAAGTTGAGGCATATATGTATCTCAGAAAGTGAGAAAAATTAAATTATCATCCCATTTTAGGAGAAGAGATCTCCACAAATCTGAGCCAATTACCGGTGTGGAGAGCCTGAGATCTCATGACTAAGAAGATTTCACCGCAGTGACAGAGGGTTGCATAGTAGCAGAATGCTTTGGATGCTAAGTGCCTGTGTATGGCTGAAAGGGAAAAACGGAAAGAGGAACTTGGGGTGTCTTAGTTTGTAGGACTGGATCGATTCACAGTAATTCCCAGAAGGAGTTAAATGTTTTCTGGGGTTAAAGTGAATCAGAAGCTGTACACTGTGCTGGAAATTCCCTAAATGATTTCAGTGGTCACTAAAAAAAGGGAAATGGTTCTTTTCTGAGTAGGAGATGGTAGGAGACAGAGGAGTAGACACCAAAACGGAGCCACAGCTGAGTATTTATAACTCGGCTGACTGTCCCCAGCTCGCAGGATTCCTGCCAGCTGAGAAGGGGACAGACTTTTCCAATGGCTTTGTCTGTTGAGGGGCATATTGCTAGTAACTATTGTGACCGGTAACACAGTGGGCTGAGATAGTTACAGTTCTATTGGGAATACTACATGCAGTTACCTACAGCATGGGCAGATACAGGTAAAGCTGCTCATAAAATGTGCTCTGCTGATAAATGGAGCTTCACCTCTTTTGCAGTCAACTTATTCCCACTCCTATGCCCCTAGGCTTACTCAAGCTTTTTGTCTCTTCAATCACAGATCTCACTTACATGCAACGCCTTAACTGTTTATTTAAAATTTAATTTGAGTACTGGATTGTGTATTTTAAACAATGACTGAATTTAACATAGTTTACAGCTGCAGCATGCTTTTGCTGGTGTTACTGTTTCATTTAATTCAGTAATACAGAAATTAAATTTAGCTTAACTAGTACAAGTACTGTGTTTAGACCTATATTTCCCAGTCATGATTTAGTGACTTTTCAACTCATGGTTTGTAGGCCTCTCTGAGTCCATGGAGCATTTCCAAGGGATCTGAGAATAGTAACAAAAAGTAACCTTGTTATCAGTGGGCTTAAACTAACCGTGTAAATCCCATGGATGTTTGCACCTACCTGGAAGCATTTTAGGGATCTGCTAGTGAAAAAGCTGTTGAACTCTGTGATCTAGAGGAATCTTCCGTTTTATTTTCTTTGTATAGCTTTTCTTCTGAGTACCATTTGCCTCCCGCCAAGACCTTGCCATCATCCTCCAGCCCCTAACTGCCTGTGGGACTTCTACTGTGGTGAGAAGGAATATAACAAGTCTGTCCCAAGTTAGTTTCTCCACCAAACCAAAGGCAAAGTTTGTCTTTGGAGCAGCAGGCAGAGGCCAAAGACTTCAGGAAGAACTGGTGCTGTTTATTTCACCATCCCAACCCACAGGGTTTCCTCAGTCCCACTCCTGCTCCCTCCCTGTTGTTGCTGCTGCTACTTTCCTAATAACCTCTCCTGGATGCTGTGGCTTAGATGAAACCTTTTGACTGGTCTGGACAGCACTCTGCTGAGCCATCCACCCTGTCTCTAGTGTTAAAGATGTCTGAGGTATTGTAGAAGATTCCTCTACAAATAAAGATCATCTCAGTATTGCTTTTTGCTTCACAGCTATTGTTCTGGTCATGATACCACTTTGGATGCTCAGTGCAGATTACTGTCAACCGAGAATAACCTGACATTACTGACTGCTCTGCCATGGCTTAACCTTCCAGAAGCCATCCCATCCACATGCATTGTGCAGAAGTTCTTTACAACTTATTGATGGGAATGCATTTCCACTTCTAGTTTATGCTACATAACTGCACACATTTATTGCAAACTTCTGCTTTGTAATGAGTATTTTTGACTATGCAGAGCTCTATGAGTGTTTTGGAATGAAAATTATGGTGGTGGGTACAGAATTTAAAGCAAGTCTGGTCTGCAATTAAACACAAACCCAGAGGGGTAGCTGCTGGACTGAGCTCACCACGTAGCTTCCAAACAAGCTGACAGCAGTAGGAATCGTGGTTTATAAAAAGCTGCCAGCAGTGCTGAGCTGGTGAAGAGAAAGAGGAAGCTACAACGGGAAAGAGAAAAAAAGCACAACCAAAGGCAACTTCACTTCTCTGCCTTTACTGTTTTTAAATAGATTTGGCTCTAAGTTGCTGTTGAGGGTGCTGTGAAGAATAGCGATAACCTCACAAACTGAGAGCCCCACAATATTTACCCATTTCTAAACACCACCTTCAAATCCATTCTTATGGATTTCTTAATGTTTTTGTGCATACATGTGAGAATCTGTGTGTGTGTGTAGATAGATGTATGTCATACACCACGTTACCAAAACTATTGCTCAATAGCATGCCAGTAAACAGAAATGTACTAGAACTGTTTTTGCCATTTCAGTCCTCCTTTGCACGATACGCTGAGCTGTTCTCCTCACATTATTTCCTGATGTTCCCATCCACTTCAGGTTGTGGACTTCACTTGATTACTGTTCTTGTCCTATGAAAAGTGAAAGATTGCTTCTCATCCTCAAACCACAAGTAGTAGGAAATTATGTAAGGCATCACTGACTGCATCATCTTGTACCGGGTGTTAGGACTATGGAAAGGTGCTCTTGAAGAGCTCAGTTGTGGAGTGGGGCAGAGACTGACTCCTTTCACTTTGGGAAGGATGTCTAGCTGATCAGAGGTTTCCTAGCCAGCAGGCACAGCCTCTTGTGAGGTTATATCTTGGGTCTTTATTACAAGTGCTAAACCGGGTGATGGAAGTTACGCTGCATCAAAGGGAGAGTGTAACTGTAAAGCTAAACCTAGAAAGAAGAGGAATAATGTGAGAAAGGCTTATGATTAAAATTAGTTGGATTAGAGTCTCCTTTATTTTGTGTCATTCTGGGATCACAGCTTTGATTCTGTGTATTTTAGTTGAGATGGGATTAATTTTTGTAGAGCTAGTCCAAAGACTTCAGGAAGAAGGAAACATTGCAGAAAGACCTTAGAGGCTCTGCAGATTAACTGCATTTCGTGTTGTTCCACTGCACGGCTGGCTCTCTGAAAGAAGGAGCTGGCAGAGTGTCTCAAGCGTGTTCATTGCTCTGAATCTGAACGCAGACAATCAAAAGGAAAACCATACAAAGAGGTCGTAATCTGTTTCAGAAGCTAGTCCTCGGAAGAGGGCTGCCATTGGCACGCCCCAGAAGAATTGGGCATAATCCTCGAGGATAAACTGAGGACATGTTTATTCTGCAATCAGCCTATATTGTTGCAGTGTGGGTCACAACACCGGCCAACTCTCCCCTGAGAGTGGGAGGCAAAAGGCAGTAACAGGACATGTGAATCCCATGACTTCCCGGCAGCTAAATTGCTGAGTGTAGTTGCAAAGGGTCGTTTAAGTACACAAACTTTATAGCAGTGATTTCTTTCCCTTTATCACTGACTTTTTGGCACCAAACCTATTTGCTTGTAGTGCCTGAGATATCGGTATACACCAAGATGTTTTCAGAGCCCTTTGTATTTAACGAGTAGCTATGCGTTGGTAGTGGGATCCAGTGTTGCGCAGGTGAGGAATTCTCTCTTTCTCTCAACAGAGCTCCTCCTTCTCCAGATATTGAATAAATACATAGATGACTTATCTCTATATTTTGTGTATATATTTCAGGGAAGGATGTTTATTGTATTTGACTGGACTGGAAATGCAAGGAATTTCCACAAAGTATTTCTTTAGTAATTTTCCCCTGCATCCAGTTTCTGCAAATTACATATAAAGCTGTTCATACAACAATCAGAAAATATACCTTGGAACAGTTTGTTGCTGAACATTACTACTCCTTTTGTATTTTGCAGTGGCTTCATTTGTATATGTCTCCAACATATGCTTATGCTCATATATAGAAACTTCTGTGTCGAAGGGGAGTCAAAGAGGTTTCACCCAGACTTGGAAGATGTTGGGGTTTTTTTACTAGCTTCTTATTACATTGGTGAGAGCATATTACTTGTTCTCCCAGTTTGTTTAGGAAATGAACCTGAAGAGCAAGAGTAAAAAGATGAAGAAAGGGACTTTTTAAAAGTAGTTGTATTTTCTGTGGGCCTCTTACATAAGAACAGACGCTTTTGTTCTTCTTCCATATTCTGTACCATTTTACCCAAGTTAAAAATTTGTAGATTTGCTATATACACATGGCCTTGATCTTACGAATTGGGCCCTGAATTCCTAACTTCTTTTTGAATTGTCATCCAGCCCAACCCTGCAACTTCTCACAAATACATTCTTTTATGTAGTGATACGAATTTGTTAAATTCCAGGGAAAACTGACACTGCAACTTTTACTCTTTAACAGAACGAAGATCTGTCTAACTGGTAACTACAACTTCAAGCTTGTATTCGTGACAGTCCCACCTGACTGTCAGAAGTGAGAACACCAATGTTCTGTGAAAGGACAAGGCTGCAGACTAATAGTGAACTCTCCTGATGATTATCTCTATGGGAAACACTAAGGTTCCAGATTGCCAATAAGGTTCCCCACTGCATAAGCATGATTTCCCTGAAACTCCCACATCCTGCACTTTGCTAGGGCTGTCCACACTGGTGCTGATCAGTCTGTGTTTATCAAGCCGTGAAGAAAAGAGGAGTAGGATTAGTTTTAGTTAAGTATTTACAGGCTTCTGCTGGAGCACAAACCATGGACACAGTGCATCATCTGTTACCATAATGCAATTTAGAGGCCCTTTCTGTAAAAGCCTGCTGTTACTTCATGTACGTTCTTTCTGCTGATAATCAGTGGATAAACAACTTTCATAACAACACTGCAACACCCCCCCACACACACACCTAGCAGCCTGACAGTTAACTTGATGGTTAGCCGCCGACTTTTAGCAGTCTTGGGTAGCCAGTTTGCAGATAGCAGCCTGCCTATCTGGTCAGTATGGGCTCTGTCTGTCACTCTTGGGATGTGGTTCCAAAGGACTGGCCATGTTTATCACACAGGTCTGTGAAGGCCTGTTTCCTCATGCAGAAGTTTTGGAGCTGCTGTGGTACATCAGCAATTGCAAAGTAATGTGATTTGATCCTCTGCATTAGTTCAGTTCCAGAAAGCACTTTTGGACGTTTTGGGAAAGTTAGCATCATTTATTGTGTCATCAAAAGTGATGGACACTGATAAATCCCTAGATTTTGTCTTTTTTTTTACCACCATCCACATCCATTTTACCACCCTCCATTTATTTTAGCCTTGCACTTCCTCTCAAGTTCAACAGCCTATCTGAGCCTCACTACCCTGCTTCTCCAGTTTGTGAACACCTCAGTTGAGGTTATAAGGAATTGCTCTGCAAGAACCATGCTCGCTCCATATTGCTGCAAATCGAGCTGCATGCCAGACCGACAAAGGTGTATGTGACTGGCGACTGCAGTCATTCTGCTTTTAAAGCCAAGAAGGAAAAAGAAATACGTTAATGCATCATAGGCTGATTCTCGGAAGAGCTTTGATCTGTAGTATGGTCGGGAAGCTGGAATGTGACCTTTCTTATTCTAGTGTTTTATATGTAAAACCCTCTGTAGGTACTGCTAAGCAGGCTGGATGAGATTTTCAGAAAAGAATGTGAGTAAAAAAATGGATGCTTAGAGGTAGAGCCACTGAGCTAGGTCAGGAAGATATCCAACGGCGTGTCCTCATTTCTGACATCCTCCAGCAGTGCCAATGTCTTCATCCTATGAACTGGGAGCTCAGAAACCCTACACTTGAGCTCAGAGAGCTTCAGATTAAATCAGTTAGTGAAAAGAGGAGAAAGTGAAACAAATGCAGCACAGGGAGAGGAACTCAAGCTCTTTCATATTCACTTCTCTGTGAAAACTCAGGGCAGGCCAATGACAAGAATTCAGAAAACAGAGACATTCATCCGTATTGAATATTTATGTAAAACATAGTCTAAGATTATGGGGGACCAAGCAAGAGGAGGAGGATGTGAAGGCCCAAGAAGTGGAAAGTGATGTGCAGATATCTGGGAGTACTTTGGAATGTAGGATGTGGTTCAGGTAGATGGTTAAACGCAGAGGTGTTGGCATGCAGGTAATGGAATATAAGGGCATTTTCTAGTATGGGTGTGAAATGCATCCAGCACGATGTACACATTTGACAGTCAGCTCTCTTGAACGTACATTCACTGTGAGGCATGAGACTTATAATACGATGAAGGAGTAACAAAGCTATTTAGTTTAAATAGCAGTCTCTGTTCCTCTCTGGGATGGCTTCATATGTCAGGAGTGACCACACATATCTCCCCAGGAGGGTCCCACCACTCCTTCCTTTGACCACTGCTCCCTTCAGCCTTGAGAGAGTTTTTTATAGGCTCTTATTTTCTCTCTGTCTCCTTTTCATTTTGCGTAGGTCTTGTTTTCAAAATGTAGACCTGGGCTGCTTTGGGGCATGGTGCTGAAGACAATAGCAGTGAATTGAGGTTTTAATCATGAAACTGTTTGGAGCAGGCTGGGGAACTTGGATCTGAACTGAATCATTCTAAATGTTATCTTGCCAAAAAATGTCTAGTACTATGATGGATAACTCAAAGCACAGAGGAAAGCGTCGTATTTAATTCAGTGAGCTTAGTGCATGGTGAAACACACATTGCCTCGTCTATGCAAGATTTCTCAAGCATATTTGTTAGCATATGTTAGCTAACAGGTGTTAGCCTCACATTTCTAGACAATCAAGGGGCTGATGTGAGTCTGGAGCTCAGTGTGAATTTAACTACTTTAGGGGAGGGATGCTTGGTTTTTTTTGTTGTTGGGTTTTTTTTTGTTGTTCTTGCAAGCAGGTGCTTCAGATATTTATTTCAGTTTTGAGAGCGTCCCTGCTCAGGGAAACATCTTCTGTAATCTTGGTTATACCTGTAGTTATTTGTATATAGGTATGGGAAATGTCTCATATTGATACAAAAGTTTTACTAATAATAACCAGATAAAGTTATAAGAGGATAGATAGGATAGATTTATTCTACATTTTTTTATCCTACATTAGAGGACTTTTTTGGTCAATTTCTTTTCCCTTCATTTCCTGTCTTTTACCAAGAAGTTCTTCTCTTTTACCAAAAAACCTGAAGGAATTTACTGTATCCTTGAACCTCCAATGGTTTGAATGTTTATTGGTCAAAAGTCTGTGCAAAGGTAGTTCTGTGTTTCAGTAACCTTCCCGTCCATCTATAGTGACTGACTTGTGGCTTCATTAAAAGTCTTACGATACTTCATGGTTTTCATATTAAGAAGGAAAATAGCTCTTGCTCTTTTTGCAGAGAATGGGATGTATCTCAAAGAATGGAAATTTAAGTGAGCAGAAAAAAATCTTTTCCAAAAGTTGCATGATTTTTGAACTAATCTCATGACCTGGGGTAGTCTAGCTCTTGATTTTTGACTGTTTGGTGTCCTGGGCATTCCCCGCCCTCTTCTCGATGCCAGAGCAAGTAGCCCAGTGCCACCAGAGTTAAGAGTTCCAACTCTGGAAAGAGTCGGGATTTTTCTGTGAGGATGGGATGGTGATTCATTCTGAGCTCTCACAAGACACTCATGCAGCTGCCCCTGTTTCAAAATCAGCAGCCCCGCCAGCCCGTCTCCATCAGCCTTGAGAAAACAGGAAGCACCACGGCCACCACAGGAAGCGCTGCACTCTTACACCCACCCCAAAACTGAGCTGCCGAGCCTATTGCAAAATGCTAACAGAACACTGCAGGGTGCGTGGAGAAGGAGATGAGAAATCTGCTGACCTTGGGTGCCTGGGCAATTCCTGGCTTCAGTTTCTCAGGCCTGTAGCTGAACTCTCTCACCAAAGTGGTCTGTGCTTCTCAGTCATTGCAGCTTAAATGCCCTAGAGTGGGATGCTCTTACCCAGAATGTGAAGACTTTTCCTTCATTATTTTGTTTCACCCCCAAAAATGCAGTAAGAAGCTTCTTGTCTGGAGGACTGACAGACCGAAAGAGAGAAATAGAGAAGGTGTAGAGGACTGTGTTTTGTTCATCATGATTAACTAAGTACTCATTTCCTTGGCAACATGGAAGAAACGGGTGGTTTTAGGGTGGAGATTTATATGTGTATCTTGTGATTTGGATAGTTTTCATGTTAAACAGGAAAAAATATTTCTCACTGTGATGGTTGCAGAGAAAGGACTATACCATAACATTTCAGAGAACAAAGGTGCTTTCTGCATATGAAAGGAGGAGCAGGATGAACTGTCCTAAGCAGGAAACTCCATTCCTTGGGGGTGCGGGGGTGCGGTGGGGCATGGAACAGTGCTAGGAATGGCTGAAAGGGAAGAACGGGGTGTTCCAGAGCAAGCAGAGACAAGAGCAATACAACACGCAGAAAGATTTGAAATTTGAGAAGGTTTTTGTTGTGTTTGGGTACTAAAAATATATTGAAAATTGATTCTGCAAAATCAAAGGGAAAAAAAAAAGAAAGTTTTTATGCTGGATGATGAGCAAGTAAAATTTTAGTAAGGGCTTTTAAATTAAGAAAGCAAGACTTGTGAATTAGAGAACTGCTGCAAAAAATGTGCGATAGTAAGAAGACGAGAGAGGATTGGGAATGGAAGAATATGTTGGTTATTGAGGCTAGATCTAAGAACAGTTTTTCTGCTAGGTGTTTCATTTGTCCAATAAATGCAGATTTGAGAATCTGATCCTGGACACTAAAGTACTTGTAAATTCTTCTTAAATTCTCTGAATTGTTTTGTCAAGAGTTGAAGCTTTTGAAAGCTGGAATTTTTTTCTTTTCTCAAGATTTAACAAAATTTAAGATTAAAAAGTATGCAATATTGGTTTGTACAATTAAATCGTGGGAGGATTACCATTTTTGTAGGAAAATTGTAAAAATTACTTAGAGTGAAAATTACTTCCCTAGCTTTCCCTCCCCCTTTTTTTTTTAATTCAGCCAGTAACAGTCAAATATTCACACAATTCCAGGCAAACTGATAAAAACAGTCAGATTCCTGAAGTCTGATCTCCAGCCTTACTGGAAGATGGAGGAAATATTAAGAGCTATATTGTAGAGTACTGAAAATCCTACACAGAGAAAATGTAGATTTGAAGACAGTATCATCAGAACATTAGACAAATATTTGTAGGAAGCTGACTTGGTTTTACTAAAGCAGCACTGTTGTATGTAGAATCTTTAAGCAGTATTGCCTGCATGTGGATTCCCAACAAATATCTTACTCAGCACAGTGGATAAACGCTTTATCTCTTTGTCCCTCAGCATTAGCTCGTAAGTGTCTTCTTTCTCTGTCACAGTTCAGTTTCCCTATGGAGAATGGAAATGCAGTTGTATCAAAAATAAACTGAATGTTTAACCTACTGCTGTTAACTATGGGGAATCTTCTATCTAGATTTCTGTTCTCCAGGTTGCTTTAGAATGGGGTTTATAACGCTTTCAGCACAGCTTTCTTTTGAAAATATTTAATCTGGGATGAAAACTTCATAATACTTCCTTTTGTAGTAATTCATGCTATACAGACTGTTTCTGCTTTGCACAGTCATCCAGCAGGCAACTTCAGTTTGTCTTGTAACTCCCCTGATTACATTAATTATCTTAACAGCACACGCTTTGGAATTTTGGTAAAGCTTATAACTGTGGTTTTTTTCCTGCCATGAATTACATTTTCTTTCCATGTATGCAGAGAGGAGCAACATGACTAGTTCCAGTATTAACACATCCATATTCTCTTTATTTTGATCTAACATCTGTCTTACTGCTGGTTATTGTGTCTGCTGGCTATTTTCAGAGTTCTAAAAATATTAATGAAATCACTAATTTGACTGGACAGAATACTGCTGTGCTGTTCATGTCTTTTCTCCTGAAAACTACGATAGTTACCCCTTTCTCTTGGTGGCACACTAGGCAAAATATATGACTGATCCTGTTTGTTTCTCGTAAAATGTCCCAGTTTACAGACTTGTCACAGATTTTCCATGGAGGGCTTAATTATTTTTTTTTTTTTTTTTTGTGGACAAAGCAGCATATCCTTGAACTTCGAAATATGTATTACTATTCTGTATCTACACACACAAGAAAAATAAAATAAAATGTCACTAGCTCACTTACATTTGAGGTGTGCACCGAATTATGTCCCTTTGGGAATACTGTGCATGTACTTAGGGTCAGACTTCTCAGACCTCATGTAAATGTGAGAAATAGCGTGTCCCGAGCAAGGAAGAGATCCTTATTGTGCCTGTTACTATAAAAATATGTCCTGGAAACCGAATTTCCAGAAACAAACTATTCCACCATTCTTCCTCATTTACTTTACTCAACTTTCAACACAACTCACAATTTGCTTCCAAATGTTTTCCAAAGGTGTGATAATTTGTTTCAACCTCTTTCTAGCTTAACATTTATTGAGGCTGATTTTTTTCCTCATGACCTACTGAAAGTGAGTATTACTAACTTCTGCAGATAAAAATTTAACTTCTGAGAGTAAAAATCAGACATAGTCATTATTTTTCATTGCACTAAAACACAGAGCCAATGAAGATGATCAGGAAACCAAGGGGTTTCGGTCCTCTTAAACTTTGTGTGCTTATTGGACTAGATCATGCTCTATGAAATTTGTACCTTATTAGTGGTCTGATATGCATTATGAAAATAATCTAATGTGTGAGGCAAGAAATAGAAGGAAAGGAGTGCATTTTATGCAAATGAGCTCAGAAAGTGTTCAGGACTAATGACTTATAAGTGCTTAGGAAACTGAGAGATTCTGGTAGACTTTTTCCATGCCTCTCGGGGGAGAAAGTATTGGTTGGCTGAATTTGACATAGCGCTTTGCAAGTCAAGTAGGTACAAAATTGCCCTCAAAACTAGAAAAAACATCCTCTGTGAACACAGGTATAACTTGTAGTAAACCAAATCATGTAGGTACAAATTGGAAAATGGAAAGAAGTTGTTAGAATGTGGATATGAGCAGTGTTTTGAAGAAGGCAGCTAACCCTAAGTTAGTCACATTTGCTTACATTTCAGTCGGTTATTTTTTTTTTAAAATGCCAAGCTGCTGGTGTCCCTCCTGCCTGTGACTAGCTGGGCAGTCTCTGAGCTGGCTCTTCTAGTTCTCCTTTCAGAGGTTGCTACTGAGATTATAGAAGGCCTCAGGTAAGGACCATAAACACTTATCTTTATAGACCTTCGTTGAGAATGAAAGGAAGCATCATTTCTCCAGTAGCCATTTTAGAACACACATTTCTTATTCAAAACCATCCATTCTGATGTATTTATTTATTTATTTATTTTATTTGACGAGTATAGGGACACTGTATATAGTGGACACTTCACTCTGTCCCTTCATTTGTTCTCTTAGATTCACTGGCAAGGTAATCAATCACTCTGGTTGTTTTGTATCTATAGTTTTTCAGCAGTCAGCAGCTTCTTTTAACCCCTCATAACCTAATTTTGCTAAGGTAGGACTCTTTAGAACTCATTTTGTGAAATATGGTTCAGGTTTATTTGGTTATTTTACTGTTGCTTGGTTGTATTAATTAACAAAACTGACAGAACAAAAAGGAATTGGAGCAATGGAGAAAGAAAAACTCAAGGAAAGCTGAAAGCTCAAAATAGTTTCATCACTTTCAGCCTGACATATATTTTAGTCTGTCAATTTCTCAGTTCAACCTTAGGTCAAAAGATATTTTTAATTACATTAATTGAGGCATACTTGTGTTTAATTCAAACTCTTACTCTGCTTACAGTTTCTACAGTGTGAAAGGGAAACAGTTTATTCTCCTTTTACACAGTTAAGACTTGATTTTCCTAACTCCTGAACTCTCTTGATTTCAACTGCAGTTGTTGGAACATTTAGACTACTAATCCTCTTCAGAGCTGCATGTAATCTACAAAGCATTTTATAGCATCAGTAATACTTTTGAAACTAAACCAGTGCAGAAAAACACTTTCAGCTTTTCTTGATGCCAACAGAGCTTAAGGGAAAAAGCATCGTTACCTTTATTTATTGCTTAAAGCAAATATTTTAGCTTTACTTTAATAAAATCAGTATCTAAAATATGCAAATTGTGTACTTTGAATGGCAGAGGCTTTCTACATGTCAATTCCATTCTGGTTCTACCAAATTTTCTTAGAGGGAGTACCTTCTTTATGTCAGGAATATAGGACAGAGCTAGAGCTATGTTCAGGGTAGAGCTGATCTCAGAAAAAAATGCAGATTTTTGTTTCCCTTCTTTGTGAAAAAAATCAGGAGTTTTAGCCTTATTAATTTATACTTTTCCCAGATTTCAATTATGTAGATGCTCACAGTATTTTTTTTCTTTGATTAGACATCTTGAGTCTGAATCTGATGACAGAATGGTTGGACCAGGTTGTCCAAAGATGGTATTTGTTCTCTGGACACTGCACAAGGACATTACACTGCAGCTGACACAGACCTGCCTGGCAAATCCACACTTGCTTATTCTATAGCCCTCAGGAATGTAAGAACCTTCCTTACTGCATAGAACTTCATAAGTTCAAGTAGAAGATTTTTGTTAAGATAGGTTAAGGACGGCTTTGAGATCAGCTCAGATCTTCTCTGGTTCTTCAGGGCTTCTTGTCTTATTTTGAATTATTGTTTTTCACTAAAAAGTTAAATTGATTTTGGTGCAGCATCTTCCAAAACCATTAGCTCCTGTCTCTAGCTGTCAAAACCATTGGTCTTGGTCTTTATGATTACGTGCAGTGAAGCTGGGCTTCATTTAGGATTTGCATTTCCTGGGAAGAAAAAAAAATAAGGCTTGCATGAAGGAGAGGTGGAATAAAAAATGAAGCAACCAGAACACTTCTACTCTGCACTTTTTCCAGTTGGTGATAAGCTTGACTGTATCTCTCCACCACCCGTACAAACACTGAGCTTTGTCTCAGTAGGTCACAAATGGCGTGATTTTGCATTTCTGACTGCCTGCTGTTTTGGGTGAAGTAAAGCAATGGGGCTTTGCAGAGTGGGACAGCTGGGTAAAATGCTTCTTGCTCTCTTGAGTCTTTCTTTCTCTTTCAAAGTGAGTTGCACTAGTCCTTGTGGGAAGGAAGGAGAAGATGGTGGTTTTGCACAAACATTTTCAGTGACTATTCTTTTCTTTGGCAATCTTGGAATTTCCCTGAAGGCTTTTGTTTCTTGCAGCTCCTCTGATAGATTTTTTTCTTCAGTTTCTTACCTAAGTTTCTGAGCCCCAAACAAATTTAGTTTCTGTCTTTCAGTAATATAGTGGACAACTAACCTTTGACCATCCAAACCCTTTGGAATGCCAGGGCTGTAATAAACTACAAGATGTAGAGGTATGGCTGCTGCTTGCCTCTGGTAGATGGATTATATCAAAAAAGGTAGTGCTGATTTGTATCACTCGGCCACAACGAGGTTATACAAAGAGCAGCAAAGCCCCAGGAGCGTAACAGTCAGTCTGCTCTTAACCTCAACCTTTATCTCTCACAGCCAGCTTCCTTCCCACACCACAAGCACCACGTGTTACTTTACACTGAAGCAACACTCAGCAACGGAGGTCTATCTGCCCAGAGAATGGAAAGGGAAAAGGAGGATGACGTGGAACACAAGATGGGTGGGCAGCAGCTCTGGAGCAAGGCTCTTACAAACCAGTGCCAATCTGCCACTGGTTCTGAGCTTTGGAGTGGTGGGGATGGGTCTCTCATCAGCCATCTCTTTTTGTCTCAGGCTGTCGTCCTCATCTCTCAGTGATGAGATGTGAATTTGACTAACAACTGCTGAAAGAAATGAGAGAAAGCTGAAGGAATCAGAGGGTGATAGCACCTGCATCAGTCTGCCGGAAGGCGCCCATGACTAAAACCAGTGCCCCCCGGGGGATGTATTCATTGTACCCAGAGATTGGTGGGAGCTCCTGCAAGGTTTCATCACTAAAAGGTCACATCAACCCACTTCTGATTTATAATTTGTTGAACCCTGCAAATAAGTAGGGAAACTGCTTGTACTCTTTTATGCACCTCCTGTAAATCATCTCTACAGGGGGAGTGGTGATTACTGGAGTTTACAAGGTGTGAGGTCTTCTAAAGCCTTTGGCCAGGGATAAATCCCTGAGCATATGTGCCTGGAGGAAGAAAAGAAAATGAAGGAAAATCTAAAGCCCAAGGGTGAAAGTCTGTCTGAGTAAGATCACGTTAGGATTTACTATTTAATTACTAACAAACAGGACAGATATTTGGTTATTTAGAGTATTGTGATCAATATGTTACAGAAATCAGAATAGTATTTCTCACTTTTCATCTCCCTGTTCTGCAGCATAAAATTATAAGCCATTTATAAACGTGAGATGGGGTAGGCAAAAAAACCCAAACAACCCAGAGACAGCTGCACAGACCAGCAGCTGTGACACACACAGGAAATTTGGATGGAAAGAACCATTAGTGCATTGAGACCATCTCCTCGCCTGTTAGCCGGGCCAGCCCCCTTTGAGCAGACTTTGAGAAAGTGTCTCTCCTTCATGACAAAGATTTTGTGTTTAATCTCTCAGGGAAAAAGCCTTGTCATGTGTCAGTCTCTGCCTCACCTTTTCTAATTTCTGTCCATCCTGCAACAGAAACCGGCCTATCCTCTGTATTTAAAGACCTATCCGACTACCATTTTTTGCTGTATCATCCAGGTAATCACTGTTCCTTTGTTGTTCTACAGCAGGTTCAATTACATGATAAAGCCCATCCTAGGACAGTATGATGACTGGGAACAGCTATTTTACAGCTAATTTGTTGAGTGACGGATGCCTGTCTTGAGTGTTAGAGGAAATAAATAGCAGGCAAGACTTTACATGCTTCTTGGACAAAATGCACATCTCCCATCAAGCCTCAAATATTACAGCTTTGCTTTGCAGAGAGTCTGCTTATCCTCTCGGTCCCTTAGGAATGGAGAGTATTAAATGGCTGATAAACACAAGTTGAAATTTTAGAGACTTTTGCGTGGCAAGTCTGTACTTGAGTCATCCTGATTTCCTGCTGATAATCTGACCAACTTCAAATTAATTCTGAGGAAAAAAATCAAAGTAAATGTTTCACGTGCAACTGGATAAATTTCATGGCCTTTCAGTGTCCAAGAATGTTCTATCCAAAATTAAAGCCTTTTGTTTTATTACAAACTATACTAAAGATTCTCAGTGGAAGTGTTTTGAAGAGCCGTAGCTGGAAAACTACTAATTGCATTGGCAAAATAAGTAGCCCTACAGTCTTGTCTGGCTCTTGAGCCCAGTCTGTCATCTTCTCCATCTTACCAAACATAGAAAACCATGTGTTTTTCGTCAAAGTCCCACAGCAAACCATGTGGAAAACAAAGAGCTAAAAATAACTCCTCCCTAACATGAAAGGTGACTAATCTGCTGCTTCCAATAATATCGCCCTCCAAACCCCCAAAATTTTCCTTTGCCTTTACCTGTCTTTGTACTGAAGCCACATCGCTGTGTTCTTTTCCTGACCACCTCTCTCTTGAGATCTCATCCTACTACATTTGGGGTTCTCTTTCAATCCTAAAATTCTTGCAAAAATGTCACTTTAATTGCTTGTAACATTCAAACTACTTTTTTGGAAAAGTTGATTTTGTAAAAGAAAATGGAATCGCAAATGTTAACATAGGAGAGTATGATCCACTGTTTGAGGTCTGGCTCGTAATTGGGAATATTGAGTTAATTTTCTGGCTCCTTTGGCTCATTAGCCATTCACTTGCACTTTCTATGCTTTTCCTTTCCTTGCCTGTCATGGTGGTACCTGTCCAGTGCCTTGTTTGAAGTAAAATACTGTGTCTAAAGAAGAGTAAAGCATTTTGAGATCTGTTGATTAGAAACAGAGAAAAGCAATGTAAGCACTGAATGCTACTACCTCAGAGAAAAAAAAAACAAAAAAGTCAGCTGAAAATGTGTTACAGAGCTTAAAATCTATACAACTGTGGAGGAAAAAAAAAACCAAAGGGAAGGATTTCCTCCTGCTGCCAGTGCTGTCAGTTACTTTATCAGTGGGCATAAATCACCCACTTGAATCTGGAATCTGCCTTTGACTCTGGAAATACGGTGCCAAAAGTGGTGGTGTCTTTACTAAGCATACGCTATCAATTTCAGAATTCTATAAACCCGCATATAACAGTGGTACAACAGGATGTTTTCTCAGTGGAATTGGGATGCGTACATTTGAAACTATGAGATACATAAAGCACGTGACAGGGAAATTTATGCAGAGTTTTAAGATCTCTTTTTAACTAACCACTTAGTAATGACTATATAAGTATTTTTAATTTTGTACTGTGTTTTAGTGTTCAATGAGCCAAACAGTAATAGTTGAACTGAGGAAGGGAGATGATTTAATTTGTTGTTAAAAAAGAATTTTTTCACATGACCTAAGTGACCTAACACAAAGTTAATGTAAGTCAGTGGCTGTATTTTTTTAATTTATCGTCTCTCCAGTAATTTATTCTATAGGCTCTATCATTCACTTGCATTTGATTTTGTTAGGTTACAAGATTTTTCTTGCGTGCATATCATTTTATCCAAATGTTCTTCTCACCTACTGAAATAATAATAGCAACAATCATTTTGTAATACATTGAAAATCAATGATTTGTGTCAGCTACAGTATTTCATAATTCCAGAATAGTTTGTTATTTTGAATTTATTACGTATTTTACTAATCTTAGGATGAGTCATAGTTAGTGGAGAGGGCTGTCAGAAAATGAAGAACTGAAATCTTTATTGCTTTTCCATATTTTCTTTTTGAGTACAGCTTTGTTTGTTATCTGGTTGTAAAATAAGAATTTGGAAGACAGAAGTGAGGAACAGTATCCCAGTGAAAAAGATCACAGCTTAATTTTCATTTGAGAATGAAATTAGTTCTTTTCACTTGTAAATTTTTCTGGATTTTTCTAATTGATGTCACAGTTTTAAAATTAATTTCAGCAAGAGATCTGTTGTTACCTTTTGCAGATAAATTTGTTTAGACAGTCTGGAAGTTTTCCCTGCATACTTTAGCAAATCTATATGGGGTCTATGCATTAGTTTAAGGTAGGAAAGTTAAATCTCACTGGGCTATGAAAACATGGCTTCAGAAAGCATTTATCTGCACATAAAAATTTTAAATGCATATGACTTTATACATAAAAAAATTATGAAGTTTTTTGGATGGCTTGATAATAATCGCTTCTTTTCCTTCTGTTTTGCCAGACGTGTCAGATTTCTTCTTTGACATAACTTACTCTTGTTTCCTGTGTATTTTTAATATTTTTTTTCTCTGTAACTTCTTGTCTCCAGGCATCAGTGTCTCCCTGGCTATAACTATGGCTCCTTCTGCCTCTTTCTTCTCTTTTCTGTGTCCTTCTTGTGTCTTTCTAGGTTGTCCAGTGCTTTCCAAGTCGTTCTATTCCGTGCATCCCTTTCCAGGTACCACACCATCTTTCCTCAGTACTCTGGTTTGTTAGGAATCCAGTTACCGTGCTGAAAAGGCAAACCATAGTTTAGCTCCACCTACCGGCTTAGGAATAAAGCCTGTTGTAACTAAGCACCCTGGCAAAATACTAGTGCAGTGCAAGTCCTCGGTGTGGGAGGCCCACTTTTCAAATGTGCAGTGTATCATTTGGAAAATTCCCCCGGGGCTTAGACCTTGTAGGCAAATGCCTTAGAAACTAGTTCCAAATGGCTTTTCATGGTGAACTGTCCAGTGTCTGCTCAGCAAGGCTGTCTTCTGGCAGGCCAGAACCAAATCTCAGTTGTGTCTGTATATGCATTTTATCCTAGCCCAAATGAGGAGAGCTCAGCCTGCTTCACCCGAAGGGGTGGTGCCAGAGGAGCTAGAACAAAAATCAGTGACTCCATTTTGACACAGGCAGGAAACAATGGGAGGGAGGGGACCTTGTTTCGACAGCATAAATAACATTTTTGTGACTCCCATATCATGATTCAGCAGCTCTGATGTCAATTTACAGTAACAAAGGAGATGGGAGATGGTCTGTGTGGGAAGGAGTGTTGACAAAAGCATCTTGTACAACTTCCTCTGGGCACCTCAGCTGTGTTATCAGGGGTGGGCAGCTGTGTAGGATGAGCCCAGCATTAGGGGAGCAAAGACCCCGACTGCTGAGAAGAGGTCTGTGGCAACAGCAAGAAATGAGGGCGGTAGATAAGCTCTTAAACTCAGGACCTGTGATCTTTGTGGGGCCACTGCTCTGCCAACCAGCAGCTGTGTTTGCTCAGTGTAAGTAAATGCCTGTGCTGGAAAAAATGCACCCCGTTTCTGATAGTGCGAAATATGTGAAGCCTAGAAATACAGGATGAACCTAAAAATGTCACAGTTGGCTAAAACATTTTTAGATCCTTGCAGTATTCTTTTGGGGTTCTCCTTTTTTGTTTTCAGATTTTTTGATTTTGCCTGTTTCGTGGTTTCAATTTTTTAAAACTGCCTGATAAAATCTTCTGAAGGAAAGAGAAAATGAGATTCCACAGGTTCTGTGCTGAGAGGTTTGGCCTCTGAAAACACAAACCAAAAGATAAAATACAAAACACATAGTGTGAAGTGGTAGGGAAAACAGGTTTGGCAATACCGTATCTCACAACTTCTCTCTGCTGTCTTCTCTCTTGTCACTGTTGTATCTGATACCGTCCATATCCAGCTATGCTAAGATCAGTTTTCTAGACCTCATCTTTGAGATGCTATGCCTGCTTGCCAATTTTATCCACCTAAGACTTAGTATGAGTTGGTCTCTACCTTCAATTTTCTTGCCCCAGACTGCTTGTTTCCTTCTTGTAATCATTCCTCTTGATGTCTCTGCTAAATATACTTCTGCCTGCACCTTTTCATCATTGATCATAGCAGTAGGAAACCACTGCTGAGTACTGGATAGCTTCTCTTGGATGGTATGTGTGAATTGTTTTTTTAACCAAAAATTCAAGTTTCTCAGGTTACTGTGTCAGTGAATATTCTTTGAGCTTCAGTAGCAATACTCTTTGCTATTCTTGTTCTGAATCCCCCATAATAATAATGCTTGCCTCTGAGTTTCAGTGTTGCCTGTGGCACTCCCACTGTTGCCTGGGCTTCTTTGCTTCTTTTTTTTGAAAAGACAAAAAAGGGCTTCCCCCACCTACTTTGAAGTACTTCAGATGAACTTTGCTATCAATTGTGCTTTTTTTAGTGCCAGCTTTATATAACTTCTGTCACCTTAGACAAACAGAAATGGAAAAACCCTGATCTCATAGTTTTCTTCCGTCTTTGAGAACATATTCCATAATGCTGCACGTCAGACTGAAACATAACAGGAGACGTTCTCCTTGGTCTTCTCACAGAACAGTTTGTACCAACCTACTGAGTAGATTTGTGTTTTACTCAAATGGAGACTGCATAGATTCATCCTTCTCCTGGAAGGAGACTGTAAACCACTGACCTCTACACTCTTGTGGCCTCCTCCTTAGAAGAAAACTGGACTAGGCTGTAATAGCTGGACTTAGAATTTGAGTGATGAATGGATCCTCCTGGAGAATTAAATTCTGTCTTTGCTGGCTTGAGGTGGGCACTGTTCTGAATCACAGTATTACTGTCCTTTTGCACTCCATGAACCCCTTCACTACAGGGGCCTTTAACCCTGTTTAACCTGTTCTGCACACCATGCCTCAGCGTGTAAACACTAATCTTACAACTGTGCCAAGTGATGGCTGCTCCACGTACAGGGCATGTGTCCCTGTACAGTCTGGAGCGTGCCGCTCTCAGGGAGAGTGACAGCACAGGTCTCACTGCTCACAGTAGCTGAGAGTGTGAATCTTGGCACTAGCATTCAGAATATGGACCTCAGCAGGAAGTGATATAGATCTCACTGTGCGCAGAGAATGAAAGTGTGAATATTGGTTGTAAAGTATTTGTATGCCTGAAATACTGATACTGAAACATCCATACTGAACTGCAGCCTGTCCTCTGTCACCTGAAGGGCAGGAACCATTGTTTGGCCTGTACCCTGGAGACATGAAGAAGATGTATTAGGTTGTAGAAATCAGGTTTTTCATTATTGAGCACAGAATAGCATAAGAAAACCCTCTTTCATGGTCATAACCCAGCATTAAGTACATTTAGATACAGGATTTCTGAAAGATGCGTATCAAATACGTAACACATACTGATACCCAGCTTGGCAGGGTGATGTTGTGGCCTTGTTATTTAAGTCTGAAACCTCAACAAAGAACAAATGTGTCCTGATTTTCAGCTAGAGGTCTAGATTCTGCTAGACCTTCTAGCCCTATTTGTCGCTCATGGTCCTACAGGTTTCCCCTTTTTTGCTTACATCAGGACTAGGTAGTGCACCTTGTCAGGGTGAATCTCAGTTGTAACTTCTGTAAATCCTCTGTGGCTTATCTGCCACATTTCACTCATCTGTCCTTACCTGCTCTCTGACTGTATCTTTCCCAGACTAGGTCCATCTCTTTTCTTATTTCTCCAGCACAACACTGAAATCTGCCCAGGCTCAACAGCACTGACCAGGCAATCTATTCCTTACAAACAGAATAAAGGGCTGTCGGTTGGACTGAGAGCTCAGTTGGAAGTTGTGCAGCTGTGTATGGATGCAGGCATAGAGGAATTGTCAGGGCTAGTGGACAAAGTTGTGGTGCACACGGAGTTAATATGCTGACAGAAACACTGAGGTTTACATCTGAAAAACCAAATATAAAAATAATATGATGAGTAAGACTAAAATTCCCTGTTCTGAGCTTCCATGGGGCTAGCTCCCCTCCCCTCCTACTTGGGGCAGCAGTCACTTCTCCTTTTCTTCTGTGCCTTGCAGAAACGTGTCCTGGAATGAGTCAGAGCAAGACTTCCAGGCAGCAGTGCTACTGCGTTGGGCTCCCACCAAACAGCAGGCAAAAATGCCTACTGATGGGGCCTCGCTGCTCCTTTCACACACTTACAGGGCTCTCCCTCTGATTCACTTGTTACCCTTTAATACTGGGTTTTTTTTTCTGAATGGTAGGATCACAGGAACCTCTGGAGGTCACTTAGTCCAGTCTCCTGCTCAAAGCTTCACAATTAGATCAGGTTGCTCAAGGTCGAGGCCAGATGAACTTCTGAAAATCTCCAAGAGATACCACAGCAACCTTGGACATCTCTTCCAGTGCCTGACCACCTTTGTTGGAAAGAACTTTTAAAAGTCGTCCTGCCCTATCCAATTCTATGGTGTGTCCATGTTTCTCTGCTTGCCCGTGCCCCATCTGTCAGTGCTTAACATCTAGTCTAACACACACGGGCCCTCCAGAGATGTCTTTATGTGCTCTCTCCAGAGATTTTGCTGAGGCTCTGGTACCTTCTCTTTGCAGTTACTGCACTTCATGTTCTACCCTTTTTCAAAAGCGAGCTTCTGACTGTGCAATAACAAAAAATGCATTTAAGAACATCTTGGGGACAGAGTGCAGGGAACAGTCTTAGGTGTGAGGAAGCATAAATTTACTGAGCCACTCTGATCCCTTTATTAGCAAATTTTATGGTGGAAATTCAGCTGCCAAAATGTTTTCCTAGGAAAAAGCAACCCCTGTGGTGACTAGGGAGCCAGGGTCCTCTGGAGGGTACTCTCCTTCTGCCAAAGCAAATGCTTGCCAGGTTTTCAAGAGAGACTCGGGGCCTAAACCCGGCTGAGGCTGTGCCTGGCTGAAGGAAAGTCTCCCACAGCGCTGGAGCGACTGGGAAAGGTTTAGCACCATTCCTGGGGTTGGGGTGTTCTCATCCTACCAGCACAGCACCTCGTCCTCACGGGGAGCAGTGTCCAGGGGTACAGGCCTACCAGCCTCGTTCCCCAGCACACCAGGTCTGCACACAAGGGCCGGGCAACGCGCTGTGAACTGCGATGGCAGAGCCGAGCCCTCGCTGCCATGTAACCCCCCGCAGCATTCGCCTCTTCTACAAAGGCCACTCGTGTGGTGTTACCCTTGGGTTTAACTGCTTGTGTCCTATAGTTGTATGAAAGATCTGTTCTAATCTACCAGGTCATAGCTTCTTCCCTGCCCTGATGCTGGTGAAACTCCCTCCTTCCCCACAGAAAGACACTTCAGCTCAAGCCCCGGCATGGGAAGGGGAAGCTGCTTGGGGCCCGGTGATGGTGTTGTGCGGGCAGGTAGCACCGCCGTGCGATGTCTCTGCAGAAATACAGCTGTAACAGCATCGCCACATTCCCAGCACAGTGCCGAGCTGCTCTTGAGCAGCTACGAATGCAGGAAAGCTCACAAACCAACAAGCCATATGAGAATAACCGGTTTCCTGTTTTTCCTTTTACATTTATTCCAATCTGTTTTATTCAGCCTGAATGCTCTAAAAGGATTTTTCAGATTGCTGATCCAGCCAGTAATGTACCACTTTATCAAAGTAGGCCTTCAAAAATAATAATATCATTAAAAAAATCAAAAGCAGTGCTTAGAAAATCAATCTGTTTGCAGTATTTGCCATTAATTGACCAATACTTTTGAGTGGCTGAATTTTTTAATAAACAAATTATTTACCCCAAAGATATGCCAGCCTCCGCTGATATCTCTTGGCTTTTGTGGCTGCACAGCATGCCAGCCCTTGGGGGCTGTGCACGAGGAGTATCCCACCCCTCTGTCGTCATGGGTGCCAGTGAGGTAGAGTGGGTTTATGTTGGTTTTTTTTCTGGAAGGCTGCTTCAGTTCCATCATTGCCTAGCTCTGGCAAGAAACACAAGCTGCAAGAGACCACAATGTTACGAGGCACCAAAGAAGAGATGGTGGAGAGGCAAGAACATCAGTTACAAGCCAAAGAGAACTGGATATATGGTGACTGATTTTGTTAGTCTGTCTTTAAAAAGGATCTGTTTGGTATTTTTCTCCTCAGCTGAGGAAATAATTCAGTAAAGAATACAGAAACCTAAATTTCATTTTCAGAGAAATGAGGTTGAAGTGTCTCTAGCTTTGGGGGAGGCAGGAGAAGGTCCCTAGTTGCTATTGTGACAAAACACTAGCTTTTGAACACAGCCTGCTGGACTGTTGATTTTTCCATACTGATCTCTAGACTATCACTGAAAATTACTGTGCAGCCACTAAGTGTGAAAAAAGCTCCACTTGATGCCAATTTTATTAGCAGCTGCCACCTGATGACATGAGCTACCGAGTGCACGTCATCCAGAATTCTTCCTGTGTTGGCTTATGGCAGGACATCAAAAAACCTGAAAGCCTTGGAGTGAAACCCTACATCACTGAAGTCAAAAGCCAACTCCCACTCGTTCCTCTGAGACCACGATACCACTATGGGTTGCAGTCGTCCAAAACGCAATGTGTGGCGTGATGTAGGTGACAAGGTGCCTGTTGTAACTGCAATAGTCACAGGTACGATCTGCCAGCACAGGGAACTGTGCCATGGGAGCACGGCTCAGGAAGGCTGGGGAGAATTGTTCAGGTAGTAGGAAAGTGGCTGTGGAATGTGTTCCATAAATCTTTCTACTTGAGAACAAAATGCAAAATACTTCTTCTATAAAAATTCTCTTTCAGAATTCAGTTTCTTACATAAACATTCTGCTTGGAAGTGCAGAAGGTACAACTCTCCTTACACTGCGTTTGCAGCACAGCAGCACGTAGGATTGTGTTCCTGTTCTGCACAGACAGAGCCGGCAGCAAAGGCTGACTTGGATCCTAACTCCTGCTCCAAGGCACGACATCAGTGTGATGTAACGCGGCTGGCGCAAAACTGCAGGGAGAAGCACCACCAGCAGCAGTGTCTCCTTGAGGAATGGGATTCACTCTGAAAACCGGAGGGAGAAGCAAGTTGAGTCTCAGGGAAAATGTTCAGAGATGGAACTTAACATCAGTATGCTTTGGAAAACATCAGTATTGGGAGCCATATAGCTTCAAGTAGCTCAGCTCTAATAAAAAGTCAGTCTTGATGCTCCTCTGTCCTAGTCTCGAGCCCGTGCAGCTTCTGCATGTCCCTGTGAGAACCGTGGGTATTTTCTGCCACCCACAGGCAGGACACCGGTGCTTACGGAGCTCTGGGGTTACCCTGCGTCACCATGAAGGTTGTAATGAACCTCTAAGGAGGATGCAAATACGTTTAAAAAAAATCACTGAATCCTTTAAAAACGTTCGGAGGCGAGGTCCTAGGGGAGGCTGCTCTAACAACTGCCCGAAATCTGCTCCCGCCAGGTTTCCTCTGTGCTTGTCCTCACATGGCTGCAGCCCTGGGAATGTACAGTCCAATTAAGCATATTTTTTTTTATTTAAATGTAAAAGATCTCAGGAAGCACGTGGCAGAAACCTCAGCCACCGCTCGACCCGGGGCCGTGTAAAACCTATCCCGCTCCCGGTACGGAAGCCGCGCGGGGCGCTGCTCTTAGCCAGGACGTGCCCCCGGGGGGCTCGCCTACGCAGCGGGCGCGCCGCGGCCGAGGCCGT